>VZTU01026278.1:0-105062 GCA_013400835.1 Zapornia atra
CAGAGGGACATATATCACAGTTTATGATATGCCACAAGAAATGAGCCCCTGGATTTCACTCAGGAAGCTACTTTTAGCCTATCCTACTGCTGTCTTCCCTTTGTGGAACTGTAACACATCCCTCTGGTTGTCTTTTATGCCTAGAGTGTGGGTGTTCTTTCTTTCTGAATTGCGACCAGCTGCATCCAGACTTGTTCAGATACGAGTGCTGCTTTATCACTCTCATATCACCCCCCTCTTTTTAATCACTCTGTATAATTCCTCTGGGTTTTTTTGCTCTTCCCTGAGCTCCGTGCAATGTATCCACATTTTCTACTTAATCGCTACATGTAACCGACATCATAATTTTTATATAACCAGACTCCAAACCAAGAAGGATTCTGCTTACGACTCTCAGAGGAGCACAAGACAGTCATGGAGCCTTTGGAAATGCTTCCACTTAAAGCAGGGAGAGAGCACGTAATTGTGGGTAAGCATTTAAGAGCCCAGAATTTGCAAACAATTCCTAAATACATCTACAAATATAGGAAAATAGGCCTAGCTTCAATCTTCTGTGGATAACTCTACTCTTTTAAAACTCTGTTGTTGCATACCCTCTTCCAGTGGTAAAACTGGAAGAAAACTGTATGAATCCCAAGAATTTTAGCCATGAGAGTTTCAGTTTCATTTTACAAAAACCCACACCCTAAAAGCTGTGAGGCTTGAGAACTTACAAGCACTTTGAACCAGAGGATCACAAAATCAGTACAAAAACATGCATATTCTCATCACAAAATTGACCTTGTCTATGCTGTATCCAGGTTGCATAGTCCTCCTTTTGGACACCACAGTATGCCCATACATTCTGAATGACAGGATCAGCCCTATTCACAGACAGATGAGTTCTATTATACCTTGAGTGGAATTCATCTCCTCAAAGTCACTGCACTTGACGGTCACAAAATTAATTACCCAGAAGGAATGGTGTCACCTGATAGAATTTAGTCAACTAAAGCCATTTGAGTACTGAATATGATGCAATACACCTTTACACTTTTTATTAAATATCTCATTATAAGAAAAATTACTAGTTTGAAAATTATCTCTTAAAAAGTAAATACATTCAAATTCCATTAAAACACCCTGCTGCTCATTTTTTCTTAGTAAACAAAACTCTTTGGTTTTTTTTTTTTTAAAGTTTTGATGAGGTCTCGTCTTGATTACTTTCAGCATTCATTCCAAAATATGCAATATTCAGATCAGGCTAAATTCCACTTTGTTCCCTGCATAGCAACTTATCTTCATATAGCAGAAGGAGTTTTATTCTAAGTCATTAAATTATTACTACTAATTCATGTTAAGGTGGTTCTCTGCTGCATACTTGAATTGAGATACATTTTTTAAAAAATGCTTGTGCAATGCCCAGTTTTTCCAGAGAAGCATTTTTAAAGTACTTATTACTGAATTAAGTTCCCTATATTCAAACTGAGCATATTTGATTATTGAGCACAGTGTGCAGTAGAAGACAGATTATGGAGACCAGACATGGATTTATGGGATGAAAGGAATGCTGACAGGCTGATAAAACCTGTCTCCCACCTCTGTTTGCTTAACCCAGTATTACAACCTCTTTCCCAGTCCCCCAAGCTGTTTTACCAAAAGCAGGGAGCTGAAGAGATGGTGTGACATTTGAACAGCCAGGAAATGTGTGCTCACTCTCATCTGTAACCTTATATTGCAGTCATTTCTGCCTCCTGACCAGTGAAAGGGAGGGTTTCAGATCTTCTCTTTCACACTAGAGCTGTGCAGATAAACTCCAACTGTACAGATAAAGTTGATATGAAACTGCAGTGGGGTGGAAGATACTCCATGAAATTAATCAAGATCTACCACAATTATCTGACTGGCTATATATGCCCATCAGTAAAAAGTGATGTGTAATATGAAAGATTAATGTTGAGTGAATGACTGAAATATGAATAAATAGACAAGAGAAACAGGTGGTCCCAAAAGCCCAACTTCCCCAGCCATACCTGTTTCAGGAGGATTACATCAGCCTATGTCTAGTCTGGCTTTATGGATTGAAAACCCATTAGTGCTTGGAGGCACTAGGTGTGCTTCCAGACCACGTCTTTCAATTCAGTTTTGTCTGAAAGGAATCTAGTTTGCAGGCTCCAAAGGACAGAACCAAACACTAAACATATGGCTAATTTGAACTGAAATCCTAATGTAGATATATTTGAGAGTCATGGTTGGATGATCTACTCAGCAACAATAGTAGGAGAGCAGTCTATGTCTGTGAGTTTCAATTACTTCTCGGGTTATTTTTTTTTTCATTTTATTGGCTCACACAGTAACAGTTCTTAGTTCAGTATTATTCAGCTCAAAGTGAACAGACTTTAGGAACATTTGGCTAAAATTGTAACAGAGAGGCACTTGCAAGTCCCCAAGCTTCTTAAAGACAACAATCACACTTTTCCATAGTCCTTTGAAAGGACCACAGGCCCCCAAACCAGGATAGCTTTGTTAGTACTACTGGGGTTATCTGCAGGATATTTGAGCTCCTTGTTTCCAGGGACCGTTCTACCTGCTTCAAGTGCACCATCCCTGGTTTTCCCCCCCCACCTTATTCTCCTCTGCCTGCCTGACGTTATCTTGGATCTTCCCTTTATGCTCCTGCTATTCATTCTCAGGGCTTGCTGAACTTTGTGTTTGGACTCAGCTGCAGCTTAAGGCCAAGTAAAGCAACACAAAAGATTGTGGATGCCCCATCACCATTTCAACAAGCAAGCTACATTTCTTCAGTGTAAATGTCAAAAATAGCCTCAAGTGTCTGACTTTTAGAGAATGTTAAAAGTCGTATCTTTTTTTTCAGAGAAAGTTGGGAGCTATGGGAATGTAGAGGAAGAAGTTCTTCACTTATAATCCCTGCACTTTTACACACTAGGAACATGGAATGAAAGAAAAGCATTTTATTTGTAACTTAGTTATAAAGGATGCCCTGGGCACTCATGTGAAGAGAAGAGTTCTTTGATTCATATCCTGTATAGATCTAAATATGTAGGACTATACCTCAGTGATATACCTCAGTGTAGGGCTACAAAGATATGATTAAGGGCCTGAAGCATCTCCCCTATGAGGAAAGGCTGAATGAACTGGGGCTGTTTGGCCTTTAGACTAAGAGGGGATCTGATCAATGTTTATAAATATCTGAAGTGTGGGACACGGGGGAAATAGCCAGCCTCTTTTCAGGGGTCTGTGGGTACAGGACAAGGGGCAATGGCCTCAAGTTGGAGCACAGGAAGTTCTGCACCAACATGCGAAAGAACTTTTCCACAGTGAGGGTGACAGAGCCCTGGGACAGGCTGCCCAGAGGGATTGTGGAGTCTCCTTCTCTGGAGATAATCAAGACCTGTCTGGATGCCTACCTGTGCAACCTGTCTTAGGGAATCTGCTTTGGCAGTGGGATTAAACTCGGTGATCTCTGGAGGTCCCTTCCAACCCCTAAAATTCTGTGAATTCTGTGAATAACCACTGATGAAGCAAATGTCTACTAAAATGAATATTCAGGAGTGAGCAAGAAATCCACATCTATTCAAGCTGATAAAAATTAGGAGAAACATGCCTATTCTTTTGCACAATATGACTATTTCAGAGCCTCCCTTATTCAGGTAGTTTTGTCCTAGTATGATTACAAAAAGCTGCCGTAAAATCTGTTTGCAAAAGGGTTACCGAAAGTATTGCATCAGTTCTCTTCTTATATCACTCCCACACAACAGTATGGGGATTCCCAGGGACTTCTAAAACCTGAGAGGTCCTTACCACAAGGTTTGGTTCCCTTTTGAGAAGTAAATTCTGAAATGCCTCAGATTACTATCGGCTGCACCAGGGATTCTAGCAATGCCAGGAAACCAAAATCAGAACCCCTAAAATGTGGTTACGTATTTCAAAAGCATTTGAGCATCATTTCAAAACCATGTGACTATGGGTCAGTACCATCTCATTGCTCCAGTCAGGTCAGTGTCACTAGCAGCAGTATTTACTGCTCCAGGTTTTGGCTAAAATTGAAAAACTAATTTTCAAAGTAACTTGTGTTAAATTCTGTGGCTCATGTGGGTATATAAGTGGCCACACATAATGACGATCATAATCCTTACTGGCTATGAAATATATTAGTTTATACATATGTTAGACTCACGCTAATTTCATTAGGTTTCTCAAGGTTTATCTGCTACTTTTTATTCATTTCAGTAACAAGCAACAATATATTGTATGCAACACATAGCTTGATATTCTATTCTGACAGTCACTTTATGATTCCTGTCATGCAAAATTGCATTTTTCCTAAAGACAGGTAAGCAAAAAAGGAAAACTCTTCCCCTGAAACTTGTAGCTATACAAAAAGGAAAAAGTAGTTCAACATAGCCAAGTACCTTCTTTATCGTCGTGATGTATGATTGCATCCTGTATCATATCAGCAAGATTAAAATGAACTCGGTGATTCTTTCCATGCTTCAGTTTTTTCACGTAGCCCTCCCGTTTCTGGAAAGCTTTTTCTCGTTCGTAGTATGCCTTTATTTGGTCACAGCGCATCCGCTTCACCAGCCGCTGCCGCTGGCCGAGAGGGAGGGACTCCAGCAAGCACTGCTCAATTTCCATCTCATGGGACCGAAAAACATTACATAGCTGGAAACAGCCTGTAAGGAGAGAAAGACAAACACCATTAGGTCACGCAACAGCACATTTCCAATGTGCCATGAAACCCTCACCAGTTTTCCTGCTGTCCTTTCTAACCATGTGTAGGTCTGCCATATGAGCTCCTCCTACTCAATCAGTGCTGTCCATAGAGAATATATCTCGTTATAATTTACTTTTGGGAAACAACAGACAACTAATTCCATCAAACCACTGATGCTTTCTTTAGGAGGTAACTCAGTTTGTGTAAATAAATGTGAATAGAAGGAGATCTTCGGAGGTTCAAATGTGAAATGGGCAAAATATCTAAATAATTCAATATAATTCAAGCTGCTTATGTTTGCTTACAGACAAGAGATTATTATGCAGAGAAATGCCAGTGTAAGGCCCATGTTTCCTTTTTATCCATTTTCATCTTGCTATAAGTTAGCAAATTCCTGTTAGTGAGAAGAAAAGCCAGCATATCATAATTATAATGAGTTCATTAGCATGCAGTGGGAACTCAGGCAACTATCTATTAAAAACATCAAAGTAATTTCAGATTCCTGACTATGTATATGACTTTTTTTGTCTTTTTGTGCATTGTATAGAGGCATCCAAATGGAATCTTCTAATGAAATTGTCAGATACTGAAATTTTCGTGTGGAAACAAATCTCACAATTTTGTTTTTATTCAGGTAATCCTAGCATTCATAGCATTACCTTCAAGTCTGATTCCTCTTTTGTTGTTACTATTACATCTGGTATTTTTACTGACATTGCAATAACAGTGATGTCCTTTTCCAGTGGGTTCTCTCTTCCACCGAGACGGAAGACCATAAGAGACTACTTGCTGCTAGTTGTTTTTCAGGGGACTGTTTGCTTCTCTCTTACAAAGACAGAGTAGTGGATTGTTAGGTAATTGTCCTTCCTGAGTCCTTGGATGTGAATCCATACCTTCCAAATCTGCAATGTACCCATTAACCCATTCCAATACCATTTTGCGTGGTAGCTGGACACCACCCTATCACTTCTGATTCTCATGTTCTACTTAATATACATACTTAAATTTTGTTCATATGGAAGTTAGATGCCCAAATTTGCAATTTCTATGGACTGTCAGCAGCCCAGATGAAAGAGGTTTTCTCTCCATAGTTTGACAGAAGAGGTCTTGAAGGGGTTGTAGACTCAAGTCACCTTAGGCAATTAAGAAATATCAAAATTCAGCATTACTGCACAACTTCAATTAGGCGTCCTTTGTCTGCCCATTGTGCACCAAAAGACCCCTAACTCGTTCAGGGCACCAACTGAGGAGAGCTGATTAAATGACCACTTTTCTCCTTGTTGCCTGACATATATCTAATTGGCTGAATACCACTCAAATCCCAATCTGAAAGTATAATTAATAATTTCCTGGCAGCCTTTTGTAAGGCTCATATCGTTGACGCACATAAATGCTTCCCAAATATTTATTTTAAATAAAAAAGAGGGCATTCTTATCTACATTGTCTACCAAAGAACTGAAAGACAATGATTTTCTTTTTAAATCACTAATTTTGGGTGTCAAATCCAAGAATTCTATATGCTTGAAGATTTTTGTTTTGCTTTAAAGACATAGTTCTCTATAAAACATTATGTATCACTATACCATAATATGATACTGTCAAAGTGACAGTCCTAGGTCTGCATGTCAATCACGCTATAAACTATATTGGATTATTTAATTATTTGTTCTATCATTTTATCAGAATATCGTATTCTATTATATATTCTACAATATATTTTGTATACTTGCTATGAATTAGAAACCAGTGTCTCAAACCAGATTTCCTAAAACTAAGAAGCATACATTTATGCAAAAAGTGCCTACCCAGAGTGTCTTATTGAGAAACTCCACGACACAAAGAGACACAGGACACAATTCTACAGGTCAAGTTCAGTGAACTTACTTTAACACAGGCTACCCTTTCCCTCTCTGTAATTTCTGTTCCTTTCTTAGCACGGCTTTCTAGTTAAAAGAAAATGAATTGTCTAACTAAAAACCTTGAAACAAGTATTGGCCTGCATTAAACCAAAACACAAACCCCTTCTTTCTGCATGTCAAAAGCAAATGGCTCCTTCTATATAAACCAAAATTTTCCACTTGACTTTAAATGATATGTTTCATTTCTGAGCACATGTCGGAACAGACAAGGAAATGAAAGGGTAGCTCTGTAAAGCTGCAGAAGATGTAGCTTTATTTTCCACTTCAGTCACAGTGTACTGAACACTCACTCAAATAAGAGATCTGGCACTCAGACCATCCTCAGCCAGGGGCAGGTTGTGACCATATCTCCTTTCCATCATGATAGGACTGGGAAATAAGCAATCCTCCACTCTTCCCTATTGGAATTGTTTGGCTTTGTAAAATATTTCAGTGCTCATGACTTAAGCCTACACAGTATTTTGGGCTTGTAAAATTAAGCTTATTCCCTAAATTTTTTTAATCTGGGTATAGTGCCTGCCAGCTAGGCTCACAGCCTTGGAGGGAAAACCAGCTTGCTGTGTTTAAACTTGTTTGACAGTGCAGCTAAGAATCCAGCTGTACATGTTTTACCTCTGCTCTGCTCCTTGTCTTGTATGAAAGGAAGAAGGAGTAGCCATGCACTTGGGCTCCGACTGGCTACAGCTGGAGTTGCTATCTGTATCTGTAAAACTCAGCAGAGGGTGAGAAGTGTTGCTATTTGTTCTAGTCCTAGCTGTAAATCGGTGGTGTTTGGTGACTACAGACTTCACAGAATCATCCAGGTTGGAAAAGACCTCCAGGATACCTAGTCCAACTGTCCCCCTACCACCTATATTACTTACTAAACCATGTTCCTAAGTACCTTATCCAACCTTTCCTTGAACACCCTGAGGGATGGTGACTCCACCACCTCCTTGGGTAACCGTATCTCTGCTTTTCCTCATCTTAGCTCCTGTGCAGCATCTGCTCTCAGGAGGAATTGGTGGTGTAGTGTTTGCTGCCGCATGAGAACTGAGACTGGGGAAAGCTGCAGGACACTTTGGGTGTCACAAGTGTTCTGCTTCTCCAGGGTGAAGAATCAAACAAATTAGCTTAATGTCTTGGTCAAATAGAGCACAGCAAAGATGAGCCCATACAGCCAGATTCCAGTTTCAGGAAAGATGTGGCTGTCCTAGTGTCCTTTGCCTGGTCTCCACTGGGGGGACTTTCAGCTGGCATGAGAGCCATTTGTTCCATGAAGGGGAACAGTGCTTGCTTGACTGCCAGAACTGGCCTGACATAGTGGTTTTTCAGCCTGTGGCCAGAGACAGATTGCAAAGAGGACTCAATCCATTTGGGCACTGGTCTCAGCTGAGGAGTAATGAGTTACAGATAGAATTTTTTCTCTCCGCACATCTGGAACTCAATACATCTCTGATGACATTAGTATCTGGCTGCAGATATAATAGCTGCAGGTCAGCAGTCTCGTTAGGTTAAGCCTGGATGAAACAACATAGTATAGATGTAGACAAGGCAGACTCTCAAAATTAATCCTTCAGATGCTCATCTTTAAGGCATTTAACACTCAGTCCCAGTTTTAGAACCAGGCAGATCTTTTCTCTGGGTGGAGGCCTAGTGATCACAGGGAACTGCTGGTGTCACAAGAGACAGAGCTTCTTCGTCATCACTTTAAGAGAGTAGCACTCAAACCCAGGAGGGTTATAGATGTGCTTCTGGAAGAAATTCTGGGTATGGCTTAGTGCCACTTTGAGCACCATATCAGGTAACTTGAAAACCTCTGTGAATGCATTCTCTAAGTTCTTGGGGTAACCTGTTCCTGTGCTGCACTGTCTTCTATCAAAAACACCTTGGGTTTTCTTTGTGGCCATTACCCATTGTTACTACTATCACTACTGAGAAGAGCTCAACTTTGTCATTGCTGTAACTATCCTGGTAGACTTCTGCTGCCTTCATGCCACATCCTCAATGTCCAACTTACACTGGGGGGACTGAGAGATACTTGCAGGTGCACCCGCACTAGCCTCAAGCAGAAACAGACAATTACTTCCCTCAGTCTACTGGCCATACTCCTCTTAATATAGCCCACTACGTAGTTTGCCTTATTTACAATCACCATGCAGGGCTGACTCCCATTCAACTTTGTGTTCCCTGTGACCCCTGCATTGTCCTCAGCAGGGCTCCATCTCAGCCAACCAGTTCCCAGCCTGTTCCAACGCAGGGGCTTAGTCTGTCTCAGGCATGAAAATATGCACTTCCCTTGTTGAGCCGCACAAAGTTTCTGTTGGCCCAATTCTCAGGATTAAGATCTACCATTTAAAGTATGCCAGCCACTCTGTCCTAATTTAGCACTGCCAAAGGCAGCAGCAGTAGTTTCAACTGTAAAGAAAGCCTCCAGGAAAAAACAGCTGCTAAAATCCACAACTTTATTAGGTGTGTGTAAACCGCTACTGTTTAGAGACTGACAACTCAGCTACAGCCAGGCTCAAAAGAGGAGCTATTCCCAAAGGGTAATGTGCAGCAGGTCTGCCCATCCTTTTCTCTTCTCTGTATGAGGACATGGCACAAACTGAACTTGTACAAGAATCTTTTGTGGGACACACTCAAAAAGCACAAGTTATGTGGAAAACATACCAACCAGAGCTGGTTTGGAGTATGCTGGTCAGGAGGCAGTGTGGCAACATGAGGAAAGTTTTGGGGGTAGGGAAAAAAATTGCCTTGCCAATCAATTTGTATAAGAGTTTATACCTCATTACATAAGACATCACATTTGAAGATTATTTCATGTGGTTCTTGCCTCAGTGTATGACAAAGTACAGTTATGCACAATGATTCGATAAGGTCACCCTGACTGCCATGGTATATCGCACTGGATAACTCACTGGCAGTGTCTCCATCAGAACACTGAAAAAGCTTACCAGAGTATTGTTTACTTAATGAAATGCCCTGGACCAAATGACTAGAATAAACACAATTGTCAGTATATATGTAGTTTTAAGGTCTGTATCTTCTGTATAAGCACACAATATAAAAAAATACAAAACACTGAAATATCTAAGTCAGAGATCCTTTTATTATCTCACATTGGTTGTTAACTGGCATGGGGCAAAGGGAGTCACTACCACTGGAAGAGGAAACAAAATACGTTTCAAGGATGCTTGCTAGTGCACAGCTGCTTCACTGAACCACTGGAGAGGGAAGAAACTCTGCTACAAAACAACCTGTCTCTAAAATTGTAGCAATTTACTTAAAAATTGGACAGAGTGCCAGTCACATTGCAAAACAAATTACAAGACTGATCCTGCCTGTACCAACAAGAGCTTTCCCTGTAAAGAGGAACTAAGTGCTTGCTTTGAATTGCCACTGGTTCTCCTTGTGAAGGTGAGAGGAGAATTTTGTGGCACTGCAAGCCCTAGCTTCTGAACAACATGAGGAGCTTGGGAAGGGTGATGGAACATACACAAAGAGGTAGAATGAGATTGATTACGGGCATTTTCTTCCATTTCCTGCAGGTGACTTGAGCCCAAGTAACTTTATGGTAGGTAGGAACATTTTTGCCACACCTCTTTTCAGAAACCACATCGATAAATCTTCCCTTCATATTTCTGTTTCTTATGGCTTTATGTCACTTAACTTTGGTCACTTGCTCTAGCATTTAAATGGGGAGTTTCATCATCCTAAAAAAATGGTCTTCGGATGGTAATTCACATTGCCTGGGGGTGATTATATTCCCATCTAATCTGGATCACATATCAGGAAGCATTTCCAGAACGTGAGGCTGAATGCCTCTATACCTGTTCACACAGGCATTGCGCGAAAGTTTGCCACTGTGCTCATACGTATTGTATTTTGACTTTTCACGTGACATAAATATTTGCTGTTGTGATTCACAGAAGGAAGTACTCCTACACCCTAGGAATGGTGTGTTTTGCAAAGTCTGACAAGTTTAAAAACTTGCCTCTTCATTAATACCACACATGCAAGCAAAATGTTGATGTTGCTTAATTTAATGAGCTTCTCAAATAAAGTGGCACAGAATTATGGTTTATAATGCTTAAAACTACAATTTTGCAAATACTAAGACATGCTTACCTTTATTTATGTAAACATTCATGGTGATTTGGTTTGTATTTTAGTCGACTAATAATTAAGCTTCTGGGTGTTTGAAATCAGACTATGGTCTTTACAGCATTGAAACAAAACGTAAAAGGCTTAAATTACCTGGAAAATGGTAATCTGAGATTCTGAGGCTATATCTACTTGAGACTGCTACCTAAACAATATTCCTTAAGCATCTTGATCTCATTAAAGAAGAAATGGTTAAAAAAAACCCCTCTGAGACATACACTGTGTTCAATTTGGGTCCTCTGACACTTGTTAAAGATACCGGTCCCTCCTTGTAACTACAATTCAAAACTTACATTCTAGTTTATATACCTGGAATTTTCCTGAATTTCAGAAAGATAAAAATTTTGAAATATTTGGAATTTTCAGCAACTTCAGTGAAATGTTAAATAGATTACCACTCATTTGAAAAAAAAAAAAAAAACCCTCAAAAAAATAAAGCCAAGTTTTTATAAATACTGCACTGTAACATAACCACTTCAAAGCTAGTTAGCTAAATATATTCACAATACTAACAAAGGTATGTGAGAAAAGCATGCGGTAAGCAGCGAGTGCTTTGGCATTTCCAGAGCCAGACACATGGGTGGTGTAAATCAGTGCAGCTTCATCCAGTTCAGAAAGCTGCAATAATTTACACCCCATGCTTGGTAACAGAAATCAGACCAGAAACTACAGCACTGACCCTTTCAGTAACACACTTTGCTATTATACGTAATGACTTTACGGTACATGATGAATTTCTGCTACCAACAATGCATACTATTTAAATTTATTACATTACATTAGAAATTATAATTTATTAGTATTTATGCAACTGAACCAAATTCCATATGAAATCAGTGATACAAATACAGTAGCCTAACTGAAGTGATGGTGTCTGGACCACAGATTAACGCATTTTTTAGAGGTGCCTTCTTCAGAAATCAGAAGTTATTATTTATCATCTGCTGACCTTCCAGTTTCAAAAAGAAACACTCCTTACCCACAGAAGGGTCTAGATTAGTTTAAATCCATCTCGAATTGCAGTGTTAAGGTCAGCATCAAAACCCCTGGATTTGAAAATCCTTTGTTCAGAGTAAGGAAAATTACTTACCGTCTGAACAGGCTCTCCATTACCTTTATTAAGCTGTAACTGAAGCGCGGTACTCGTAACCACTCAGCCTGATTTTAACAGCTAAAGTGTTTTCATCAGGTCAGTGGCACTCTGCTTGCTGTAGTGATGGGCTTATTCATTTTCCTTCTTGGTTCTCCTCCCCAGCCCACAATCAGATAATCATGAGGGAGCAGTATAAATGTAAACTATTTACCTTCTAAAGAACGTAAAGAATTCAATTAATGCCAAGTCTCCTGGGAATAAATTACATTGCAGTAAAGGAGATGATGTACCTCTGTTCTTCGCTCCACAGAGCTTCTTTTGGGCGTAATTAAAAACTTAGGGCTCTTAAATGACAAGATATACAAAGCTTTCTCATTTTCTGCTTAGCACCCAACTCTGTCTTTGCTGAAGAGCAATCTTGAGCACATCGAAGCCACCATCCCCTTATAAAACCCCGCTCCTGTATGCTGCTCCTCAAGAGCCTTTTGATGTGACTGGACTGGTAAGCAGGAACTGCAATCAATTTCCAGATTGATACCAAGGAAAAGTTACTTATCAGACACTAATAATCAACTCTACAGGCTTTCTAACAGACTATTACCTATCTGTCAGCAATTCAGTGAAGGTACAGCGGCGTTCTCTAAAAGTTTGTTATATTTAAATCAAAGAATCAACCGGTTTGGGATCTTGCCTTTGTAGTGATAGAATTGAGCCTGAATAATAACGAATCAAATATAACAGAGGGCTCTGCATTGTCATCTGTGATCTATGTCATATAGCAGTCCGTAACATATGGATGTTTTATGTTCTAAGTAAAAGTCATAATCAGTGTGCCAGCCTATTCAATAAACTCAGTCAAGCCAAAGCACTGGCCTTCGGTGTAATAAAATACCGGTTTCAAATGCATATATAAGGGGTTCTTCCCATTTAAAACTTTTTCTTTTTAAGGCAAAAATATCATTTTTGCTTTAAAAAATATCAGAGGAACTGTGTATCAGTAGTCATCAGCTGTGGATCACATCCAGAAATGACGTGAATGCAAGCAAGATGAACAGACTTGATCTGCTCCAGCTCATACTGTTTCTTTAGGTAAAGCTGCTGTCTCTTTATCCTCTCTACTGCTGTCATCTTTCCACACTCCCCTAAGAGGATGAGACAAAGGTGTAGTCTGGATTCCCACAAACCACAGCATATGTCAAATACGTTCCCATGCAGACAACAAAACGTTTTATAAAACAGAATAAAACTCTATTGTCTGCTCTGGAGCACTGGAGTTTCATCTGAAAAGACTGCATACCCTCAGACATGACTAAAACACAGCTAGATACAGAGCTGTATTGTAGCATCTCCAAATAATGACTACCCAGGTAACAGGCTGAAACACTACCTACTTCTCGACCTCAAAGAATAGTTTTGAGCAATTGGTCCATCAAACTTGGGATCCAGTATTTCCTTACCAAAAAGACAAAGGAAAAAAAAAAAGTTGGTTTCGGATACCTCTACTCTAATACATAAAAGAAGGTCGGGAAGCAATCTCTGGCTCACCAGTCAAGTGTTATGTACTGTCTCATGTTCACGTGGTGAACATTGATGCAGAACAAATGAAACATCTAGATTACATAGCGCATGGTCCCAATTCTCCTGTGATTATCATGCTGTGCTGTTGTCCTGTAAGATGTCATTTTCTTTTCTTGTGGCTTCTAAATTTCACAGTGCATGAAGTGGAGACGGCACTGCAACATAGCAGGAAGGAATTTTGCAACAAAAAAGCAGAGGTGTTTGTATATGTTCTAGTACATAGTAGAAGACTATGTGTACGCAGGGAACAGTATTTCAGGCTACAAAGCCTTTTGAAATAAATGGAAGATTGGAAAGGACATAGAGCACATAATCTGGGAGAGTTTCATCCACCCTGTCTGTTGGGAGAGGTCTCTAGGTACTGTCGTAGCCTTTCCTATAGGGAGGGCTGGCTAGAACTGTTAAAAACTGAGCCAGCAAGCTAAATGACAACCCTGTAGCCCATCAGAAGTCTCTCTTTTTCGAGAAGTGTAGGTAGACCCTTTGGAGTTTTTACATCAAGTGTTGTCTAGCCACCATATCTTTCTGCTTGCAGAAAGTGGTGCAAAGGACAATTCTGCATTGCAACGTATTTGATAGAATCAGAATCTTTCAGGTTGGAAAAGACCTCTAAGATCATCAAGTCCAGCTGTCAACCCAACACCACCATTTCTACTAAACATGTCCCAGAGTGCCAGGTCTATGTGTTTTTTGAACACCTCCAGGGATGGTGACTCCACCACCACTCTGGGCAGCCTGTTCCAATGCCTGACCACTCCTTCAGTGAAGACAATTTTCCCTACATACATTCTAAACCTCCTCTGATGCACCTCTTCCTTCATCCAGGGAAGAAGGAATTTACTTGCAGTAGCCTGAAATTTCCTTGCAACATGATTGAAACTACTTGGTATCTTCTGTAATAAAGATAGATCCAGGCCTGCATAGATCCAGGCCTGTGTAGATCCAGGCCTGAGGTTTGTGGCCGTGCCTGTGGCAGGGGGTTGGAGCTCTATGATCCTTGGGGTCCGTTCCAACCCATGCCATTCTATGATTCTGTGAGATGCAACATTTATTAAGCTAACCCTGATGCCCATGTAGTAGAAAAGCAACATTATAATTTCTAACCATAATGAAATATTTATACAACATTCCTAGGCTATGTAGTGCTGACTACTGCTTTGTTTGAACAAATTGTGTTATGATTAACCTGTGTCTGAAAGATTTTCTTGAAACTGGGTAACAGATTTGGAAATTATGATGTGAAGAAAAACTAAAGGGTGCGCACAGACAAGTAACATAATTACACAGACTTTGTTTCCTTGGGAAATAAGCATATTTTGTCTATAAGTTTCCTCAAGATTAATTATATTATTCCTATAGCAGCTAATTTTTTTTTTTTTTTTTTGTAAAGAAAAATTACAAATCCCTATGTCAGGATCTGGAGAGAGTTTAAAGACATAAGAAAGCAAAAGTCATCTGATCCAAACCGAGTGCCCTTTTTTTTTTCAGCTACATCTATATATGGGCAAGTTAGAAGTAAAACAAAATCATCTGTTTGAGCTTAATCCTTAAAAATCCTTTTGTTCACTTTCAGATCTGTAAAAATTATGTCACTCATTATTTGGGATTTCCAGAAGCAAGCAATGTGTATTTGTTTGATTACTATGAAGCACTTAATAAGGCTTGTCACTTGCAAAGCCGTTGAGAAAATAACATCATCATATTCAGCCATATTTTAATAATCTAAATTGCTATAAATCACACCAACAGCAAGTAAAACTCAAGATTAACTCCAAATCAGAAGGCAGGAGAACAAAGATGATCTGGTCTTGCCAAATGACAATAAAACTATATGAAGAAAGAGATGAGAAGTCCTCTAGAAAAAAATACATCCTTTTAGACCTTGCACAGACCTGGCTGTCTATTTAACTGCAGTATGAAGTTGCAAATAAGCTGTGAAGATAAGAACTATTTCCTTACAGTGCAGGAAATGGAGATGTAATAAAACATTCAGTTCTAGCCCCCACTTACAGATACAGGACAGGGAGGAGGATTGGCGTCTGGGAACAGATGCATTGGAAAATTCTTCCTGCCATCACAACATAGTATAAAGGGCTTGTTGTGCAGACCAAAGATGCTGGGATCACAGTAAGTGATGAAAAACACTAAGACTGTTGCTGGTAAAACAGTTGTAAAGCTGCAACTTTGAAGGGTGAATTAACACACAGACAAACAGTGAGAGGAAGACAAAAATTGCCGTTTCTATGCCTTAAAGGTACTGAGAAGGTTGAACAGCAGCAGAAACAACCAACTGCCATACTGTAAATTAATGTCTGAACAAAGAAACAAAAAAAATCAGATTGTTTCAAAACCTGGGGCAGTTCTTTCATCACAGGCATTCTCTGGTATCACTGTTTAGGTTGCAAATATATCAGGGATCAAGAGGCATACAGCACATGAGAATTACAGAAAGGGCAGGAGAAAACCATATAAATCAAAATTTGCAAAAGCCTGCATAGAGAAAATTTAGTTAAAAAAAAAAAGAAAAAAAGGTATATGTGGATAAAGACAAAGAGGATATTCAGTATCATACATCAGAGAGAGTAAAAAGCTAAAAGGGAAACAGTGCTTCATAGACCTAACCATAAGGACTGGCAAGTACACAGGAAAGGAAATCCTGTGCCAAGTGGACTGTGGTTCTACATGCAATCTAATCATTTACAGAGATTACTGTAAAGTGAAAGCAGATGGAAAACTAGTTTATAGTACAGTGGAGCTAACAAAAATTCCACAGCAGAGCTAATATGTAGGCCTTTGGTCAGTGTTCAGTGTACATCAAGGGACAGCCATCTTCATTTTCAAACAACAAAAGGATTGGAAACAGGCCCTCCTCCTTTCTGAGGAAAAGCAACTTATCTGGAATATTGCAGTCAATTCTAGACAGTCAAATTGGAGCAGTTCAAAAGAAACTACCACAAATGGTTCTGGGGCCAGAGGGACTGATTTATGAGGAAAGATGAAAAGAATTAAATATGCATAGCTTAGCTAAGCAGTGACTAAGGAGAGACAAGTTAACAGAATTTTGAAGGGTGAAAGGGAGAAAGGTTATATAGCATAAAAAAAAGAAGGGAATTTGGAGCAAACTGCTGTCCCGACACCACAGTTTACAACAGTCTGTTACGGTCACCTTCCACATCTACCATCTAGCACTATATTAATGGGCAGCTAATACTATAGCACAGCTCTATGGGCACATTTAACATAAGAAAAAGAAGTGCAGAGAATCACTAAGAGTCCACCTACTCTATGTGAAACTTTACATTGTTCCTTCACTGAGGAAATAACCGGACAAATATATATATAAAAATAAATCAAGGTTACTGAAGAATCTTATGTAGAAATCAAAATAAAACAGGAATTATGGCTGCAAATCCAACATTACTGCTTGCCAGACAGAAAAAGCATCTCTCAAAGACACGATAAATCTATATATACATTGGTGATTAGGAGGAATTGAGTATGTCATTTAGATTGCCTGAAGAGCTATCCTTTTCACAACTGTCTACATGATTTACACATATCACTTCTGTAGCTAACATTATTAGTACAGCAGCTAAAATCATCACAGGTTCACAGACTGGTTTGGGTTGGATGGAACCTCAAAGCCCATCTAGTTCTGCTCTGCCATGGGCAGGGACACCCTCCACTAGCCCAGGTTGCCCAAAGCCCCATCCAACCTGGCCTTGAACACTGCCAGGGAGGGGGCAGCCACAGCTTCTCTGGGCAGCCTGTGACAGGGCCTGACCACCCTCACAGGGAAGAATTTCTTTCTAATATCTAATCTAAATCTGCCCTCCTTCAATCTAAAGCTGTTACCCCTTGTCCTGTCACTATGTGTCCTTGTAAAAAGTCCCTCCTCAGCTTTCAAAGCAAATAATCAAATTCATTATGTCCAAAGCAAAGCACCTGAAAAGCTAGGTATTTATTTAATCTGCAAGCTGAATATTTAATTTATCTAGTTTCACATAAACTGAGTGCTAAGGGATACATTGTTTTCACATATTTTCTTCAAGCCTCCTGTAATAAGCTACCTAAAGACAACAGTACTACTTCTTCTACAAAGATTGTAAAAAGGGGAAATTTCTACTTGCCTGCCTTCCTCCTTCCTTCTCCTCATCTGAGGTGTCAAAAATTTACAAAATTCTACAGAAGAAAGCTTTGATTCCTTATAATAAAAGGATCACATTTGAAAGCCACTGATTAGCTTTCAAAGTATCACCTTAATAAATTGCTCCATTTTCTGTAGATGACTTTACAAGGTCCCATATATATTTTATATGTCATACTTTGTAATAGGATTTGCTCTGAATGAGACCACAGCAGGACTCCACCAGCCTAAGGTGGTATGGCCCAGATATATTGCCTGTCTATATGCTCTGAATATCACGTTGATCTTTTCTGAAAAGTCACACTGCATAGAGTGACATTCGCAGTAGGATTTATGGCCAAAAATACCAGATTCCACGTTTTCCTTCTTCCCCAAAATAACATTTTCTATTTTAAAATCAGTGATGAAGTAAAAGCACACTTCCACATGGAAACCCTACAGGAACACCTGGCTCATAGCTGAGTAAAAACCTAGTAATAAATGACCAAATGCTCTTCTGCTTGTGTGCTGTGCCCTCTTGTCCACACTCCTTGCCAGTTCCCATTTCTTCCTGGCCAAAAAGAGACGAAAACTGACTACATTTGAGCTCTATCACCTTACAGATGGAGGGGGGGGGAACTTATCAGGGACAACTGCCTTTCAGTGCACAAGAATGGCACTGGCAAGGAGAACAGCTTCGGCGCTACTGCTAGTGTTAGTGTTACTGCAGATTACAACAGATTGACCCACGTCGCCTGTTGCCTGTAGTGCAAATACTGCACCCTGAAACTTTCTTTTAGCACGTCTTATTTTGCTGTTGTTTGCACAGAAGGCAGTTGCTGGAAAGCAAACAAAAGACATCAAGGTCCTGGAGCATGTCCAGAGAAGGGCAACCAGGCTGGTGAAGGGGCTGGAGGGCCCAGCTCCCTCAACCGCTCCTCACTTCATTTGCCCTCCAGCCCCTTCACCAGCCTGGTTGCCCTTCTCTGGACTTGCTCAAGGATCTCAGTGTCTTTCTTATTGTGAGGAGCCCAGAACTGGACACAGTACTCGAGGTGTAAATTGTGAAAAAGGAATTGTGATTATTTGGAGCAAGAAGTATTTTTCACGAGTGAAAATGTGTTGCTTATCCTTTCACGATGTTCATTATTTTGTGAGGAAAAATGGCAATATTGCTACAATTTTACATGTGGAAATAGAGAGGTTGGGATTTTCTTCTTTTTGTTCCCTGTCTTTCTGCAACCTTCTGAAAAGTTTAGTATCAGAATTCCAAAGCTTCATGCATGCTGTGCCGATATGGCGAGAAAATATGATACCCGTATAATCTTCTTCCACCTTATTTTCAGGGTAGCTAGATTTCTTTGCTATTTGCAGAATTACTATATTAAAAGAAACAAGCACTCCAAATACCAAAACCACAAGAGGTTTCTTTATAATACCCTTAAAAGTTCACCGTAAAGTTTTCCACTGAAAATGCTGATGCTTCTCTCTCATGACAGATTTTTACAGTGGGAAACAAAATGGTGACATAAAATTTTTGGGGGGAATGACTGTCATTTCCCTTAAATATATTTATAATAGAACCTATTTTTAGTTGAATAGAAAGTTGGAAATCTTTTAGCGTTCGATTATCCATGTTAATATTGCTCCTTTTGCAGTTCTTTCAAAATGTATTTCCTGGCATCCATTGTCATGATTTCTATTCTTTTGATAATTAGGCAAAGTAGAAAATTAGTTCAAAAAAAACCCCACCAAACAAACACCTGTCATTGTCACATGAACCCAGGAATGGGAGAATAAAAATAATAAATAAATGTAGTATCATAAGCTGGTACAGAGGTACTAGCATTCATAGGCTGTAAATAATCTCTTTTTCCTGATGGCCTGCACCTATTCTTTGATTACGAGAGAAGCAGAGCCACAAAGAGTTTAGCAGAAGTAAAAATGTTCTAGCTGTGGATCTACGTGTATTGAGGTTTGTAAGACAAAACCAAATTGCTCTTGACTGCAGAATTAAAAAGCAGTTTCATCTAATTTTTCAGATATCTTTCATGACATTTGAATTATCACACTGACTAAACTTTAAAGTAAAATCTACATCGTGTATCACTGACACATCAGATTCAGATTGAGTCTGTCACAGTGGAATAAGAAAAACTGTATATTACATTACCAGTTCTTTTCTGCATTGTACCGCATAAGCTTCTCAAACCAACACCTTTCATCATAGAATCACAGAATCATTTCAGTTGGAAAAGACCTTTCAGATCATCAAGTCCAGCCTAGCACTGCCAAGTCCATCACTAAAATCTCTTTATTCCCCCAGAATTGCTTCACAGGATCTAAGAAGTCCCAAGGAGTGGCTCAACACACACAGCTGCTTCTCTCGCTCTTTCTGGATTCCCAGGGAAGATGACTCCTGCCTCTTCCTTCCAGCTTCATTTTCAGGAGTCAGGGTCTCTTAGTCATGCTAGGCATCCCATTTCAGTAATAATCTTAACCTTATGCCATAGGTCACAGTGTCATAAGCATGTACAAGGAAGAGGAAATTTTCCCTGCAGCCGTGTTGTACTTTGGTCTCTTATTGCAGAAATAAACCATGGCATGAGAGGCAGCTAACACCATCAGGAAATACCAACCTAAACGAAAGGGATGGCTGTTAAATAGTGACTGGTACAGGCATTCTGCTTATATATACAGCTCTTCTTCCTACCACCTGCATCTTTTTTACTTGAGCTTCTCATCAGTGACAAACAAGAGGGTATGAGAATTCTCTAGGACAGAATGAAATGGGCTAAATAAATGAATACCACCTTCTGTCCAACCTGGAATAGAAGAAATCCTGTTCATGGGAAGGAGAAAACACTTTTAAGACTTTGCAAGCTCTCCTACTCCTCTAACTGTCCAGTGTGGCTGGGTTCTGGTGGAGAAGGGGGGACTGCAACACAACACATCTTTACTTGGATCATCACACATCCTGCATATATGCCGGTCAGAAAAGTAAAGGGTTCCTGTATCGCAAACCAACTAGAGGTCTCCAGTTGTTTTGTTTTTTTTTCCAGGCTCCTTTTCTTAATCAGTCTAAGTGACTGCAACTTACTCTATGGAAACACAGATGAAAATTTCACAGCCTGTCGTCTCACAGTAAGAAAGCTGACACGAAGGTATCACGTGTTTCACTCACAGTACTGCTTCTTCATCCACGGGAGAATCAAGCTTGGGTCCCCATCCTCTGTAAACTAAACCTAATGGATCATATCACATCATCTCCCACCCCATTCCAAGCTGCATAAGGTTCAGCTAGAGCTATCGCTGTGGCACATGTCTGGAGTCTCAGAAGACACTGGGTGATGCGAGGATGGATTAATCCCTTGGCAAAAGCACACACTCTGAATTTAAAATGCTAAAATTGGGGTTTAGGTTAATATAGCTCTTTCTCCTGAAGTATCCTGGAATGTGCTAATGCAATCTGTCCCATAACCCTGGTGGAAGGAAATAGGCACCACTATGGGTGAAATGCTCATCCAACTGTGTTGAGAGTTCTAGTGGTTAATAACTGTATTGAAAAGAAAATACATTGAAATGCATTAAAAGATAAGGAAATACGGGGTAGAATGAAATAAAATGGAAATCATAACAATAACCACACAATATACTCTCATTCATATATGTTGGTAATTTTGTTACCGAATACCCTATGAATTAGTGTGAAAAATGATCAAGATGTCATCTGTAAACACAATACTGCTGGCTTTGGCCTTTCAAGATGAAGTATGTGATTAAGGTCTCTGGCACTGCAGACTAAAGTCAAGAATTATTTTGTTTTTAAAGTAAGGAAAGACCCCTGTAGTATGCAGATATTTTAAATACTATGATTAGGAGGCAGCAAAAAGAAACAACAAATCAGTGCAAACTACAAGATATCTGAAGAGGATACAGCAAAATTTAAAAGCCAAATTTCTCTGTGCATCTTCTACTCTAATAAATTTTCCTCATGAACAATCCTTGCCATATATTCAGATGCTGAAGGTAATAAGGGCTAGATGTTGGAAAGAACTGTTATATTCCTTTTGTATCCCGTATGTGAATTAATTAACCAATAAACATCAAATTAGTATTTTTATCCCAGATCTCTGTAAGTATTGTCTGTAACACAGCGCAATTCTGTGTTTCATAATTCATACAAAGAAGATAAAGGAATCAGAAACAGAGATAATCTGGAAAGAATGGAAGTAGACACTGCTGTTCAGATTTGATGATCCTAATAGTTGGATAAATTCACTTGGCTTGGATTTTCAGCTAGTGTGATTATAACTCCTTAGCAAGGTTTTAATTCTTTTTGCATTTATGCACCTGTACAGCATTTGCAGTAGAAACCAGACTCTCATGTAACAAATTTACACCTTCTGACTAAAGTAGTTTTTCTTAGTTACCTTTGCAGATCACTCAGAGGAAGCCCAGAGCACAGGTGGAAAACCACAGCCATATCATGTAAATGATCATATTTATGTCGTAACTGGATATACAAGGGAGAGAACATAACAGCAAGGTGCTGCCTAATTTGGAAAATTACGTTCATTTGTACAGTCTGTCACACAAATCACCGAGATAAAATGGTACCCAACAGCTGGCACATAGCACATGGTACTCTGCTACGTACTACTGTTCTCTCTTCTAAGTAGCTTACACTAGCTGATTGCCAAGAAGAAGCACAGACAGAGCCAGCTCTCGGCAGCAATGGTACTTGGCTGCAAAAAGGAGATGGAGATGGGCACTACTAGTGACAACATGAGCTGCTCAAACAGGCAGCATACGGGCTGTGTTTGAAATGTTGCAGGTGCCAGCGGAAGACAACATGATGGCTGCAGTAGGCTTTATTCCAGAGTATTACTGGGATGAAAGAGCGCACTGGGCATGGTCCCAGAAAATCCGGTATGACCACACAGCTGGCCCTGCTTACAGCAGGAGGGTGGACCAGAGACCTCTCAAGGGCAGACCTTGAAAAATCCTATGGCAAGATGGTGACCTTATGGCTCATTTTCACGGCCTACTCAGTGGGCATAGTGCACTGAAGAAAAAAGGAAGAATATTAGTAAAACTGTGCTAATGCCATAGAAGAATAGCTACAGCTCTTCTCAGCTCAGATCTCCACATTTAACCTCTGTAGAGGTTAAAAAAAACCAAGGTGCAAACACATGCAAAAGCCAGGCACGTGGTACTATAGTTCACAATGCATGAGCTTTGAAGTGCCATTAATTAATATCTTTTACATCTTCCCCTCTCTCCAAAGCAGACTGAGAGACAGTGCTCTGCAAACACACTTCCTCTAGTTCAATGTCTTTTCCTTCTGATTGTTTCGGGTTTGTGTGGCAAGGCCCTGGTAGCAAGGCGGCCTAAGGGGTGGCTTCTCTGAGAAGCTGCTAGAAGCTTTCCCTAAGTCTGAAAGAGCCAATGCCAGACAGCTCAAGGATGGACTCACCGCTGATCAACGCTGGGCCAGTCAGCAATGGTGGTAACACTTCTGGGATAACATTGTTAAGGCAAAAAAGTCAAAAAACAAAACCAAACAAGAAAAGCAAGTGGCAGCTTTGCAGCCAGAGAGGGGAGTGAGAAGACATGAGAAACTCCAATGACATCAAGGTCAGTGAAGGACGAGGAGGTGCTGCAGGTGACTGAGTAGACATTCCCCTGCAGCCCATGGAGGACTGCATGCTGAAGCAGATGAAGGAGGCTGTGACCCCATGGGAAGCCTGCACTGGAGCAAGCTCCTGGAAGGGCCTGTGGTCCCATGGAGAGAGAAGCACAGTCTGGCAGGACTTGTGACCCCATGGGGGACCCACACAGGACCAGTTTGTGAAGAACTGTAGCCCGTGGGAAGGACTCACATTGGAGAAGTTCATGGAGGACTGTATGCTGTGGGAGAGACCTCACATGGGAGCAGGGGCAGAGTGAGAGGAGTCCTCCCCCTGAGGAGGAAGGAGCTGCAGAGGCAATGCATGATGAACACAACCCCTATTCCCTGTCCCACTGTGACACTGTGGGGAGGAGGAAGAGAAATTGTGAATGAAGTTAAGCCCAGGCAAAAGGGTTTATTTCTCATTATTACCTGACTCTCATTTCATTGGAAATAAATTAATTCTCCACGAGTTGAGTCTGTTTTGCCCATGATGGTTACTGGTGAACGATCTCTCCCTGTCCTTATCTTGACCCATGATTCTTTTGTTACATTTTCTCTCTCCTGTTTAGTAGAGGAGGGGAGTGATGGAGTGGCTTTGGTGGGTACCTGACCTCCACCCAGGGTAAACCCACCACACTGATACAGAAATCACTGGTGAAATGGATGAAAACCAAATGGGTGTGACGAGTCACATCCCAACTGCTGTGAGGTTCAGCTGCTCTCAGCAGATCTCAGGACATTGCTGGTGCTGCCACCCTGCATGCAGCCCTGGCCAGTATCTGATCTCTGCTGTCTGCCAAATGCAAACATCAGCAACACTATTGGCATGTTAAAACAAATGGCAAACACTCGGGGGAGGATGACAGAGGAAGGGTTTCTCCTTCTCTAATTACAGGTGGAGATGAAAGCACTTTTGCCAGTTCTTTATGAGGAAGCACAGGCAATAACAAGTCTATCTGGCAGGCTCCAGCCAGCACCCCTTGTCTCCTAAAGCACACTGTTTGGAAGGAAAAGTGGTTTGTTGGTAAAATACCCCGATTTAGTGAAAAATCAGTAATTACAAAATTGCAGATTTGGAAAAGAGGAAACAATACTGCCCAAACAAATGCTGTACATTCAGCATTCACCCCTGCTCTACTTTAGTCCTTCATCTCTGTCCTCTAACCAATGCAGTAAACATCCCAAGTAGTTGTCCTTTGCTTTCCTTTAATGAGAGAACCTCACGGTCATCATCATTTCCTTCCAAATAAGGAACCTATAGTTTTGTTGCAGTGGCATATTTAACATGCTATTGAACACACACACGACCATATACATTCGCTACAGTTTCACTTTAAGAAAGTAATTCCAACGTGAATAAAGACCGAACAATACTTTTCTGACATCTTCAAGAGAGTTATTATGCTGCAAATTCCTCATTTGCATTTGTCAAATCTTATGACAAGCTCAAAGACTTGAGCAGTAAACTATGCAGTAAAACTAATCCGTGCTTCTCTGCATGAGCAGGAAATTTAGGCTTGTAACTCCCAGCAGTATTAAAAGAGGTTCCATACACAGGTCCCATTGAATTCAGACAAGAGGAAGCCTTCATAAATCATTTCTCCTTGAATTACTGAAATACTTCCAGGGCACCTTAATTTCATGTTAAAACATCAAAGGATCACATTACTCGTTTCTTAGCTGTAACACAGTATTTTAAAATTAGTTTCAGAAATGTCCTTCGTACACTTAAGTCATCAAAGACCACAATCCAGAGAGAAAACCTTTTACAGCAATCTGCTATTTGTCATGTAAAACCAGTGACATAATCAGTAGAAGTCTGAAGTTTTCCAAGTAAAAAATACCCGTGGATAACAAACTACTACTGGCTGCTCAGACCAAGTATCTGAACAATAATTCATTTATCTGATGTAAAGCCAGCAATTTCCACTCAGACCTTGGATGCTTTAAAAGGCAAAACCAAAACCCTCAGCAAATGTGCAGCTAGGAAGACAAGCAGCCTTGATAGACAGACCCCAAAAAAAACCCCACCAAAACTCTGCTAGGAATTTCCTCTGCATTGAATCAATACATGTAGCATAGATTCTAATTTCAGTCTTTCAGGAGGCAGCTTGCAAAAATTCAAGGTTAAAAGTTCATTTCTTTTTTCTTTTAAAGTCTGTCACACAAAATAGCTAAATATTCTGATAAGCAGGGGACACAAGCAGCTGATATACAATAGATGATTAGATGTGCTCATAATTATGAAGCTATTCTCATTTGTATTACCCTCGTAAAGTGTAAGAGCCATGTCCAAGGTTATCCTTGTGGGCATGTTTAACATCATTCCAAGAATGACATGTTTCTTGTCTTTGGATATTATATCTTTTTTGGTGATTAATTTAAATAAAAGTTTTAAACGTGCATTAGTGTGAACTTCAGAATGAGAGCTTTATCACACACACAATGAAGTTGCCTCTGAACAGAGGAGAAAAAGAAACCCTGTGCTCTGCCTGCATATTCACATGCAAAGTAACAGCTCCCCTTCCCTGCTACCACGTTGACATCATGCAGCATCTGCCTTCGACTTTTTGCATATGCATCAAAAAGACACACCTCAGAAAATAAAAAGGCAGTTTTAAAATCAAAATAGCCATTTTGTTACTTACAGCATTTGATAAAATGGTAATGAGACATTCTTTCATCTCAGGCTGTAGTCTTGCTACAGGTTTCAGCATTCTCTTCTGCTACAACTGTCATGCCCAGAAAATGCATTATTTAGAGCCCTTCCTCAGGTATCCGGTATACCTCAGAATACATTATTCAATGTAGTTTCTGTTCCAGGATCTTGCGGAGGCTCCCAAGTCATCCTCACCCGACTGCTGGAGTTATGATAAATCTCTGTGCGTCTTGAACCATGACTACTGCACGTGCTATTGTAGCACAATTGATTGACACCGCTCCTAATCCCACATCCCCAGGAATAGAAAGATTTAATTGGTGTGCACTTGCAGCCACATTCTCCCAGCACTGAGGTGTGCTGCTGCACTGCGGCTCTCACAGTCCTGCCAGTTAATGGCTTTTCAATAGCTTTCAAATGGCAGCAAACTAAGCTTGATGAGCGGGCTGGAATGAAATAGCAGAACAAGGGATCTTAAATTTTATTTGTGCGTGTTGTTCATGTGCCAAATGTGACCAGATTCTTAGCTGGTACTAAAACAGGATTATTTTTAGTTGCCACCAGTTGCTGTGTGAATAGGAAATTGATATAGGTTGCCAAAAATAACCATCTTTTTGCATCACAGATCATTTTTCAGCATATTGTAAGGTAAAAATCAGGGGAGAGATCACAGCCATCTTCAGACTCTCCTGGTTTATGCACGGGTTCATTTAGATTGAGCTAAGAATCATGCTTGTATGTACGTTCCTTGATACGTTCTTGTTTTGTCATTTCTTTGTACTACACTGCATCTTTTTCAGAGATGAAATATTTATGTCAGAAGAGAGAAACTGCAAGCACTGCATGGTTTGTATCATGATTACGTGTGTGTTATCTGATGATATTTTAATCCCTGATTCTAAGGAAAAATGATTAAGAAAAGCATCCCCAAGATGAAGTCCATACAATTATTTATCGGGCTGTGGAATAAAAAGCCAACGTATACTGACGCGTTGCCCGGTTTCAGATTAAGGGCACACAAAAGGCAGACCTGCATTGTATTTTAAACACCCAGGCTGCATCATCCTCTGAACACAATCCCTGCACTCACCTAGGAATTTCCAAGAGCACTCACCTAGGAATTTTGGTTAGTACTTCCTCAAGAAACCTACAGCAGAACTAGAGTAAAATACTTTTATAAAATCAAATAATAGTAATTTAAGAAAACTATGCTCCGAGAAGATTTATGTTTGCTCACCATGTGTCACGCTTACCACAGTCAGCACTTCACTGAGTGAGAGCTCTTGCAAAGGGAAACTGAGAGCCCAGCCATATTTAAACCTTTTATTCATCTCAAAGGTCTTACCCGTTTTTTCATAAACATACAATTTTTAACAGGTACAAAGTGTTAAAGGGACTGCTAAGGGAAAAGAGTCTAACTCATTAGTGAAGATTGTCAACTCAGATTCTATTAACTATTCTGGCAAGTTCCCACAAGAGCAGAAAGATATATATATTTTTTTTTTTTTTCACAGGCTTCCAGTGATCCATTAGCGAAACCCTTACATGAAATTTCTCAGCTCCCAACAGCCATATATTTCAAATCTGGTTTTAAGTGTAATATGCACAATAGTTTTACGGGACTAATTATTTAGGTGGCTCTTTTCTTTTTTTTTTTTTCCCCTGAAAACATAATTTTTTAAAAGAAAGAGAAAAAATATCTAGAGCAACTGGGGAAGTAGCGATAAATTGTATAAAACCCGATACAGTAATTACTTTACAATGGAAACTTTTTACTGGAAAGCTCAGAAGTCCAAAGTATTTAAATTTATCCAGACTTTCTTTCACACCTATAACACTAGGCCAGTTTGGGCCATATGGCTTATAAAATAAACATACAGAGTGTTTTCACAGGCAATGTTAGTCATAGTTCATGAGCAAGTGTCAAGCAATCTGACAAAAAGCCCTTTGAGCAATACTTTTTGGTGGAGACATTCCTGACAGGTTCATCTCTGGTGGTACTGTCAGGCCGACAGACTGCTGTGTCTAATAACATCACCCTTTCACCGATCCAGGCTGGCTAAAACCAGGAGGGCTCTCGGTAGACACTGGTGAATGGGAGCAACGGACAAAAGATGTTCTGAAGACAGAAATAAAAGAAAGAAAGAAAGAATGAAAGAAAGAAAGAAAGAAGAAACAGTTCTGATTTTGGCTTGAAAAAAAAATATGGAAGAAAAAGGATTTGGATCTGTCTCATTTCAGATTGTAATGTAGGAGTTTATCTATTGAATTGCCATGGTGAAAATTTAGGATGGTGGAACTTAGTAATGTTTATGTGACACATTAGACCGTGTACTCCATCCTGCAAGGAACAGGAGAGAGGTATAGTCCCTCTCAGACAGTATCAAGGTACAGATTTAACTCCTGAACACATACTTAGATCAGACTAACTGGGAACTGTGTTCTGCTTACCTACATGGCCAACATGTCTCCCATTTCTTCTCTCCTAACATGGACTAGTTCATGTAAGCTGGGAAGCATGTGAAAGGTCTGAAATGCTACAGTAAGGCTGTGGATTGTGCCTTTCAGATGGATTTTTGGACTATGCAAGTCCATGGGGTGGCATGTACCCACCTGCAGCAGGGCACTGTGGCCTCTCCCCTTCTCCGGGACTCCAGGTGCCAAAAATGTATGGTTATCTGCTTAAGTATGAATGACAGCCTGCTGGTGGTTGAAAGAAAGGCACCAACAGACAGCTACCTCAGAAGGCCTTTCATGTTAGAATATCATGAGTGCCTCTTGAATTTTGAATTTAATTTTAGTACATGGGTAATCATCACTAGTAGGCTTTGCAAAAGAAGTGAAAGTTTAAATGGAAAGAAAACAGCATTGTTTACTGCTGTCAGCAGGATGTTCTGATGCATGTTGAAGGGCAGCATTAAAGAAATACAGAGAAAATGAAGGCTAACGGGAATGAAATGGGTAATGAAGAGAAATGAGAACAAGGGGTAAATACTATTGCACACACAGGAGAGAACTTGAGGAGAAGTGACATCTAAACTTAAGGTAAAAGGAAGCCAGAATAGTAATACTAAGGAGGGAAAAAAAATCTGGTCCACCTGTAGGGAAGACACATGATTTCCACTGCAGCCTTTCGCTAGGCTGGAAAGTCGGGAAAGAACACATAGAGAAGAAATTGCAGTACTCATGGTGGTGGATATCCATGTCACAAGCAAAGATTTCAGGTCTGAGAACATAAAGAAAGACTTATGTTCCTGAGATGAGTCCAAAGGAGGGAATATTTTATTGTCAGTGATTTTACAAAGCAAATTGCACAATTTGCTTATCCACAAGAAAAGGGATGTTAATTGTTAGACATTTTCTCCTGACTAAACTCCAGCAATAAAAAAAGAAATTCTGAAGAAAAAAGAATGACACTTAAAATCCAACCATGTAAACTGTGGAAGCGTATCTGGATGAGCTCTAAGTGCATTGTAGAACTTCTTTCTCTGAACATTAGGGACCATACACAGGTTTTCACACACAGCCCCACTGGTTTCAAGAAGACTACACCAGTGTTTAAGTCTACAAGGAAGCACAAGTGTACTTGATCTTGGAGACAAAGACTGAGCTGGTAATAAACCTCATGATAAAACACTTTATGTATTTGAATTTTGTTCATCTTTGGAGATAAGACAGAATAAAAGTCAGAAAACAAGATACATTTAGCCCTTCTGGAAAGATTAATTGCCACCTCTTCCCATAGCCAATTTCATGCTATGTAGAAATACAGCATTTAATGAAATTACAGATCTTTAAAGTAGAATCTTGGAACTGGTCACCTATCACTACGATAGTGATTTGTCTTAAGATAAACACACATTTATGGATTGTCACCTCAGCGCAGACACTGCTTCCACATCTCAGTTTCCAAGGCTCAAAGCTTGCCTTAGACAAAGCACCTATGAAGTGTTCCTTGCAATAACCTAGCAAACAAAACCACTGCTTAAAATAATGTCTTGCTGACAAGAACTGACATGCTGTATTGTATTCATGCCATGTAAATATTTTGTTACTGTTCAGTGTTGCAAACAACTGAACATCTAATATTTTTATCACCTTAATATTTTATCACTCACATATAACTGTAGGATTTGATAGAGAAATGCAAAACTACATGAAAGCAATTTGAATGATGAGAAAAACACCATAACTACTGGTTTTAAAATTATGACAGATGCTCTCCATTTATGCCATTTTCACTCCATGCAACAAAGCTTGCTATAATCCTTCAGGTGTTACAATTTCATTGCATTACTTATGGGTTTGAGACTACAGACAAAAAAAATGGAATGCAGAGTAACTTTAACATTGCTCATCTATTTTGACAAGTGATCCTGCTTAGCAATGAATTCTTGGCTATGCTATCCAGCTGCCACCAAGCCACTCTTCAGATAACATCTGGTGGTTGTATGCTCATCAGGAAGCTAGGGATGAGCCATAGCAGATGTAGATACTTAGCAAGAAGGACTCTATACTAATTTTCTCTACATGCATCGCAGCAGAACAAAATACAGTGGTTTATCCGAATAATCTTCAGATGAACTGGCCTGTGAGATGGATGTGAGGTTTGCTCCATAGATAGTAGCAACAAACCAACTCTAATCACTCAATCACTCAGAGCGCGGTTGACATCTAGAGACCCCAACAACTTTTCCTCTTCTTTTCCTCCAACCTTTGCACAATTTTCTCCTTTTCAATTATACCGGAAACACCCTGATTTTTCAAGATGTAGACAATCTTCCTCCCATTCACCTACAACTGGATCAAACCCATACAGAACAAGAAAAGTGACAAAAATATTTTTCTTCTCCATTTACTTTTGTAACTATTTGGGTGAATTAACCTGTAGTTGCTTTAATAGATTGGACATGTTAAACTAAAATCACAGGATATTACTACCCAGTACTGATGAAGTTTGCAAAATCACCAGTAGAAGTTATATGCCATTTGAGAGTACCACTTGCTTCCTCCCACACGCAAAATGACCATCTTTAGGCTGTGTGTAGACTTCTCTGGCAGTTTTCTTAACTGGATGAGATGAAGAAGCTATCACTTGTGGTGGGAGAGCCCAGAACAGGATAATAACAAAGCCAAATACAAGAAAGAAATCCCAATAGTCTCATATATGGTTAGTCCTACCTTTGGCAGTGGTAGTGGCTCAATAAAACCTTCTTCATTACAATCTGTCTATATGGCTTTTAAAATTAGATTTCTTACTAGATATGATGTAAAGATGTTACAGAGAGGAGCTGAGGACTTTTAATATGAAAAGCCCCATATGAGACTGAAAAGAAACTATCAAGACATGTTAAAATGGCAAGCAGAAAACCACAACCACCTGACCCAAGAAAAAATGGAGAAAAACCAACCATGAATTTCCATGTAAGGAGTTATTATATGATCAGAAAGAAAAAGACAACAATAAGAATTCAGTTAATAGTTAAAAGTCTATAGTTATCCTCCTGATAATCAGCAAATTACATGACTCACTGCATTGTATTCCAAATTTTTTACCTTTTTCTAATTGGTTTGATAACTGTAAAACCAGGAGACAAATAATCACCATACTAGAGGATGGATAAAAAGCTGAGAATAAACCACAGGAAATTGTGTATATCCTTTGTCAGGGCAAATGTTACTACAACAATGTAAATCTTGAAGTAGAGAAAACCTGAAAGGATTGCGGAAGAAGATAGAAAATGTTCCAAATTTAGGAAAAAACCCAATGTGGGCAGCTGAAAAAGCTGAAGATGGAAGTGGCAGAATTGGACTCTTCAGGGGCTGTAGGACAGCACAGAAGATGGTGTGGCAATCAGTCAAAGAAAACAACCAAACACCCATAACAAATGGATATTGAAGATTTGTATGGGTTGGTAAAGTGACAGTATTTTAAATCAGCCAATCATGACATCCAAAAAAACATTCAATGCACCTTATTCAGGTGATACAGAACTGGAACAGAATAAATCTTAGATCTAAATTTTAACTGAAATTACAAGATACCGACGGCAGTTCTGTAGATAGAAGATCAATATTGAGCAGCTTTTATTCTACTGACAATTATGATTCACAGTTTCACAGATTCATAGGGGTTGGAAGTGACCTCTGGAGGTCATCCGGTCCAACCCCCCTGCAAGAGCAGGATTACCTAGAGCAGGTTGCACAGGATTGCATCCAGACGGGTTTTGAATAGCTCCAGAGAAGGAGACTCCACAGCCATATATTAATTTCAATATAAACACTAATCAAAATAGGACGTTATTAAATTATATAAAGGACAATATGAAAAGCAAAGACTAATATTAGGGCTGCCCAAGACCTATTTTATTGCCTGATCTTTCTACTGTCCTTTTTACCTCATACTAAATACAATATTACTTCTTTGTCAGAGCCTTTCTGCACTCCCTTCTTCATGTATCTCAGCACAATGTGTCAATTCATACATGGGACCCAAGTTTTTCTTATAAATGGTGCACAGAGCAGAAATGGGACTTAGGGAAGGCATGCCAGGTGTGGAAAAATAAATGTCACTTTTAATAAACTGACAGTGCTGCCAGGTATGCACAGTGTAGCAACATGAACCTCTGATTCTGCACCTTCTCTAGTCTCCAATGGCTGCATTTATTTATTTCCTGTTTTGAATTTGTCTGCATCAATGCTTAAGGAATCCATCGTTCTGGCCACAGAGACCAGGTGAGAGTCTGAATTGGTGAGAACAATAATCAAATCAAAGTGTATGATGATAAGAACTTTTAACATGATGTAACATACCATGATGAAGATGCCATGGACAAGTAAATAAACTCAGTGAACAAGAGAGTGATACAAAATTTACTGCACTCAGCATGAATGCAATAGAATTACATCTCATTCTCAAATTAGCAGAGAATAAATAAGGAGCTGACAGGAATTAGGCAGCTGTTAGGGGAAGGAGGGGGAGGCAAGAGCTCATATAAATGAGCTACAAAACAGAGGAATGGTAAGATGACTATTAAAGGAACGGTTTTATAGGAATGTCCAAACATCACTGAGAAAGCAGTAAACCAATATAATTTTAATAAAGTTATCTGAGGTCAAATTAAGGGCAGTCAGTGAGGTTATAAACAAAGGCAGCCAGAAAGATGGTGGGAAAGAACTTCTCCCATGTGGGCAGTGGACAGGTCACGGCTGAGATACCAGTGAGTAATAACAGAAAAAGGGAGGATTCCCAAACACAGGCTGAGAACTGGTGTGGAGAGTGCCAAAGATTAATCAATAAATATAAGATGCCCTGGTAATCAGTTCTTCCAAACAGAAATAAATTAAATACCCAGGTCAGATTTCCGTGTTTTGTACAAGCATGAAAAATAAAGACAAAATTCCTCAATTGAATGAGCAGTTGATTTACACATGAGCAAGCAAAAAGTAAAGGCAGCTTTGTACAGTTACTGCACAAACCACAAGAGCAGCAATAAATGTCAGCAACACTATCTAAATTTAGTGAAAATTCAGATAGCCGGAACCCAGTTTTTCTATTTTATAATAATGTACTTCACGTTATACTTCATTCCCCAATGATTTGAAAACCCATGGAACCTATTCTTACAGAATAATGCATTTCTTTTCTTACTGGAATGGCTGGCTGTTCATAATAAACAGAAGATTCATTTCTTTGCTCTCAAATGAACACTTACTTCTTTCAATCAAACACTCTATTAGAAAAGTAGTTCTCTATTCTAATATTCTTTTCTTGGAAATACAATAGTAATTACCTTTCATTTCAAATAGCAAGGGACACCTGAGAAGGTAAAAAAAAAATAAATTAAATGCACAAACATAATGGAGTAAAACATGTCTATAAGGAAGAATTATCCAGCAGGGTAAATCACGTCATTTCAACCAATTTGTAAGGCTTGGGTTTTGGTTGTTTGGTTTTTTATTTTGTTTCATTTAGAACAGAGTTTTCCTAGAGAAAGAAAAGAAGTATTCAGCACCTTGCCAGCCTGGCAGAGGACAAACTGCATGAGAAGATCTTTCCTTCCCCCTTTAGCCAAAATACACTGTGTTGAAATGTCCAAGGATTGCCACTCAATGCTATAAATTCTTAGAAGAAGTGAAAGCCACACAAGCTGGCACTGACTATAAACCATTCTTTCAGAATTCTTAGATTTTTAACCTCAAAACCAGCAGGGGTTCTGTCATCATCTTCAAAGGGAGCAAAGCTAAACCCTTTGAAGTGAATAACCTAATATTATTGGAAAATGACATAAATTAGTTATCTTGGAAAAAAAGAATTGGCAATTATGCATAGCACACCAAGATTAATTTGCTTAACATCTTTTCAGTGCTTCTGTTGAACTTGGTCCTAACTGGACACTATGCATTTATCCATTTTTCAATACCTTTGTCATTTTGAAACCACTTATCATTGCCAACACATTTTTGTTAAATTTGAGGACAGCATAGCAGTAGGCAACACTGATTTGACTAGAGAAATTAGTGGGATTATCTTTATCGCCAACTCTAGGTCTGATCCTGTGGCCTTGGTTGAAGTCAAGAGTGGATAGGTGTCATCACCTTTTACTGACAGTCCTTCCGAGTCTTCCATCTCCATAAAACAAATGTTGCATTAACAGGTATACTGGATTCAGTTTCTAATGTTTTAGGGAGAAAAATCATCACATCTGCGAAAAAAAATGCTGGCATTTGCTGAACCTAATTATAGAGTCTGAAACTAACACATACTTAGAGTGTTTCATAAAGACAGTTTCATATAAGGATGCATTTAATGGTCAGAAGCACATTTCAAAAATGGACTTTAAATGTATGAAAAAAGCTATGAAGGCTTAGCACACAGACATACCAATAATAATATGGAAAAATCCAAGGCTTTGTGATATTAAGATTCGTGTGTGTGCCTCTGACTTTTTTCTCCTTTTGATTAGGATACTATACATAATACAGAAGACAAGTTATAGCTGGTTTTCTGTGGTGCAGTCTAAAATGTGCAACTGCAGTTAGAGTACCTCAAAGTTGGCACAGGTTAAAGACTGAGTAAACAGAGTCCTTCCAAGACTAACTTAGGACATCAGTTAACCTACAGGTACTCTCATCTCAGATTGGTTAAACATCTTTGTTCCCGGTCTCAGTGAACACCTGTGTGCAACAATTGCACTTGAATGTTGGCATGATACAGGTTAATCAGTTTAGAAGGTGATAGAAAAATAAGACTTAGTAGATGCCAATATTTCACAGTGGGACTGGGGGTGACTATGCTGGCTGAAGATTTTCATCACCAAGTCAAGCTGCCAATAATAGGCCTATGGAGTAGATAGCTCCTGATGTAACAGACACTGTATCTCAGAGGGTTCAACCTACGTCCTGAATTATCATAGAATCATAGGATGTGTTAGGTTGGAAGGGATCTTTAAAGGTCATCTAGTCCAACCCCCCTGCAAATAAGCAGGCACAACTTCACTAGATCAGGTTGCTCAAAACCACATCAAGCCTGACCCTGAATATCTCCAGGGATGGGGCCTCCGTTACTTTTCTGCATGACCTGTTCCAGGGATCTACCACCCTCATGTTAAAGATTTTTTTTCCTAATATCCAACCTAAATCTCCCCTTTTCTAGTTTAAAAACATTATCCCTCATCTTATTGCTACATACCCTCATGAACAATTCTTCCCTTTACAGGCACCTTTCAGGTACTTGAAGGCTGCTATAAGGTCCTCCAGAACCTTCTCTTCTCCAGGCTGAACAAGCCCAACTCTCTCAGCCTGTCTTCATAGGAGAGGTGTTCCAGCCTTTTGATAATTTTTGTGGCCCTCCTCTGGGCACACTCCAACAGATCCATGTCCTTCTTGTGTTGAGGGCTCCAAAGCTGGACACAGTATTCCAGGTGAGGATAAGTGACATGTTAATATTCTCTGAAAAGGAATAAATGTGACTGGAAACCCTACAGAACTCAATAAAAAAAAAAGAAAAAAAGAAGACACGGGGACTAAAAGGTGCTATTCCTAACCAGGAAGGGATGCAATCTGACACATCATGCAAATAAGCAGTCATCTTGACCACACAGCTCAGGAAATCAGCAGCAAGTCAGCTGGATAGAAGAATGAGGTTTTTCAGATTTCAACATTTAGCAACAGATTAATAGAGTTATTTTTGCTTCTGCTGTTATTTTTCTTATTGATTTTTGTATAGATATTTGAAACTGTAATCTACTTTGTATGCTCTAAATAAATATTTGTGTTAGCAATTACCTTAAACTACAAGTGATTTCAAGGTAGCCAATATCACAGAATCACAGAATCACAAGGTTGGAAGGGGGGGGGGGGATCATCAAGTCCCACTGTTCCCATCCTATGCTAAACCACATCCCTAAGTACCTGATCTACCCCTTTTTTAAACACATCCAGGGATGGTGACTCAACCCCCTCCCTGGGCAGCCTGTTCCAGGCAAAAGCATTTTACATTACTAAAAACATATCAAAGCGCTTTACATTACTAAAAACAATGATCTTAATACAGGCGGTAGAAGGACTCTGTAGTGAGCAGCTAGGTTACCAGCATCAGCAAAAATACTGCTACAAGCCATGGCTGCCTGTTATCTGCCTCACGCTCTTCCTCAGATGAGCTGGCAGCCCCTGGCTCCCCAGTGATCCTCCACCTGTAAAGAGAGAGCCCTGCAGCTCACCAAGATGCTCCCTGAGATGTCGCAAACAGCGGCAATGAGTGGAAAACAGACTGAGTAGTTCAAAAGTACTCTCCCTGAAACAGATACATGAAAGGAGCAAGGCGCACTCAGATTATTTTAGCTGTTAAAAGCAGAGTTACCAGCAACTCTTCTGCAACAAATAATCCATAGGCCACTGCTAAAGATAAATATTTGGAAACTACCATCTCCATCACAGACATTTTTCTTTCCCTAGATTCCTTCCAATCATCATAGGGGGAAACACTGGACAAAGAAATTATTTCCTCCCCAAAAAGTGGCTTTTTAAAGTCCAGGTTTTAAATAACGAATGTTGGAGTTCTTTTGGTTATCCTCTGATTTGAGGCGGTTTGTATGCTACTCTTCCGGCTATTCTTTGTAAGATCATGTCCTAGAGACTTGACACTACATTTTTTCCTATTTTATCAGCAGAATGCCAAGAAATGGTGCTGGGGAGCACTGTCAGTAGTGAGGATGACAGTATCACAGAAGTGAAGGCAGAAGAGAGGTGTACTCCATCCAGTCCTGCTCTGATGAATGTACCCTAAGCTGGTCACAATGGAAGGGAAAGGCAAATCTGCAGCTGTTCACCCTGTGCTCCCATCAGCTGCTCCAAACACATCAAGGGTAGAGAAACCAGAGAGAAGGGTGTCCAGCTGGCTGACAGCTGTAGGGCTCTCACAAGCACATCCATCAGTCCAGCTCCAGTTGGCCGCCTCCTAGTGACTCACAAGCTGGGGCAGCTGCCCTGGGGGGAGCAGAGCCGGGGGCAGGAGCCCTCAGGTGTTGGCTCAACCCATCCACCAGGTCCCCCAACACAGCAGTAGGACAGTCAGGGCAGGCAGGGAGGTAAAGCAGAGATCTGTAGGCCCTTGACTCACAGTCCTGCTCTGTGTATTGCAGGCTGGTTCCTGCTGACAATATTTCATGAGAATCTCGCTGTAAGACATAGAAGCAATCCTCCTCCTTATTATCAGACAACTCCTAGGGCAATGATGGCCTGAAACACAGGAGAAGGCAAGACCAAGTGACCATGAAAAACCTTTGTAGGTAACAAAGGACAAAGCTGTCCCTGGCTGAAATGAGGTAGAGCCAGACAGGACTGGAGTACTACAGATGGGGGACTGCAGCAACAGTGGCTAACCTGGTTAAAAACTATTTTTTTCTTTCCAATGAAAATATGGTGGGAGGAGACCAGAGGTTCGATAGCAGTGTGGTGCATATACTGCTGCTTTGACATGCATTAGCCTGAGACTACCCCTCCACTTTGACTATTTGCATGATACTCCCTTACACATGGTAATAGATGTCCTTTTTCTTGACCAAGCTTCATTTTCTAAAATGTCTTAAAAATCTTCCAGAATCCCTGACCATGAAGGCTCCACTCTGATCTTTTTCTGGTTTAGTGTCTCTGGGTTGTATTTTTCTTCTCATCCTGCTAGACCTTTTAGGCAAAGGAGGCAGATCCTCCCTGGTAAGGAACATAGGCCTGCCACTTAGCTGTTACGGTCACTGACTGTGTGTTGTGTACCAAGAAGGGCACTTGCGGAATATTCCTGCTGATTAGTATGTTAAGTTAGTAACAAATTCTTCTCCTAACAATGAGCATCTCTACAGTTGATTTCCTGTATCTCGTTGGGCCTTTTAATAAATTCATACAAATAAATTAATCTTCTCAAGGAAACTTTTAAACAAAATCTGAGGACAGAATCTCTTGTGTAACTTGCTAAAACAGTAGGTTTGTTGTGCACAGAGAGGATTTGCTGGCAAACACACACAGGCTACTGTTTGAATAGGTAATGTCATGGTCCATCTACTGCTCTTGGATGACCCAATTGTACTTATTCCCTTGTAGGAACACCACAAAGAACATCAGTGTTCATTTTTTATAGAGTATGAAGTATTCAAGAAGAAAATCAGTGTGAGAGCTAGACTTTATTCCTTCCAGTTTCTGTTCAGAACTACATCTGAAAGGAATAATAACCCATCCAGGAAGACAATTTAACTATGTTAATACTGAAGTTTGGAAAGGCAGCACAAAGGTTGTTTAACTCTCTGCAGCATTGCAGCTCTTTGTTGATTAACTAGGGAAGGAAAGCTTAGGTATTTCAGATGATCCATGTTATTTAACTGCAGCTGAGAGACGAAGGACAGATCACAGAATCACAGAATCACAGAATCTTAGGGGTTGGAAGGGACCTCAAGAGATCATTGGGTCCAACCCCCCTGCCAAAGCAGCTCCCTAGCTCATATTACATAGATAGGTGTCCAGACGAGACTTGAATATCTCCAGAGAAGGAGACTCCACACCCCCCTGGGCAGCCTGTCCCAGGGCTCTGTCACCCTCACTGGGAAAAAGTTCTTCCGCATGTTGGTGCGGAACTTCCTGTGCTCCAGCTTACAGCCATTGCCCCTTGTCCTGTCCCCACAGACCACTGAAAACAGGCTGGCCAATTCCCCCTGCATCCCATGTCTAAGATATTTATAAACACTAATTAGGTCCCCCCTAAGTCTTCTTTTTTCCAGGCTGAACAGACCCAGCTCACTCAGCCTTTCCTCACAGGGGAGATGTTCCAGACCCTTAACCAACTTTGTCGCCCTTCTCTGGACTCTCTCCAGAAGGTCCCTGTCTTTTTTATACCAGGGAGCCCAGAACTGGACACAGTATTCCAGGTGGGGCCTGACCAACGCAGAGTAGAGGGGGAGGATCACTTCCTTCGACCTGCTGGACACACTCTTCCTGATGCATCCTAGGATCCCATTGGCTCATAGCCAACCTGTCATCAACCAGGACCCCCAGGTCCTTCTCCACAGAGCTCTTTTCCAGCAGGTCATCCCCCAGCCTGTACTGATACAGTGGGTTATTCCTCCCCAGGTGCAAGACTTTACACTTGCACTTGTTGAATTTCATTAGATTTCTCCCAGCCCAGCTCTCCAGCCTGTCCAGGTCTCTCTGGTTTCACAATCTCTGATGTTTCACAAATAACATTTACTTATCAAGGGATGGAAGTAACCTAGAGAAATAACTGACAACAAGTTTCAAATGAAAGTAGCATGAAGCTGTATGTTCATGTGGGGATGTCAAGAAGAGGACTGAAGGCCTAGCATCACATTATACAGAGATCACATATTATCAAGAAGACATTATTTTCAAGAAGCTGAAAGAAAAAAAAAATTAGTAGGGAGCTACTTGTAGCAGACATAGTATACATAATCACAGATATTAATATATAAATCATAATCTGTGGAAAAGGTATAAAGTTTGTGATGCTGTTAATCTACTGAAAATTCCTCCTGAACCAGGCACATGACTGGAAAAAACCCCACCCAAGTATTTATCAATTTATTCAAAACTGAAGTGGAATTGTAAATTATTATTTGCTTCCTTTACCATGATGGGTGTTTTCCATTTCATGGACATGATCTGATCCACAGGAGAAACACACTGTGCTTGAAACACTTGGTAGCATCATCTTTCTAGCCCCTGCTCTGAAGCATACCTCTCTATGTGGGTGCATGAAATTTATGATCAGATTTGTGGCTTTCTATGCCTTCTTCCCTTAAGGAACACAATGCATATGGCTCAAGGAGTTTTACTGGGCACCTGTGGGAACTACAGTGAGTACTGTCCCACTACAGACCTTCTGCTTTGCCTAACCCATACTGTTGTATGTGTGCAGCCAAGTACCTGCAGTCTCTGAAGTGCAAGGAAGAACAAGTTATGCTGTCGTGTTCAGAGCTTTCAAGCTGCTGGTTACACAACCTGTCCCATCCTGGTGCCCCAAGAGCCCATGGAACTCAGAGCCCCATAAAATAGTACATCTCTTCCCTAAAATACAGCATCACAACCTGTCCTTTCATTCTTCATGTATGTGCTATGGCCGCAATCAGTCAATAGAGCCGCCATCTCACTGACCAGCCCATCTTGTCCCTTGTGTTTCAGGTTGGAAAAGACCATAGGAAAAGTCACCCGAGACATCCATACCACTATGCATGAGTACAATGCACCAGATGCATGTATCTTCCTGTCCTTTTATGTCTCTGGCCATAAAGGAAAGGTACAGACCTAAAAAAAGTTGTTTTTTTACAAGTTCCTGCATAGAGAAAACTGCTGTGAACTGGGTATAGCTTCTTCTGTTGCAGCCATGAACACTTCCTGTAAAATGGCATCAGTGGGAATATACCTCTCCCATTCATAGAATCATAGAATCATCAAGGTTGGAAAAGACCTTCAAGATCATCAAGTCCAACTGTCAGCCCTACACCACTGAACCACTAAACCATCTTCTGAAAGCACCTTATCTACTCGTTTTTTAAACACTCCCAGGGACGGCAATTCCACCACCTCCCTGGGTAGCCTGTTCCAATGCTTCACTGCTCTTTCAGTGAAGAAATTTTTCCTAATAACTGATATGAAGCTCCCCTGGCACAACCTGAGGCCATTTCCTCTTGTCCTAAAAGACAAGACTTTCCACATGAACCTTAGCACAAAACATGAAAATCATAAGCACAAGGACATTACCTATACATTTCCTGAAAATGGGGTGCCAGTCAGCTTCAATAGTGCCTTTGAATCTCTGAACAGTTTGAACAGATTTGGAGAAGCTTTAATTTCCTGAAAACATACAGGCCATTTAAACATCCAGGTGTTCTCAAGCAACACCCCTTATGTGTAAAATGAAAGAAAACACCTGTAAAATGTGCAACTTGAGTTTCTGATTTTATTTTTTTCTTCCTTTGAAAAAGGAAGGGGTAAAAAAAATCAATCGCTACCTGTTCCCAAAGTCATTTTATGAGCCCAACATATGTTCTGTTCTTTCATTTCATTTTACGGAGGCAGCGCCAGGTGTGACTCCTGTGGATGACAGAAGCAACTTTGCTTTCAGTTTGGCACTTTCAGCTCTGACTTCCAAGTGTCCTCAGCCTGCTTCGTATGCTTTTAACCCTAAGAGCTGAAGCCACCTATTCCAAGAGACACTGCTCCTACATTCAGCATCCTCTGTTACTCGTTGACGGGAGAAAAACACGAAACGCTATATAAACCGATATATCTTCATTTTGTTTCACCTTGTGCTGATACAATTTCTCATGACCTGTATAATTTCATTGGACTTCATGAATTATTGTTGTTTGCAGTGATAAGGAGGAGTGTTTTACTTGAATTCACTACTACATGAACAAAGGGAAGTTTCATAACCTAAGGCACAGGGCAAAGATGTCAGAGAAAGAATTTTCTGCCTGAGTAGAAAATTATTAACAGCCTTTGATAAGAATCACAAGTGATGCTCAGATACTGTTAGGAGAGATCTAAGAAGGAAAGACAGACATGGAAAAATCCGAGAGTAAAGGAGAAAAAAGCATATGAGCAAGAACTAATCTTCAACACATTGCACCATGCATCAGGCGATTAAAGAATGAGATGTGACTGCAAAGAAGGAGACCTTCAGAAAAGAAAAGGCTTTCGAGTAATCCTGTCTACAGTGGGTATGATACTGGGAAACAATTTTGTACCTTCAGATCATTAAACACAGACCTTTTAGGATGTAATTATTGTAAAACTCAAAGAAGTTATTTTTAGGTTATCATTTTAAAGAAAGTAAAATATCATATACTGAAAATACACAGCAATTACTTCATTAGAGTATATTACCTTGGAAAGCATGCCTAGAAGTATTATATACAGTAGACTGGAGTTAAGATAATACTAAATCAAATAAGTCATATCAGCAAACATAAGGCAAGAATGCTAACATACCACAGAGGGGATTAGGTAGAGCTTGTATTACATATAAGATCTTGTGCAGTTTCTTTACGGATGAAATTAATCCTCAGTGTTTGCTCTTATAAAACCAGATTTTTATGTATTTGGCTGTTTTTAAATCAAAGTCTTTTGTAACCAAAGTATAACAGTGGAATGTATATTCAAGAATGCTCTTATTTTTTGAGATCTCTCATGTAAAATCCCCACTGATGTAACGGAAGATCTGGATGCCTGAGGACAGCAAGGTCAGGCTGTGTAATCAAAGGGGCAGAAATATCACCAGGACAAGAGCTGTGCTCTGTACAAATTATATTATGTATTTGATCTTAGAGTTACTGAACTTTTTCATAAAACAAACAGCAAAATTCCTACAATATATTCTTACACCTTTTCAAATTTTAAATAGACGTTTAATTTTAAATATAATTAAAAAAAATTAAATATAATTCCCAATAAATTTTAATTTAAAATTAAATATAATTCCCAAAAGCCTGATCCAGTATCAACTGAAGTGTCATGAAAATGTTCCCACTGACTCTAAAGGGTTTTAGATTTGGTGCAAGGTTTTTCAAATGGGCACAATACCGACACTTGATGGCATAGACTGTGCATATCCATAGCAGTCACAATCTTCCACTTGGTATGCCTGGTAGTACCCCAGAGCATGTTCTGAAGTAACTTTTCCAGACCTTGTGACACCTAAAATCTGTTTCATGCTCCAGCATGCAAGACAAGAAGATGATGAGCTGCTGCTTCGGTTATGTTCTGGATGTTACCTTGCAGAGCCTTCTGGTGGCATTTAGTACTTTTTATCCACCTCCTTCATCATCACCTATCTTGACCAGTAACACTGGCTCAGCAAGTGAGACAGAAATGGTCATGCTAAATAACAGAAAATATGGCGTTAAAGGTGGTGTGACCTGTGAGAGAAGACCAAACTCTTCTTTTTTCCAAGCAAACGAAGATGTGTGCCCTGGGACCCCATGGAGATCAGCAATGGAAGGGTGAAGGTAGCAGTGACACACTTAATGCATTTTACCTTGTGGCACCTGCCTCTCCTTGATTCTGGGATCCCATGCACCAGGCAAATCTGGTAGATTAAACAGCACCAGCAGACTGGTGGTGTAGGACAGTCTGCTAGGGGAAAACAGGGGGGAGGCTATGATGATGATGCTAAAATCTGAAATACAGGTGCCACAGGAAGGAAGATGGGGCAGGGACTAGAAGTGTGAGAGTTCTCTTCAAAGCAGGAGACTTGCCAAATCGGTAGAAAGCTGCTGTGCTAGATGTAAGTATTTCTGGACACACTGCGGGGTGCTCTGAGTTATTTCAGTGTTCCTGAGGCAGCCCAAGACTCTTAGCAGTCTGAAGCTGCTGGCGAGTGGGCTCACAGAGGGACGTTCTCTGGAGTCCAAGGGCACTAAGGCTGTGTATAGGAACTGTGTCAGAGGAAACTTCATAGCATTTGGTCATTTTTCCAAGGAGCGTGTCAGTTGTGCTTCTTTAAGTCTGGCAGGAGAAGCTACAGCACAAGCTTTTTTATCCTACTGTGCTGCTCAGAAAAGGTATAATTAAAAAAAACCAACAAAAAACCTCCAAGAGGAACACTCTCAGTTACAGTTAAAGAAACACGGCAGAGATTTCAGAGCACACCCAAACCTACCACTGAAAAAAGCTATATAAGGTTCATCTGCCCAATTAAAAACTGGTTTATGAAACTGCACATTCAAATTTTTTCAGTCCATGTTGGCAAAAAAAGTACATCTCAACTCTGGTAATATGTCCATGTGGTTTAAAGGGCAGCAAGCAATGATTTCAAGGGAATATAGAAGTCAACACAGAAACAAGACCAGTGTTTATATCCTTGGTATATCATCCTGTATTCTATAAATACAGTAACAAAAAAAAGTACCAAGAATCCTGATGCATCGCTACAAAGTATACATAAGGTAAGGATTTAGAAGCAAGTAAGAACAGGTTTTAAATATAGCTGCCACAACAAATTACAATTATAATGTCTTAACATTCTGTCTGGCATAGCAAAGACTAAAGAATCACATACTTGTTCAGTGAAACAATCATTTTCTTTGTCAAATATTCATCACTGATGTAATCTTTCTGAAGTTTGTTTAAAACATGTTGCCAATCACCTTTTTTTGCAGCACAAGTTCTAGCCAAAATTTAGGAGGATATTTCCCACACCCGTTCTCCCAATTAATCAATAAAATCAATTATTTCCAGAATCCATTCTGTCAAACCATCCCAGCACTACTAAGCATCATAAATGGTTTGCTTTTGGGCTACAAGACACTTCTATAAAGATGAAAGGAAACTACCAGTTTCTGGCACCCTCATATTTCTTTGGGCAAAACCCAAAATTGCTAGACTACTATACCAACTTTAAAAAGTCATTAGCATTCATGAAAATACACAAATAAACAAATCTATGAGTTTCCTGAAATCCATGTTTTGGAGCCTGCATGTATGCAGGTAAAGTGAACTTCTAACTTCAAATGGAAGGAGTTTCATGTCTTAAAAAGGAAAAAAATAAAAAGGGGGTAACACCATAAACACAATGAACGGGGAAAAAAGAAGCTAGGAAAGTGAAATGAGAAAAACTGAGGATTAGCTTGTGTGAAATCTTAAGGTGGAATAAGAAAGAAGACATGCCTCAGCCTTACCACTAACGACCAGTATTTTGATGTCAGGCAGATGTAAGTCTGTAGATAGAGCATAAGACACAGCTTTTTTTCTTCTGGTTAATTTCCAAATAGATCAAAAAGGACTTTTTGGAACTGGCATCTCCCTGTGGACAGTCCTAGCTGATGGTCATGCAGCAGTCCATGCTAGGAATCGGATAAAAAGCAGTTGGGCAGGGATTTGGCCACCTATTCACTGAAACCTATTCACCTGAAAAAGGAAAAATTGTGGAAACTTCCGTATTTAAGTGAACATTTTTTTGGAAAGATTTCCAGGCCCCAAAATATTATTTCTGTTCAAAATATAACAAAACACCAGAACAGACAACAACACAGTGATCAATATATGACTTGGCTGCAAGAGGAGCAGATCCTACCAAAGCCTGCCAGGTTTCCTGCCAGCTTGGCTGATGACCTGAAAGGAAACAAAGCTTGCAGTGTCTCCAGGCAGTCCTGCCATCTGGACTGCCTCCACATCATGAATCCTGAGCTCTGTAGGGACTGCGGTTCCAGGAAAGCCCTGCCACAGAGGCGTCTTGCAGGTCACTGTCTCAAGAAGTTTCCTGTGCTGGAGGTCCAGATCCCAAGACTGCCTGACTCCTGCTAGAAGTGACAGTGAGCAAATGTTCCAGGAGAATCAGGAGGCAAGGGCTGAGCCAAGAACCTTAAGTTTTGGGTTTCGAGCTTCCTGTAGAAATTGAACAAATGATCTTACTCCTAAATAATTTTGTCCCTTCTGTGGAGTGCTTAGTTCTGAAAGGTGTAGTTTTTTCAAAAGAATTTCCTGCAAAATTGAAATTCCAGCATATTTTTCTAATTAAATTTAACAGAAGCTAAGTATTACATCACTCATCTGTACTGTATCCCTTCCAGAAAAAGATGGGAGACCATGACAGACAGATAAGGAAATGTTATTTGCATGAATACTATCACTGCTCCTTATGCAACACAACTGGAAAATTATGCCAAGCAATACACAAATACAATTTTGAAAGTTCTTTGCCAATCAAGAGCTTATTTTTCACTACAGTCCACTACGGCCTACCGTTATCAACACTATTCCCATTTAGGCTACAACAGTCAAAGGCTCTTTTCCTATGAGTAGCATCTGCAGGGTGGCTGCCGGATGGACAGGTTTCCACATTAACACAGCTTAGGTTTCTCCTCTTTTTAAACTTCAGTCATTGCTTTTCCTAAAGCATCCCAAGCCCAACTCTTTTTAGCTTTCGTGTTTATTACAGAAATTAAAAGCCACAGTAGTCACTTTGTGGTTTTCCAGACTCTCTACAGCCTGCTGATTTGCCCCACTCTTCCTTACTTCCTGAACAGGACTATCTGGATGGGAAAGCCTACAGCATTTTCTTGCACAATATAAAGATGCAAGTCGAACTGGGAGATAACATGCTTACTTTCTGATTCTGATTGCTTCCAGGCACAAGTGGAATCACACTTTCAAAGGAAAGCCACGGCGAAACAAGATGGGGTTTAACTGAAACTTGGGAGTGCGCACATCTCCGCTTTGCAAACTGCCTGAGCCTTTTTTCCCCCACTGTGTGACACCAGGAGCTCATGATTGCAGTCTGTTTGCACATCCATGGAAGCTTTATTTTTGCTTAGCCATGATTTCCTCACACCCTTGAGCCTCCAAAAGTATGTCTGAAGTTAGAAAAAGATCCTATTGTTTTCAGTGAAAGTATATTCATAAAGCACATAAACGAAGGGGCATAAGAATGAGAAAAATATACTTCAGCACTATGGAAGCTGGTTATCAATCAAGGTTGCTAACTATACCAGTTTTAAATGTGGCCTCAAGAGGTGATGGAAGCCTCAATCTATCAGGGACTGTAAATACCTAGGAGAGAGCAGTCTTTCCCTAAGAATGCTGTCAGTCTACGTGCCCAAAGACAGACAGTGGGCTAGATATCATCATGAAATCAAAAGAAAAAGGATAAAACAGTGAAAGCAAAACTAACATAATAAGCTTAAACCACAGCAGACCAGCTGCTTACACCTGCTACATGTCCAAATCCAATCAACTTTGGGCCTCTACCTGCTTTTGAAACTTAACCTGCACTTTCCATGTTCCTCAGCTAGCAGACAACACAGCACCAAGCGTTAACCACAGCCTGGCCATGAGGGTTTAGCGTGTGGGATCCTCTGAGCTGACATGGTCATTCCCCTTTGTTAGCTCATTTTTGTTGCCAGGACCCGCTGCCAACCTGCCAGAAGCCGGCTGTTTCATCCCTGCCACAGAGCCCTTTTCCAAACAGCTGTCATGGCAAACAGTGCTCGGAAAACTCTGCTGCCAGTGAGTTTACTCAAGTGCTTTTAAAATGTGGGAGGGGAGATTTAAAACTATGCATAATGTAGACACACACACACACACTCTTGTGTTTGCACTGGAATTATCATGCTTCTCAGATGCTTGAAGGAACGTTAGGTCAGCAGCTATATCAAGTCATGTCATTTGCTTTGCTGATTTTAATTCTTGTGCAGTGATAGATCTTCCTTGTCAGATGGCTCGCTAGCTATTTTCCATCTCGCATTCTGGTAAATTGCAATGCAATTCTCAATCCGCATTAATTCTGTACCACAGCTAATGACAAATGAGTTAATCACGAGGAAATCTTTACAGAGGTTCCTTTGGGTTACCTACTTAAGCTGCCATCAGTATTACACAGTCATTACACTGAAATTAAAGGATCATTATGGCATATATTGAATATTTGGCTTCACAGCAGGTAAGTTCCGTTCAACACATCTAGGATGCTGAGCAAGTGTCTCCTTTGGTCCCTCTCTCCAAAATATCACCAGCAGGAGAAAATCCAATGGGATTACCTTATGAAAATATTTCCAGTATGACCTGCTTCATATTTACTTCCAGAATGCTCTTGAGACTGCTCCATATTTCACAGCAGTGCCCAGAAAAAATATGACCTTTTAGTACCTGGTGATGATACTGCACTTACTGTGCCACTCTTAGAAATCCCTAATTCCCTGGTGCAAAAGACATTTTAGCCTGTACAATTACAACTGAAAAGAAAGGACTGCAAGCTGTTTCTTTTCTCTATCATCACCACTGTCCCTCTCCTGACACACTGGATAACTGGATGCCACAGGAAACACCATGTCTGTTCATTGTCCTGCCAAGTGTGCTCTGCAAGGTGACGTAAACTACAAGTGTGCTGAAAATTCTCCTGGAAACATGCTAAATAATCTCCTTAAGCCCAACTCCTACGAGGCAGGTTGCATTTACAGGTGACCACCCTCAAGGGCACCTGGAGAACACCTTATAGCAGCACAGAAATAAACACTGAAATACTCAGTTCTTTGGAGAAAGTCCTGCCATTCACTCAACCATCAGGGAATTAGAGTATAATGTAAGCTTTGATTCACTCTTCTCTTACTCTAGATTTGTACAAATAAAAAAGTAGGGTGAATTTGCTTCGCTGATTTTATTCCTTGATAGTGTAAATGCCACGATGTGGTGTCCTGTTCTGGTGGACCAAGCAGAAAACATGACAGTGGTACAAGGGAGGGAAGAGTTGGGTTCATACCTGTGCCTAACCGATTCTGAATTTGATGGCAGAAACACCCAGATGCATGTAAAAGTAACTTCAGGCCTCTCAGGGCTCGTCTTTTTCACAAGACTCATCCAAATATTTTCTGCCTGACTATGTATGGATGCGAGAAGATTGCTAAGGGTTCTTTAGCTCCCTGCAACATCAGCAGCTGCCTTAGCACCTGCCCTGGCATCACCACTGCCCATAGCTCTCCAGAAGCTAACCTCTTACAATCCATTTGCTTCCAGCCCCAGCTCCAAAAGCTGGTACTCAGCCTCAGCTGAGGAGCCTGGCACCCCTAGCTTGGCTCCTTCCCTCACCTGGTGCTGAACCACCTGCCACACCAAGAAAGCAGACCCCAGGGACTGATTACAGCTCCTGAGGGTCTGAAAGATTTTTCTGGAAATAAAATAGAATATAACCACACCGTGCTTCAAAGTCCAGGATTATCTTTTATCCCTAGTAATTTTTTCTAAATGGTGGAGAGTAAATAGTAACAGTGAAGGGGCAGTGCGCAGAAAAGTTGAGGAAAAAAAATCAGTGCTTTCTTTTTACCTCACTTTGGGAAATTCCTCAATTTAGCAAAATTCTCTCCTGACAAGATCAAATACAAAGGGGAAAGCCATACTGAATTAACAGCTTACACCTCCAGTGTCACAGAAGCCCTTGGCAGGAAAGAAACACATCAGCTCAGCAACTAAGGTGAGTGATTTCTTAAATACAATTTCAGCAGCAAGGTATGACTGATCAGAATGGAGCTGTTTCAGAATGTCAAGCTTCAGCAGTTCTCCCTCCTCTAACAAAGGCTCATGTGTTTAAAAATACGTTATGGGTTTGCATGGGGCATTTATTTTGTTTTTTTCTTAAGACAATGTTGAAGCACAGATATGAGCCTACTATGAACTTCTCAGCAGTCTGAAAGAAATATTAGACTAGAAGTGACCTGCTTATTGTGTTCTGGGTGAGTAGGTTTAAACAGAACACAAATATTCCCGTTGGGAACCACTCTCCTGGCTTTGCTTGAAAGAGTCTAGTGCCTGGACCTTGTTTTTAGGAAAAAAAAAAACCAAACCCACAACGATGGATCAAAGTCAGAAAGTACTCAAAAGAAAAGTGATTTCAAAACAAAACAAAACAAAGAAACCCAGCATGACCCAGGGACTGCCCCAGTGACAGTTTCACAGCGTTCTACAGTCATACCGTGGCACATTTCTAACACTTCTCATTAACAAAAAGATACTATTTTCTGTACAGTCATGCCAAAAGAAGAGAAAGCATTTAGGGCTTTGAAAACACTGCTGTGAGTTCTCAACTGAGCTGCAGCACAACAAATGCTGCTGACATAATTATACCTGCATTAGTAGCCTATTGAAAAGAAATAAAAATCACATTGAACCAGGAGATGAACTGACCTTTAAATTAACCCAAATACACACAAACTCACTTTCTGAGAAGCACCATCACAGAAAGACAAAACAATAGAACATGTAAGAGAGTTCTGATTTAGGGGAAAAAAAATAAATTTTGCTCATTAAAAATGCTTCTGCAGAAACAGCCTTACACCAAAGTTCTTCCGATTATATAGCTGTCAAAAATCACATGTACTGTATCACTGGTTCACAGTTTTCCAAATACCAAGAATATACTTTTTTGAGCTTAAAAATCTGGTTACATACAAAAATAACCATCTAGATGCAACTTCATTAAATAACAATGACTGAGTGAACATCATAAGCCAAAGTAATAAAATAAGCTTTTTGGCTTGCTATCTAAAACAAAGGAAAGGGAGGCAAGTGTTTGCCAAAGATATGACAAATCCCTGTTTTCCTTGCTATTTTGCTAGAAGTGTAATTGACATAGGAAGCAAACACAAAACTTTAAAATATGCCAAACTGTATCCACATAAGATAACTTTGCACTGTGTAGCACTTTTAAGACCAAATTCCAGCATAAGGCTGTCAAAATAATAGCTCCAAAGGGCCCATTTACATTTTCCTAGCAGCTAATGAATTGCCCTGGAAAATGGGAGCAGGCAAGCTTATGGGAAGCATCTTTAAATCTGTTTTTCCTCTTTCTAAAGTATGAGCCCAAGTGCTACACTTAGGAGTCAAATACCCCGTGTTGGCTCCAAAGACTGAAAGAATCCCAGTGCATCTTTGAGGAGAAAAAAAATCCTGTAAGCAATATTCATTTGTCATATACAAAGGGGAAACGAAAGGAAAAAGTAAGGCACTGCTCAGCTAAAAACAACCCCAATAAATAATCAAACATCAGGAAAACAGACATGGACAGCTCTAACCTGCATTGTACAGTATCTACTATGGGTGCTTAAAATAAAAGTACATATGACAAGAAAGAGTATTTACTATCATTTTTTAAGTGCTGGTAGTTAAACTCTGAGATAGCAAGCTTGACAGAACCTAACTTCATGCAGTGCCTGGATTACACTTGACCTGCACTCAAAAGCCTCTGTACAATACAATAACAATATCCTAATTAGTTCTCATAAAAGCCTCTTTAAACGCACAGCTCTTCTTCTGACCTCTGGGCAAAAAGAAGAGAATATGAACACTTGAAACAAATTAATTACAAGACAATTTTTATTTTTTTTTTAAACTTTCTATCCAGACAGTATAAACCAGCTTTGTCTTCACTGGGAAAATAGATTGACCTTGCATAATTGGAACATGGACTACAGAGATTGACTGCTTTTTGGATGGTTGCATGAGGTCTGATCCCAAGTTTACTTAGTCCTGGACATTTTGATTGCAAAACAGTAATAGTGAAATCAAGGTATCATTAAACTGATGAAGCATAGTTGATTAAATGTTTAGCTAGACAGAAGGACATGGGGCACATGAATGTCAGTGACAAAGAAAACTTGTGTAAAGTTGATGACCTGCAGTATAGCCCAGCCTGATTAGCAAGAAAACAGCCTAGAACTTTGACAGAGCTACTAAAAAGAAATTTGGAGGGAGCAACTTAAAAATCCTTTCCTGAGAGTCTTCACTTTGATTTAACAGTAGACAGGGTAACTCACCCCTCACATTCCACCCCCACCCCCCAGCCATCAGCCATTAGTTTCTATTGTGTAATCGAAACAAAATGCCAATGAAAAACTTTCTCACTAGTGCTCCAGAGAAAAAACACAAAGAAGGAACAGATGTCTTACTGTCAAATAAGATTCATATATTAAGGAATGATTAAAATATCAAGGAAAATAGAGACACTATCAGAACTGCAGGATATAGGAGCATGTCCTGGAACCTGGATCTGGGTAGAACACCTCTGCTACATCCTTACTATGGAATGGGGTAAGACCTGAGCGTACAATAGTCTTTTCCCTGAGGAATAAAGTCAAGTACATTGCTTACAAGGGAATGAAAGTGTATCTGGCCAGGTCACTAACCTAATTAAGAAAGCAGGACTGTGGGAATGCAATGTCAAGCATAATACCAACAGCTTGATAAACCATGCCTCATTCAACCTCTGTTCCCTTCCACCCAAGCTTTCCTCACTGCCAAAGAGTTTGTGCAGATAGTTACATCCAAAGGTACCCAGCTGAGACAAAGGTAGAGGACACTGAGACAAAAAGATGACTTCATGACATCTAACTGTTGTTTCAGTCCCAGTTTTGTAATTATGCATAACATAATTTTGATGATCTGCCAACTTCTGGGATTCCAAGACACAGTCAGCTTTTATTTTTTTCCCTTCTCTGCTTTTCACAAAAAAGCAACTTCAAGTTTCTAGAGACTGCAGCATCCATGTCTAATGGCACGGGCATCTTTCTTTTCAGCCATCAAAAGATGTAATCAGATGAGAATTTGTGCTTCACTGTTTCCATTCTGTTATTTAACAATGATAAATAAGTACAAACACTTGACTCCACAGTCTGAGTGTGACCCTTATTACTGTCATGCTGTTTTCCACCAAACAATTATACTGCAAAGAATAGGAACCCAAAATGACATGAGTACACCTGACCTACCAAACTCCTTTGTGTCTCATCTTGGGCCACATTTCAGTGGACACGAATTTAGGCAGCTCATGTATAAAATATTACATATTTTTTTCCTTTCCACTGACAATTTTAGAGAAAACCGCTTTGCTTCCAGGCTGGTATTTGTCTTCCACCCAACAAATTGTGTACTTCTGGGGGAAGGACAATATGCTTTAATCTTTCAGCAAAACAGGGCTAGCATAAAAAGAAAAAAACTTATACTTTAAGAGCAGTCATTCTGGACAGTATCTTGGGAATCGCCATCTTAATGCTTTTAAATTAAGTCCTATTTGCTTGAGAGCTCAACTAAATTCAGGACTGGCAGCTTATTTTCCACACCACTGGCTTTTTCAGGAAACATCATCTAAAGGTCTAACTACTAATTGCAAGTCCTGTCTTGGCCAAAACTAAATTGGGCATCTTTGCTTTATTCATCAGGTTTTGTTACCAGAAGCCTGCATTAGCCAGCATCGGAACTGTAGGCTACCAGCAACATCCAGCATAAGGATATGCATAACTTTGAGTGGTTCCAACTAGTTTATATACCCTTGAAATTCACAAACTACTTCACTCTGTTACGAACTGCCTGCATGACTTCAGACAAGTCCTTTCACTGTACTTCAGTCATCTTCCACAAATCTGAAATAATTACACAAGCCTTTTATGTGGGAGCTCTACCTGCAGAGGAAGCTCAGAGTGAAGTGCTCAGAGGCAGACAGGGTTGCAGAGATTATTTTAATAATGTTTCTGAGAAAGTTCCATTGAAGAACAACTCCAGTGTATATTTTTTCATCAAGAATTTGCATTTTGAACAACCCACGCAAGACAAAGTATACCCCAAGGAATGAGAAGAATCATCATCCCCTATCCTCTCATAATTGCCCTTGCTTCTTTTGCGGACACACAGGTATGTCACTGTCACTGTACTGAGATATTTAATCCCCTATCTATCTCCAAGTGGGGTTGTAGCCTAAGAGAAAGTAAAAGCAGAGCAAGTATTCATTCTGTTACTCACCTACTATCCAGTTACTCCCATACCACTTCCTGAGCCTTATATAGTCTCTCTACTGAGTAGCACCTAATGGGTTCCTCTTCAGAGCATTCCCTTTGAACTCATGTAGCACAAAAATAGTGAGGCTATACTCCCCTTACTGCCTACTCGCCACAAAAAAACCCTGATTCCAAATGCATTGTTCTAGCACGTCCTGCTTCAGCAGACTGTTTTGAGCTCTTCCACCTAATTGCCAACATTTTTATGCTCCTGCCCATAGTGATGTAGAGAGAAAAATAAAGCCACATGTACTCAGTGCTGGGCCCCAAACCCCAAAACCTCCTGAATAAAAGACAATAACACCATAGTAAAAACTGTGGGAAGTCATTAGAAACATGCCACTACTACTAAGAATGAAAACTTGGCATAATATTAAAGTACAATGAACAAGCAGCAGAAAACGCCCACAGCATTAAACACTGGGAACGAAAACACATAGACAAATGACAGATCGTTCACGAAGCAGATTGCAATATTATTTATGATTACTATCTCACACCATTCTTTAAACTTTCTTCTTAACACAGTTTGCTGCTTGCCACTCCATTTATAACAAAGTTTCTTAAAGGTCAAATTGTACTAGAAAGTTCTCTCAGTGTTATGTTTGTGTATGTGCTAAGCCCTTCACCTGAGCCTCACAGCTACCAAAAGGAAGGTACTGATCAAGAGGAATTCTCCACGTGAGTTTCTACTGATAATGATCTACATTTACATGCAGTTAACATAAGGCAAATGATGTCTGCTGGATCCAGCAGCATCTGGATCTAGGTGTGTTTGTATCGTTAACTTTTAAACCTTTTTAAAATGTCTTTGGGTAGGGGAATGCACATTTATCATATACCATCAGGCTTTGGTTTTTTTATTAAAGTTCTTATTGAAATTCAAGAAGTCTTAAGAAAGGCATTTCCATGGAATATTGCCTTTTATATACTGTCACTTTGATACATGAGCTCTCTTTCCAGTGTGAGAACGACTTACAAATATGCCTTCTGAGCCATCACATTGCTCTTCCCTGGAACTGAGAATCAAGAAAAATATGTAAGCCAGATCTGTATTTTGTGAATTAAGTAGTTTAATTGGTTTAATGGAAATATAAGGAAAAAAGAAAGGAGTTTTGTTCAGTCAAACAGAACTCGGAAGCAAAACCTAGGAAGAGAAAAAAAAAGTCTTATGAAGTATAATAAAATAACCTATTAAAGCCGCCCAATTAAGAACTTTTTAACATGGCAGCTAAGGCAAAGGATCTCAGAGACATGAAAAATCAGTAAAACCATCTCCCGGGAAAGTTATAATACAATGTGAAGTAGCTATGGCTGAGGGGCTCATGAGTGAAATGTGGTGAAAAAAAGTTCTTCTCATTTAAAAAAATAATGTAGCTTTGCAGTTATAGATAGCCTGCAGTTGTAGATAGCCTCTAGACCACAAGTGAATTTGAAGTTAGTAATCTTCTAAATTAGTAAGAGCAGGACATACAGAAATGAAATGAAGAAACAGCAAAAATATACAGGGTTTATAACACAAGACTACAGATAATGACAAAAAGAAAGAAATCAACAAAACCTGGTTGGGTTGGATTTTATTTTCAATTTAGGTACACCACAAGTTTAATAAAAAGCAATTATGAAAAAAAAAACCCCAAAATCCCAAATATTTCTCCTGGTATATCCCTAATGTAACATCCTATTTGAGTTGCTGATGAGTTGTTTTATATCTTTCTGCCCTCACCAAGACACCACTCTCCATTACTACAGTGTCATACAATAATGGTGCAGTGCTGTGGTGCAACCTTGAGAGAATTACATCACACATGATAAAGGTATGATACCTGTCCAATTTATTTTAGGTAACAGGCTTTGTAATAATTTCAAATTACATCTTCAAACTATGTTTTGTTCCCACTAGTCCAGCCTGGCAGCCACTTCAGAGCAACACTATGTATATTCATTAGTTTATGGTTAGAAACAAAGCCACTCAGGAAGTCTCTGGCAAAATAGAGTCCCATTGAAAACAGCCATCTTCTGAACCTAATCTGATCAAATAAACCACTTTGGATTTACCTTTCAAAGAACTGAAGAGAAAACTTGCTTGACTTCACAGTAAGTAGATGGAAATCTGGACTATCAACATCCCCAAAGTTTGGGTAGCTAGCCATGAGGAGGGACTTTGAACATCCCTGCTACATAACCTGCTCCAGTGCCTAAGAACCCAAAGCTTTTCATTATCCTGACTGCGGACGTTCAGAGGCCTGATAGCTCTGGGACCCCTGCACATGATGAGGAAGCTGTTCTGGTTGCAAAGCTGGAGCTGCTCTAGATCCAGTGGTTGTTAGACCACAAGCATATCTTAGGAGTGTCAGTGATCTTAGGATCTCCTTTGTTAACTTAGAATAAATCTTCTAAGTCAAGGAACAGAGCAGGCCTGCCAAGGAGGCTGAATACTGAACAAGGAATATTCTGTTTTGCCTCGTTGGCCCCCATTTTTCACACTCCATGCTCACTATCCCAGTAACGTAAAATCGCCTCCTCTCCTGGACCAGCTCAGGTGCTTTACAGTCTCTCACTGAAAGGATTCAACACATTAAAAATACACCATAGAAAACTGTTGTGTTTTTTGTCTGGTGGGGGGTTAGGACCAGTTAGCTAACCACCAATTTGGTGGGTTGAAGTGACTCGGTAAGCAGATCCCTACACCCAGTCAAGCGAAGGTCAAGTCAAGACTAAACAGGGAAACTGGTCAGCGACAACAGAAGATCTCTCTCCTCCTTCACAGGCAAAGGTCCTCTTACACCGTGCAGAGGAATGGCCATTATTTGCCCTCTCCTTGTCTTCTGAAGGACTTTCTTCTCCCTAGTTCGAGGGCACAACTTCATTACAGCTTTTTTGAATTAGTTGTTAAAAGCTACCATTTATGGTTCATTTTCCCACAGAACCATTCTCCTGAAGGACCCGTATACTTTCTGATACACATTCTGATTTCTTAGTGGAGAGTCCCTGCTCAGGGTCCCCCTGGGCTCCCAAGGCTCAGAAGTGAGGCACAGAGCAGCACCACTCCAGGGATGCTCTTATCCTGAGCAGTGGCTCTGGGAAAAAGACTGCAACCACGTGGAATCTCAGTAGGGTATGTGCTTTCAAAATAAATGAAACATTTGCACATGAGCATTTCCAAATTAGATCTAGGGTGACAAAAATGTGTATTTATTTTGCATGGCATGTCTACAACACAGAGTTTTTTCACTGACTAGCAATACCAGCTTTCAATCAACCTAGTTTGGAAATCTTTAAATTTCAAGCCTTTATATGTATAATGGGTAATTATTTGTTTTCATCTGTTGTGGGTTGACTCTGGCTAGATGCCAGGTACCCACCAAAATCACTCTATCATTCCCCTTCTCAAGTAAACAGGGGAGAGAAAATATAACAAAAGGCTCCTGGGTAAGGTAAGGACAGGAAGAGATCACTCACCAATAACCATCGCAGGCAAAACAGACTCAACTTGGGGAGAATTAAATTTATTACCAATGATATGAGAGTCAGGTAATAATGAGAAATAAACCAGATCTTAAAATAACTTTCCACCACCCTTCTCCCTTCTTCCCAGGCTTAACTTCACTCACAGTTTCTCTCCCTTGCTCCCCCAGGCACACAGGGCGGCAAGGAACGGAGGTTGCAGTCAGTTCATCTCACCTTGTCTCTGCTGCTCCTCCCTCCTCAGGGGAAGGACTCTTCACAGTCTTACCCTACTCCAGCATGGGGTCCTTCCCATGGCAGACAGTCTTACACGGATTTCTCCAATGTGAGTTCTTTCCATGGGAGCTTCAATTCTTCACAGCTGCTCCAGTGTGGGTCCCTTCCATGGGGTGCAGAACTTCAGGACCAGACTGGTTGAGCATGAGTCCCCCATGGGGGTCACAAGTCCTGCCAGAAAACCTGCTCTAGCCTGGGGTCCTCTCTCCATGGGGCTACATGTCCTGCCAAGAGCTCGCTCCAGCATGGACTTCCCATGGGGTCACAGTCTCCTTCGGGTGCATCAACCTGGTTTGGCATGGGGTTCTCACTGGGCTGCAGGTGGAATCTCTGCTCCACTGCTACCTCCATGGGCTGTAGTGGGACAACCTGCCTCACTACAGTCTTCTCCTCAGGCTGCAAGGGCATCTCTCCTCCTGCTCCTTGGGCGCCTCCTCCCCCCGCCCCTTCTTCACCGACCTTGGTGTCTGCAAAGTTGTTTCTATCACACCACATCACTCCTCTCTCTGGCTGCAATTGTTCCTGGTCTGTTTGGATTTTTTTCTTAACTATGTTATCCCAGAGACACTAACACTGTTGCTGATAGTCTCGGCCTTGGCCAGCAATGGGTCTGTCTTGGTGCCAGATGGCATCAGCTTCAAATTGCTAGGGTCTAGCAGCTTCTCACAGAAGACACCCCTGTAGCCCTACCTCTACCAAAACCATGCCACACAAATCCAATACAAAATGTCAGCTTCATGCTTTATTTTAAAGAGCTATTCCGCCTTCTATATTGGATTTACATGGCAAGGTGCTGGCAGTAGGGTAGCCTGCTGGGATGGCATCATGGTCTGTTTTGCCCATGATGGCAATTGGTAATCTCCCCTGTCCTTAATTGGATTTATAAGATTTTTTGTCTTATTTTCTTACTTTCTCCCTGTACTCATGAAGAAGACAAGTGAGAAAGCAGCTGGGTGGGCATCTGGCAAACAGACAAGGTCAACTTACCACATCTTCATTGTGTTTTATCCCAAAAAACATATTTTTAAGAAGTGAAGAAGTTATTAAAGACCTGAAATTCCAAGAAAGAACTACAGCATCACTGAAAATATTCTTTCCTTCCCCTTCTAGCAAAACTCTGCCAATTTAAAGAACCTTTTGATGGAAAAATGGTAACTTTATAATGAAAAGCTGATATTTCACAATTTTAGTTGCAGAAGTGGTAGCAGTAGTGCTGCTACTGCATCTACTAACAGTAATGCATTTCTAACAAAAACAAGGTGTTGACTAAAAGTTATTAATCTGGAACAGTAATACACTGAGAATAATTTTTTACCATCAAACTGTCCTTATCATTCTGTTATAAAATATAATTTTCTTTTGCAGAATCCACAAGGTGGCCACAGTTGCTTGGGAAACCCAGTTTGTAAGACATACACTTAAAAATTCTAATGCATGAGGAACCTAACATGAATTATACACCTAAAGCCATAGTCTCATTCATTTTGAAACAGACCCATGACAATATCAAATCCAAGACTGCTAAATGTTTCCATTAAGTCTAGTCTTAGATCTGGCCAGACTGATATACAAACAGATTGAAAGGTCATAACTTGGTTTGGTGTCTAGAGTAACTGGGATCAGGTTCTGTCAACCACTGACTGAGAATCTCAAAGTCCTGGTTGGGAAGACATGTGGGCATAATCACAGGTTTGGAGATCTACACCCCCGCCCACCCCACTCCTCCTCTTCCTCAAGCCTCTTATAAGCTGATCATGAATGACATCATATGGTATGGAACATCCCTTTGGTCAGTTGGGGTCAGCTGTCCTGGTTGTGTCCTCTCGCAATTTCTTGTGAATTTTCAGCCATCCTGCTGGTGAGGTGGGGTGAGAAGCAGAGAAGGCCTTGGGTCTGTGTGAGTACTGCTCAGCAGTAAAAAAACCCACCTCTATGTAACAAAAACATCTTTATACTATCAATGCTGTTTCCAACATAAATCTAAACCACAGCCCCATATTAGCTCCTATGAAGAAAGTTAACTTTATCTCAGCTGAAACCAGGACAATGTGTAAAATATATGAGCAAGCACAGGCCAACAAACTAGGAAATGTACAGTATACTTGAAAAATAAACCAGACAACCTATCCAGCTATTCCATCTAATCTAACAGCCTTTTGCAATTCCAAAATAATACAGTAACATTTGTATCAAAAAAGATTTAATGATTATTTGGAACTGTTACCAACTGAAATTCTCATTTCAATAAAGTTATAATAAAGATGACAAAGTCAAGGAGTATATGATTTGCAATTTAAGTGCCATGCTGAGTGCCTACTTAAAAAATATATGTATATCACTTTTTTCAGAATGAAAATATTTTTCCAGAGTGAGGTATTCTGGGTCCTTTGAGTCATGGAGATAATTTTCTGAAGTAAATCTGTGATCTGAAGTCACAGTTAACCATCTTTGCCTCCAAATATTAGTTATTTCTACAAGACAGAAACTAGAAATCTGTGTGAACAACATTAAAAAAAAAAAGTGACAGAAATCTCATTTAAGAAATTTCCATGTTGCTGGAACTGAAGCAAGATTTCAGAGGTTTAAAACAGGAAGAATAAGAGGCATGCCAGAGCACTTGACCTATGTGGAATTTTGTGCTGTAATTCAATGAATTTAAGGGTCCTGCTTGATGAAGAAATAAAATTCATCTGTTTATGACTAGGATTATGCTACATTTAATTACAGTGCAAGGATCTGGCCACTCTGTCAGCACTGAAACCTATGATATCAACTATCAACTTCTGGAAGTGTGGGATGAGGTCTAAAACAGACAAATGAAAAATCACAAAACCTTCAGTGTCCCTCCCCTAGTAACAGTGCTGCAGTTGCACAATGTTTCTAATTTAAAGTCACTAAATTGACAAGAGAAGAACAATAACTACACAGATTTTGAAAAATTCCTTTTGAGCCTACATGATTTATACTAAATAAATTTACAGCTCCTCCTTCAAAAAGATAGAGGCTAGATAAAGGAAGTACAGTATTGTCTGCTTCTAAGGTTTTAGGTTTTGCAGAAAACATATGATAAAGATTTAAACGTATTTCTATCAGACACCAAGTGTTCTCCAGAAGTTTGTATGAAACCACACAGCTCAGCTAATGGCTACAGAGAAAGGTAGTTACGATTTGCCTAGTGTCAGATATGTACGCACCTGCCTAAAGGCATGAAGACATTCTTTATTATGTTTAAAGGTAACGAATTAATAGATGGTTGGAAAACAGCAGGATACTATATGTGCTGCAACAGTCTGTGTGTGGAAAATCTGGGATTTGTTCTGCTGGTACCTTTACTGGCCTGTGCGGGCATCCTCCCCCAGCTCCCACTGGCACTCTCCCAGATCTTCATCATTACACCCTCTGCCAATGTAACTGCAGGGGTTGGTGCCCTTCATCCAAGGCTGTCAAAGTGAGGCTGCTTTATAAAGATTTTGCAAAAAAAGTCACAAAACCGGTCTAGACCATCTTGACAGACTTCAGTGAACAACTGGCTACGTGCCTTTCAGCTGGCATTTTGGCAGTGAGCACGGGTTGGTGTAGCTGGGAAAGCAATCCCCCAAAATGTATGAACTGCAGGAGCACTTTCCTGTCTTGCAGGATAAAAATCCACCTCCAGGACACATGAGTAAACAGATTTTATGCAGGTGAAAGGCAAAAAGAGGAATGATGGCACGGAGCTTCAGGGAAATGCATGGACAGCAGGTATGACAGACTGGGAGCAGGAAGAGTTGCCCATTGCCATCTGCTTTCACTGGTGGGAGCACATTTGCAGGGGGTGCCACCGGCTGTGTGCAGCCTGTGCACACCAGGGCAGGGGAGACCAAGGCCTGGAGCCAAGGGTTGCCAAGTTTCCAGCAGTTCCTTTGACCACCAGCTTGACCCAAACCTTGGAAAACTTGTTTTGTGATAAAGTTTGCTTTGCACAAAGGAATAAAGTCAGGGGAAAAAAATGCAGCTGCAAGCCATATGTCAGTCTCAGCCAACTCCTTTCCCCCACAACCTCAGAAACAGTCATCTTTCCCTTTCAAGCTTCCACACAAGATGCTGTAGGTTCTCCACCTTCTCCCAGCTGAGATAGACACATAGCGATGATGTCTCAATATAGACTATGCAGACGATGGTGAAAACTATTTATGCTAATACTGAAATGAGCCTTATTTTCCCCTTGGTTACATTTATTTAATCCTTACTTAAACCAGCAGATTACTAGATTTACATCTCTCTCTTTTTCCCAGTTTCCTACGAGAACTGTAGACATAGACCCTTGCAAGGTACTAATGGCACCCCTGCAAGGTACTGATGACACCCTCTTGTTGGCAGGGTGACTTCAGTGTTCAAAAGTAGCCTTTTCTTAAGTGACAACTTGGTTTAGTTCTCAGCAATTTGTTCACAAGCCTTGCTGCTTTAAGTTTTGTTTATACATGCTTTTTGTTTATATCATGCTTTTCCCCTTGTACTTTATTTTAAACAAATTAAACAAAAATCAGCACTGATACAGAAAGAAGACTGATTCTAAAAACATCCTTTTCAACTTAAAAATGAGGTTTCTGTTTGTCTACAGCAACCAAATAATAACTTAATGCTGAATAAAAGACACAGGAAAGCTAGAAAACAAGGATATTATATAAATCTCCAACAAAACAAGCAAAGAATCCTTTACATCCCATTAGTTTTTCAGTAATGAGCTAGCAATGCAGTAAGTGAATAGTGTCAGCAGCAAAATTAGCTCTGCACATGGTTTAAAGCAGGTAGACAGATAAAGTTATAATCTCACTGTTCAGTGGATACTAGAGATCCTATTCTTTTTCTATGTATGCAGCCCAGGTGGATGGTTAATATCTTGAAACAGGTCTCAAAAGAGTAAGCAAAATGAAATTGTGAGGGATAGAATTACAGTTCTATGTCCCACAGGTAAAATCGGTATTTATTTAGGTTTTTTAAAAATATATTTATTGTCTTTCATAAAAGCTTGGAAGTAAAAAACAGATCTCAATAGACTCAAATGATCGCACTGGGAAAATATGCAGATATTGAATACAACTATAATGTCATGATGGAACTTACACTGCATGTGCAAGAAGAATATAGAAAGAAGGCAGTGACAAGGAAATTGCCTTAGTGATACAAAGAAAACAACAACAGTCTCCACAGTCTACTTCTTTTTAAGTGAGTGAAGAGGAGGTAAGGTTGGTTCTTGACTGTAGTCAGCCTGTTATGCTGTACAGAAGCTCACAAACGCGGATTAAGATAGATGATCCGTAGTTTGTGATGGCTCGCACACCCCTGGGTACTTCACATCACCCCACAAGTTCTGTCTCCAATGACGACAAGCTTTGTTGACACCAAATTACAAATTTATTGAACAAAATTATACTGTACAGTGGAAACCAATTGCTAAGTAGCTCCACAACGGAAGGACTTTACAGCTACCAATTCTACATTTCCTTCCAGGAAAGGATGGTCATCATTAACTAGGCATTTGTTTAGATCCTGATATTCTTATAGACACATTTGAAAAACAGACATCTCATGGTCAATTGTGTGAATTGCCATACCATGATTCACTACAAGAAAGAGGTAGCTGCATCTGAGACCAAGTAGAAACAAAACACACCCCTAACAAACAAGCAAAAAAAAATCCTTCAAACACCCCCCAACCCCTCCAATATATTTATATTACAAGCATTATTAGTGTTGTAAAAAGTCTAGCATATTCTGGGATGAACACATACTCAAAATTATTAAATATGGCACTATAACCTGATGCCTGTCACCTAGTTAACTGGTAGTGCAAGGCTTTGACCAGCATAGTGACTTCCACAGTAATTTATTTTGCATTTAGAAAGCCTACAAATACATACAGTTATTTTGGCTGATGGTGTCTTCTACAGCAATTCCATCACTTCAAGTCTCCATGCCGATTTAACTTCTAGGAGTTAAATATTTTTTCTTGGCCTAACTTGCTCCCTGTGAACTTGCTCAGTAATGGAAGGTTTGATCTTACAAGTAGATCACATAGGCTACAACCTGTGGATCTCAGGTGAGTTTCTTCAGTGCCTGGGATACAGTAGAAATATGTGAAAGAACAATGTATCACTACAAAAGGCAGTGCCTATTTTGGCCAAGAATGCTATCAGTTGCTTATGATTTGGTTTGGTGAATCAGTGAAGAGTATGAGTCAAACAGCAAAGTTTTAGGTTGAGATTCCCTTAGGATGTCCAAACGTTCACGTTGCCTGTGAAAGCTTCCCAAATTCCTGTAACAGCAATTGGGAAGTTCTGAATTTACGAAGCCTCTCTCATCCATGGCTGAAGAGGGTTAGCACCACAGGAAGAGTGTAGAACTGAGCTTGGCATGTCTTAGGCAGCCAAAAGGAGTTCACTTTGTCTTATCACATTGTCTAATTGCAGCATTTAGGTTTCAAGCCTTTTCATCCAAACAAGTCTATAGGAAAACCCTTGTGGTCACCGTTAACAAACACCAAAAAAACAATCAACCAACCCAACAACCAACCAACCAACCAAAGATTCAGACCACTAAACCACCTAGCACAACATTTTGTCTCCGCCACTGACAACTGGAGGAGCCACTTAAGAAGGGACCGTAAGCCAAGGCTTCCTGCCTTCCCTTCTCCTACCCACTTCAGTCTATCCCCTAAATAATTCCATTCATTGACCATAGCAGAACTAGGAATGCTAGACTGTATATTTGGCTATTCCCTTTAATATTTGCCTATGGGTCTACTGATCAAGAATGTGCACTTTTATTTTTTTAAATTTGATAGTATCTGCATTTGCAAGTTCTTATACCAAAAACATCTGAATTTGTAACTCCGTTACAAAGCCAATCTCCCCCAAACTTCAAATGACACACCGTTCCAGTACTACAGGATTTGGTGAATGACAGCTTTGCCCCTATGATTTCAAAACTTCAGTCATCTTATCCTCTTGTCTTCTGCTCCAAATGAGTGATCCCTGCCATGCTGGTCTTCAAGGACAGCTGCTTCCCCTTCATCAATTTAATGACCTCTTTCTGTTCTTCTTCTACCCTTCCTAGGGCATGGAAACTGGACCTTCACACACTGCAAAGTTTTGGGCACACCAAAGCTATACATCACAGCAAAATACAGAGCAGATACTCTCTGTCTTGTTCTCAATACCCTTCCTGGTGATGCCCAACATTTTAACAGCTTTTTTTTTGGCTGGTGTTGCTACTCACTAAGCTGATGATATCAGGGAATTGTTGATGATGACTCTAAGACCTTTGCTAGTGCAGCCCTGTCAAAATTCATGTTGAACTCTCCCAGGGTGACATGCATGAGATAGTTCTTGTTTGTAGCAGTCTGTAAGTGGAACTGCAGTCTGTGTTCTCTTTGGCTTTAGTTTCCCTTGCCAGATGAACGAATTCAAATGAAAATGTGATACCTGATGCATTAATGTTGTCAAGGAAGGCAGCTGAAATGTCACCTGCCTTTGTGTCCTGCCTAGAACCAGCTAGATACACCATACAGGTATTGCAAAATGATAAAACAAAGTACTTCAGAACTGGCAGCATTAGGCAGGAAGGTCTTGATGACGCAGGCTTAAGAGTCAGTGACAGACCTTTCATTAAGTGGCATCAGCTTTCTGTACATTTTCCTCTTTAAATTACTGAGCACAGATAATATAGTAATATAGCACATAGTATTTATTTTACTATCTGTAAAGAGATCTATAGAGATTAAGAATATAACACCTTCAAATTTCACTACTGTAGGGTCTTTTCAGTGTTTCATTTTGGAAATGAAATTAATACAACTGAAGCAGTTATATTTAAAAGTTCTGTCTTCTGATCGTGAGGCTGACTGAGCATCTACTTCCGATCATTCTAAAACACCAGTAACACAGTACTCTCCTTCCCCGCATACTACTTAGTGTCACCTCCTTCCTTGCTGTTAATCCTTTTTCTTCATTAGGAACAGAATCCTAAGAAAGCTTAATTCTTTTTACTAGAGAAAAAAAAAATGAACACGTTTTCAAAAGGTCACTGTTTATAGTGTGATGAAAACCTTTGACAATCCAATCACCTGACAGCAAACTGGACCCATCTAAAAATTCCAATTCAAGGTATTTATGTAGCATGCATTACCAAAGGACCTAATCATTTAACTTTTTTCCTGAGTGGCTGAACTTACGATAATGCGAGTCAGACCATCGTTCCAGCAATTACCAGAGGATTAGCTACCCCCTACCTGAGGCTCATCAAAAAGTACTAGGAGGTTGGAAAAGCCATCCAACAGCTAAGCTGAATTAAGAAAGTTGGTCTGTGTAAGAAGGTTAAGATGCTAAGACGCATTGTCTACGGGAAGAAAGCCGACAACGAGGAGCAGGAGTGAATTCCAAGTTGAAAAGAACAGAACGGAAACCTCTAGGTAGTACAGATGGGTCTTCAGCAGGAGAACCAAGGTTAGGAGAAAGTATTGACTGGTTTTGCACAGCCATGTGAAAGAAAGTTGAAGCCCTGAGAAAAAGAGTCTGGGCATGGTGCCATGCCTTCTTGAGCTCAGAGGGCAGCCTGCCAGCCTATACTTCTAAGTTGCAACAGATTTCTCCCGACAGCATCTCTGTGAAAGAGGGGTATTAATTCTCTTGTTTTAAGAAAGCACAATCTTACTATTCTCAGGGGTAGAGGAAAGGCTGTAGGGAAATATGATTAGGATCTTATATTTTATTCAGTTCTGATTAAAGTTCCTATTTAAACTAGGTCTCCCAGGGTGTAAGATCTGACAGGGGGAGGAGAGAGGCTGTTTCACAGGGAGCTCTTTTTGTAGAGGGAGGGGGAAGATGGAGGAAGAAGCCTGACTGTTTTGCCATTCAATCTTCAGAGAGAAAAACTGGCATTGTTTTTGCTTTGTCTATTTGGGAAAAAGAAAAGTAAAAGCATTGTCTTCTGCTACATTATTTCAGTTTCAAAACTAGATTGCTCACCTTCATTATTTATAAATACCTACCATTTGTTTTTTTTACAATGTCTACAGATAGTTTTTGCAGAAGAAAATAAACTGAATGGCCTAAGAAAACAAGCAATGGACAAATGAGAATTAAAACAATGCATACATATAAAGAATGCTTTACAGAATAAACCAATATTATTCTCCACTGTCATCAACAACAAAAATTGATCTTACAAAATAACTTTAAGACTCTCATACCTCCAGATCAGCATAAAGCACTGGTGAATAACCTCAGTGGGTACATGATCTCTGTAGCTGCCCTGTTGTGGTATTGCTACATCCTTAAGAGAGGCATTTCCCCCCAGATGCACTGATCAACTTAGGAGCTGACACAGCTGTCCCAATGTCTGAACTGCCTTCTGAATATCTTTCAGAAGTAATTTTTTTTTGCTTTATCTATAGCTATAACAATGAGGGCCATGGCTGATCAGACCACAGAATTGTGGAATGGTTTGGATTGGAAGGGACCATCTAGAGCAACCCCCCTGCCATGGGCAGGGTCACCCTGCACTAGTCCAGGTTGCCCAAAGCCCCATCCAACCTGGCCTTGAACACTGCCCAGGGAGGGGGCAGCCACAGCTGCTCTGGGCAACATCTTCCAGTGTCTCACCACCATCACCAGAACAAAATGTCCTCCATCTGTCCAATTGAAATCCTCCAGGACCCCACAGCTGGATGCAGTACTCCAGGTGAGGTCTCACAAGAGCAGAGTAGAGGGGAAGAATAACCTCCCTCCATCTGCTAGTCACACTTCTTTTGATGCAGTCCAGGATACTGGGCTTTGGGCTGTGAGTGCACATTGCTGGGTCATGTCAAAAGTGATAGGAAGAATGCATCCAATTTGGAAAAGTCTGTGCAGTTTAAAAACCAACAGTATCAACAATTTCCATAAAAAACTCTTCATTGAAATGATTGTGGATTTCCAAATCCTATTTAGGGGAATGGACTATATTGCCCACCTGCATCTGAAAGAATTATAACATTCCCAGAATGAAATTTAATGCTCAAAGCCGTAACTTTCTGTCCCAGCACTCAAGTGTACATGTCAATGAACATCTATGGACATTTCCATTAACCTAAGGTTACTATTATTAAAACCTATTATTAAACAGACAGAAAGCAGACAGAAGTTCCTCTGTTAGAGGGAAATAACCCTAGCAATTCTTCCTCAATACCACAAGGAAAAATAACGAATCTAATTAAAAAGAACTACTGACTTAGTCATCAGTACATGCCCCTAAGAAGTACAGACATATTCTGTGGTGACAACATCTTCTCATCTATGACCTACACTACAAGCAATGACTTGTTCTATTGAACAGAATGCATACAGCCGACAGAGCTATGTCCACAGACTGTACTGTTTAATGTTAGTAAATATTAAGGTCTATATATGACATCACAAATCTCCTAGGAAAAAACTTGTTCACCTACAAACATTGAATTTACATGGCAGTCTTCAAGTCCTGTATGATTTTTACTAGAGAAAAAGACTCATAGAAGCAATTATGGAAGGATTAAGAGCAAAGGCAATGCCTCATAGCACTTTAAAAATGTGAAGTCTGCTACAGTTAATAGAAATGATAAAGGGACGATGTAATCAGCATGTAATTAAAGTAGTTGAGGTTCATACAGGATTAAAGTCAAGAGTTCTGATCTGGCAAAAGCACATCCTGCAATTTTTCTAATGCCAAGTAATCCAGGTCACACCCTCCACACCATTCATCGAGAACGCAGAACCAAATCCCTAACGCTCAGTCCAGTGAAGAATCAGAAGGGCTGGAAATCCAGGTCAAACACGAGCTTCTGCCCTACTGAAGCGCTCTCTGGGACCTTTCCACCTAGATCTTGGGGCACTCTTGGAAAAAGTATTGTAGCATCTATTGTCACCAGTCTTGAAAGGAAACCGTGACTTTCCCACGGATAACCAGGTGCTAATGTTTACACAGAAGTGGAAGACCTTAGCTTCAGTGCTACCTACAGGCATTGCAAATGCATTAGATGATACCCCTGAAGTTTGTTTCAGTGGTTTTGGTTATTTTAATGAAACAAACAGGATTACTCTAACACTGAACATGGGGACCAATTTATTTATCTTCTGCTTTTTGATCCATTGGAGTCCATCCCCCTACATGTTTGCGATACACGAAGTCTCTTTATACTGCCAGGGAAGAGCCAGACTTCACAAAATTGTAGGGCTTGGAAGGGACCTCCAGAGATCATCAAGTCCAAACCCCCAGCCAAAGTTAGTTCCCTAGGACATATCGCACTGTGCAGTCTGCCTCCTCCCTGGCAGTATAAAGAGACTCAAAGCACATGCACTGGGTTGACCCTGGCTGGAGGCCAGATGCCTGCCAAAGCGGCTCTATCACTCCCCTCCTCAGCTGGACAGGGGAGAGAAGATATAATGAAAGGTTCGTGGGCTGAGATAAGGACAGGGAGAGATCATTCACTAATTATTATCACAGACAAAACAGATTAAACTTGAATATCTCCAGAGAAGGAGACTCCACAACCTCCCTGGGCAGCCTGTCCCAGGGCTCTGTCACCCTCACTGGGAAAAAATTCTTCTGCATGTTGGTGCGGAACTTCCTGTGCTCCAACTTGAGGCCATTGCCCCTTGTCCTGTCCCCACAGATCACTGAAAAGAGGCTGGCAAGACCTGTTGCTCTGTCTGTCCTCACATTTCCACTACCCAACTTACCATGTGAGCTGCTCTCCTGCTTTCTTCAGTTTTCAGTAGTACAGTACAAACAGGTAAGAACTTAGCAGGAACACCCAACTAATAGATTTAATTGGCAGACACTGGTACAAAAGCTTTGGGAATACAGTTGTACCAACTAATTACGTCAACTGTAAATGTGATTCTTCAAGAAACACACATTAAGTGCAGGCGACTCAGCTTGCCTGAGAAGTTTATGAAAACACAGCCTTAACCAAACAGATGCATGGGGGGATGATGGAGGAAACCAGTTGACTCAAAGAGGACTGAAGCTAGACCACAGACATCATGGTGTAGGAAGGAGTGGCAGCTGGCATCTCGGGCCACAGCATGTGATTTACAAAAGGAATGGCTACATGAACGGGCTGAAATCAAAGGCTGACATAGCATTCTTTCTATGAAAAACATCTCATGGTCTGACTCTATCTTTGCATCCCGTCACTGCACACCATAAAATATACCCCACTGAAAATAGACACCCTGAAAGTTTAAGAAACAGTGGTTCGTGCATAAGTAAGGACTCCTAGTGAATGTGACATTTCCTTAATCACACAGAACTAAGTGGTTTTGTTATTACACAAGGCTACATATCCAGAGGGGTTACAACCCTTTGAATATATTTTGGCTCACACAGCTACATTATTCAGAGGAACTAGTGCTTGATAACGCTGCGCTTGCTCTGAACATGGTCCCATCATTTATCAGCCCTGGGCTGAAGCAAGCCCTGGGTGCTGCAGAGGACTGGGCTCTCCCTGCTGCTCCCAGTGCCCCTTGCTGGCACGCAGACTGGGTGGAGTGAGACCAACCTCAGATGCAGAGAGTGGGTAAGAAGAGAGACCAGGACAAGGCAACATCAGTGCTGGGTTCTATACAAAAGGAAGCAAATAGACATTTAGGCTAGATGCCACTTCCACCCTGCTGCATCTTGCTAAGTCTTGTCCTGGTTTTGGCTGGGTCAGGGTTTTCTGGACTGTGTATGTAGACAGGGTAAAAACAGAGCTTGCTCCCATGCAGTCACTACTCCTGGCCCCAGGAGATTTATAAGGACTGGCAAGAAGATAAATTATGCTGCTCAGGGCACCGCACGCCCAAAGGGAGCAGAAAATCTTGTGTTGTTCGGCGTCTGGCCCCACTGCTGACCTAGAATGGATGCCTGCAGGCATTTCTCCTAACCTGCATCCTTTTGTTTCTGTGTATGCTGTTGCAGGTACACACCTCTGAGCACTGCTGCAACAGTGAGAGCTGCCAGCAAGGGGACACTGATGCTGCTGACAAAGCATACAGCACTCATTGCTTTAGACAGCACTTATGATGATACAAGACTGGGATACACGCTTCTGCCAAAACAGGCCCCTGTCACCAACTGCTTCAGAGAGCAGGGAGAGGAGGTACCACTGGGTAGACATAACTTTTTCCACTCATGAATGGGGATAGAAAGCCACCTTGGCTTGCCCACTCAGGGCAGCTAACCTAAGTAAGCTCATTTTGCAGGAAATAAAAAAAAAATAAAAGCTAAAAAGCTGAAGGTGAAGTAATACACATTGCTGGGAAAAGAAACCCACACAATCTAGGGTGTGCTTCTGGCCTCCCGACAAGGCACTTCTTCCTTCCCTGCCACAAAAGCTGGTTCTTAGCTATGTCTGTCTTGCTAAGAACTTGGGCTTTAAAAACTCTTTCTGAGGACTGTCTGTAATGGTAGAGAAGCTATGCAGTTCTGCACACAGTGAGGCACTCACCAACCTGTTAATAGCCCCTGGGAAGCAGGCCCTCAAACTGACACCCCTTGGGATAGACATTCATTTGCTTTTGAACCAGCAACATATCTTTTGCTCATTCAGAGAAGAAGAAGCAGTAGGTGGAAACCAGAGGATCTTCTGAACGTGCCTTCCTTCAAAGATGACATTCCCACCATTTCGGTTGCATGTCTGATCTCATCCAGGCCAGCCTTATGATCAGGACAGCTCGAGGAGACTGCACCAGTGGGCTGGACTGCACAGGGGGCAGAAGCTTTCATGGTGACGACTTTGCCTCTGCAAAGTCCGTGCTGGGTACCAGCGTGTGGCCGGTTGCGTACACCATGTACAGCTGAAATGGCCAGTGACAAATGAAGAAAGACACTTTGCACAGACACGGCGTACAACACGAAATAGCTTCTGCCTTGGATTATTTCTTCTCGCATCTGTTTAACCTTGGTCTATCGAGGTTTGCTCAGTTAATTTAGGGATTCTGTTCACATCTAAAAACAACACAAATGAACAATCTCTTGAGATGCAGCTGCTCGCCATCACATGAACCAAGTTTAGGAACATCATTTAGTCAGAGCTTAACACGTGCAGGGAAATGCAGGAAAAATGTGCAACTGAAGGACTTCAAGATGCTGTTGTGTCACAGAAGAGCTTTATTCCTATCCTTAAAACTCCAAATCACAACAGCTTCAGTGTTCATCCAGCACTCGCCCTGTTTGTTCACCTTATCTTTCCATACCAATGGAAAAAGCATAGGTCAGCAACTTCTTTGGCAATAATTTGGCAAATGTTCTCTAATTCTAAGCCAAAAGGGTAAATGAAAATAAATATTGATTTCTGTTTTGTAAATAAATAGTGCTATTCAGTTTTGCTTTGAACTAAAGACACCAAAGCAGTAGCACAGTTGCTTTTATGTGACACGGTAGTAGTACTTTAGACAAATTGCATTCTTCATTCTATTGACTGTAATTGATAGGACCATTCTTGCATCTTATAAAATAAGAATTAACTTAATACCATTTAATTTAGCATTACTATCATGAACATTTTTCTTCTCAAACAAATCAAATAAAAAGGGCTTGGACACAAAAATTCACTCACAGGGGAGACGGAGATAAAACAGAAAAGCACATGTAAAAAAGCACATCATATTTTTTTTGAGCTATAAACAAACAGCAAGTTTACATTAAATTAACAAGCACTGAATCTCACAGAAGCATACTTCCTGCCCAAAACTAGCAGCCTAAAAATGTTCTAAAAATAGATTTCTTTGTGTCTTACAGAAAAAAAAACAACAACAATTTTTAACATTTATAACTCACATAAAACAAACTCAACTTCTGGTCCTCTGGAACAGAACCTTTACTGGGACTAAAACCTTTATCACTATTTGATCGTCTAACCAAACTGAGATGAATTAGTAAAAGAGAAATCCTAATTAAAACTATGCCTGATATGCATTTTATTTTCCCTAAGTAACAGAAATACCCTGTTGATAACATGTTTTAGTATAATTGTTCTTTTCACAGAATGTTTTAAAATAATTGGGGGCGGGGGGAAGAAGATTTTCTCCCAGAGACATTCCAAATACTGCTGGTGACATAAATCACAAAATAGGGCAATGAAGCATGATCGATATTTGTACAGTCAATTTATAAGCAGAGATATCTGTCTTTTGTTATATCAATGTGCTGTCCAAAACCCGTATCACTCCTAGGACACTTCTGTGGATTATATCAGTATACTGCACATTTAGAAATAAAGAACAAGTTTAAGCCTGATGCATTTGAAAACATGCTTTCAAATACAACTTCTGTAATATCAGCTTCCAGCTGATAACAGAACTCATACTCAAGTTATTTTACCTTACCTAGATTTTATATGGCTACCAATTATTTTTATTCCTTTAGAAAACATTATATACTTTTAAAAAATATATTTTGCTATATTAACTACACATGGAAGCATTTCTTAAATGCCTTATGAATGTTGAAATACACACATAACATCAGATGAAAATATACGTAAGAGTTTATGATGGACAAAAATACCTATAAGATATTTTTTTTTTAAGTCATTATAATAAAATCTTGAAAGTGTAAAAAGAAATAGATTTTCCTACCAGAAATTTTATCTTGACCAATTCGGCTCCCACATATTCCTGTGTTCCACTGAATCAATTTCACACTTACTCACCTCCCTGTCTCTGTGATGTGGTTTATTCATTGGTTTGATATTGCCATAGCAACTCTGCAACATGGTAACATGTTAGCCAAGCAATGCTGCTCACCTCCCAGTGTATGGTGTATAGCTGTTTGGTACATATAGCATAATATTTTAATGTGTATTGATTTCTGCTTCCTACTATTAAGCCACTGCTAGAACATCACCATTTTAAACTCTGCATTTACAATCCTTCATTGTGACCTTCACAGTATTTAATTTGCGGTGGTCTCAGCCTAATTATAGAAATTAGCTACTACTCTGGATTTAAAACCAGGATATATTTTGACTATAAAACTCAATTCATCCTTTGGACATTCCTGAACAACCAGAAAAACAAGCAGCACTATTCCTACCCCAAAAAAAGTGGGGGCTTCTCCAGCATTCTTGCATTTTTGCCCCATGCAAACAAGCACATGCAAATCAAAGATGAGACTGTGACTAGCACAGGAGCACACACAAACTCTCTCCCACCAGAACATGTGGTCTAGAGGGAGTGGAGACCCTCTCCCCACTCTCCCCTGATGCCCCAGGAACCTGTCAGCAAACTGTTTGGTGGCTGGTAAGGGACGGGGGTAGTGCTTTGTCCCTGCAAGGGATGCAGCCAGCAATGGCTGAGCCTGTCAGATGGCACAGGGGGATGCTCCAGCAGCTTCCGCCTCCACAACCTCCCCACAAAGAGTGGGGGCTTGCAGCCCACTCTGAATTACTAACCAGAGGTAGCATGTCTGCCGTAAGTATGAAACAAAACCCAAACCAAAATAACGTGCCAGAACAAAAGTGGGATCGCTACTGCAGCAAGCAATAGAGGCTTTAAAGCTACAAAGTCTATCACATCAATACTATGCAAATCAGGGCATCCCCAAACACAGATTTGGATCATAGCAAGGAGACTAGGCAATCATCCAGGGCAATAGTATGAGTGGGAGTTGAAACTGTCTCATTGACTGAGGCTTTATCTTCACAAGTTGGCAACTGTTTCACAACTGTGCTTACTCACAGCGGAAAAATCCCTATCTTTGAACAAGGTTGCACCACGGCTTGACCTAAGTGGATTTTAAGAAAAGCAGTTTATTTGCTCTCAGGCACTCTTGGACAAGTCCCATAAAACACAGAGGATCTGACCACACGTAACACAGAAAAAACAGGACGGAGACCAGCAGTGCCTTAGGATTGAACACATCTCTGAACACGGTAACATAGCAGGAGTAACATAGCAATCTCCTTCTACCTACGTAATAACATCACCACTGTTTCAGACCACACTGTGCTGAAACTCAAAGGTTAAATGCTGCCGCTTTCCTCAGGCTAAGTGGAGAACACATCCATGAGACAGTAGGAGCTTCACAGCTGAAATTCAAGTTCCTGTCATGCTGCTAGAACACACAAGTTTTGTGATCTGATATGTACCACAGAAACATCCCTGTATGGTCTGGCAAACAAGGAATTTCATTTCTTTCCCCAGCAGTGCTGAAACCAGCATTTTTATCTGGGATTTCTTGAGATTATATCAAGAAGAAGATGTGGAACAGAGAGGTGATGGAGAAAAGTATCTTCAACTAAAAGCTGCTTCAGTTCCTGACTATGGTCTCCAACACAGAGAAAACAAGAGCTATGAAAGTGCTGTAAGGTGAATTCCATTGTGCTCCAGCGCAGCAACAGCAGCACCAATTGGGCAGGACAGGCAAAGGAGTTTCTATTACCACTACTGTTGCCATTTCCTATAATTTGGCTTTGATTCATTCTTAACCAAAAAAAATGTTATCCCTAATCCCAGGAGATAGAAGTACTCTATACTCAGTAATGATCCCACTATAGTTGTTTCCACTGAGAGCACCGAGAGGCCAGCTTTGGAGGGAGATGTGTATAATAGGGCAGACAGGAGGAATGGAGGGTAGGAGAATACTAAAGAAGAAAATAGTGATCTCATATTATCTGCACAGACTATTAAGAAATCATGTCCAATTTTTGCTTATGGACAACTCTGACAGTAGTGCAAACAGCTAGGTGTTTGCTCTTCTTGCAAAATTTGTGACGGTTCTATGCTTGTAGGCGATTTTCAGTATGAATTCTTTTAATATATTTAGTTTTCTCTTTGACAAATAAGGAACTCTGAAAAGCTGAAAGCAAAAAATTACATTCTGGCTAACATGAGAGCTTATTTCATCTGAGTACACGCTCAATTTATAGTGACCTTTGCTGGAACTGTTACAGTTAAGACACGGCAAAGGCATCTAAGCAAAATTAAACATTAGCAACTGGTCTAGTGTCTGCCATCCTGTTCATCCTCCCAGTGAAGAACTGAATCTGCAGACCCCAACGCAGTTAATCTGCTTTCATCTAACGGACTCCAAGTAGGGACCAGATGGAAGCTATCTGTGCATACAGTCTGTGAGCTTGTGGGCAAAATCGGGGCAGGAATATGTGAAGATACTCAGCATAATTCCCATAGGCATGTATCCCATGGACACATTTTGGAAAAAAAGGAATAGCACAGTAGTACAGTTTCCATACGGATACCTAACCTTTAAATAGCCCCCAAACTATCAATATGCCAAGAAAAAAAAAAAATCCACCTCAACAATAACCAAATATAAATGTCATTAGAAGCCTAACCTGAATCTACATGGAGGTTCAGAAAGGACACTGCAATGCCACCCTCACTTTCCTTTTGCTTCCCTGGTCTCAACAATTGCAGAAACTGAATTCCTGAGAAAATAAAAAAATAATAATTGCTTTACTCCCAAGTATTATTATGAAAGCTAAACAATGAAAATGCAACTGAACGTGATGCAGTAATGTCCTTACAGGTCCAAAGCAGACCTTCATGTCTGTAGTATCGGAATTAGAGCAAGAAGTTCCTGGTAAACATTAAAGTTGCAATCACATGAATTAAGGTTCAACTTCAGTTTGCGTAGAGCCCCACTAGCCTTCTCTAGCTCTTTCATCCTTAGATTTGCAGCCTTCCTATTATCTTTTGTGAACATTCCTTCTCCACTACCACCCAGATTCCTTACACAAGTCTTAAAAAAATTGTAAGAATGCTAGAATAAAAGGCACATTTTAGTCACTTATCAGACTGTAACACTTATTTCAAATCACAGAGCTAACACACACAGCCACTAAATTGCAACAGCATAGTCTTGCTTCTGCTAAGGGTCAGATGTCACCCTTGGGGAACACTCATGGGCTCCTCTCCAGACTTGGCGTTTCCCAGGGCCAGAAACCCAGAGACAGTTGGTATTTCATAGACCTTAGCGCCAAGCACTACACAGCCACACTAGGATGTTTTGACAGCTTTGGGCCTCGTCCAGTACTAGGAATCATTTTTCTTTATCTCCACCCTCTGAGCAAGGCCACAACTCAAAAACCATTCTGTATCCACTCATGTCTGCCACATAGGCTGCCAATCAGGCTGTTCTGAATTAAAACAAAAGGTCATACAACATGACTTCGGCTTCAATTTCAGTTATTGGTTAATTTAAACAAAAGGAGAGGAACGACCTCTCCGATTTTACATAAAGATTCCAATCCCTATATACAATTCCTTTAAAATGAACTTGCAGGTACCTTTATATTCTCCTAGCAGAAGTGAAGCCCTGTATAAGTGCAATTTTGACTTGCTGAGACTCTCAGGAGTTTTGTCTCTAAAAACCAGCATATACACCTTGAGATTTGCAAAACACCCCAGATGAAAAGCATCAAAATTTTGAGCATCCTTTTCTTAAATAAAAAAATCAGCAGAGAGCACTGCAACAACAGAAAATTAGCTTGATAAAATGGGTGATTCAAACAGACAAAATGGGTTGTCAGCAAATAAATTGATGCCAATATAAGCAATCATCAGGTCACATCAGGCAAGCTGTGCAAGCAGAAAATGAAGGGACAGCCTTGCAGTCCCTATCCAGTAAAACAATTGGAAATATCTTTATTTCTATTTGGAGATCTTTATTAGAGATGCTATTTTAGGCTTGACATATATTACTATGACATGGTATTATTTTTGATTGACTGAACCTTTCTCTTTTCATCAAGATGAACCAAAACAGATATGCAATTGTTTTTAATGGCAAACAGGTATTTATGATAGCTTCAAAGATTACTATCACTGCATAATGTTGTCTTTTTTAACATCTACTAAGAACTGCTTGTTTTGTTTGTTTGCTTATTTGATACAGCCTGTTAGGGAAAAAATAAATCAGAGAAAGGACAGACTTAATTACAGAAGATGCATTCTGATTTCTGTTGTGACACAAGGACTACATACAGCCTTACACTGGCTTCTCATGAGGACTTACAAAGGCTTGATTTGGCAAAATGCTAACAACTCTCAAGAGGGTTTTCACACCTTTAGCTTCTTCAGATTAGGAAGGTGCTATACCCATCTCATGGTTAGTTTTAATGACTACATTATACACACCCAGTTAATAATAATAATAGTAATAATAATAACAATAATAATAATAACAATATTAAGAATGAATGGCTTGTGTAAGACTCCATCAATATAGTTATGTATCTGTATAACTTATTTATATGAGCAGGTTAATGAATTTGAATTCAAGTGCACAGCACTTACTTTCGTATTTCAAATTACAATCACATTAGTTTCAGAAATTACTATGTAAAGTCATGCTCGCCCTTCCTTCCTAGATTAGGTCTCTCAAAGATGTGCTTTCATGTCTTTATTCCCTTACCTCTGCATGCTGACAGCAGAGTTAACAAAATACCTGAAGAGAAGGGAGTACATTATGCCTGGCAATTCACGTTAAATAGGCCTTTAAAATGAAAGACTACTTTTTCCTAAAATAAATTAACACAATAAAATTTGTTTATAAGCCAAATTAATGTAAAATGAGTCTAAGAAAATACTCCTCCTCATATATTTTAACTTGTCAGGAATTATTAGATGAATATATTTGGCGTCCAGTGCTGACAAAACACAGAAGAGTTATCAGCCGCTGCCGCAATTATGAAAACATCTACACAAACCAAGAGCCATCACTACCAAGCCTAATTTTCTTCAGGAGTCTTAATACATGGCATTCAACAAGATAACGAAACAGATAATGTAATACGATCTCTGGCTTCTGCTGTTACTGGTTTTCCCTACAGATTTATTCCTTGTGTTTCTGTCAGTGTGTCTATTTAGCAGTGTGGTTCATCAAATATATATTTTTATTTGTGCTTTGATGTAGCAAGGTTGTTGTTTTGATGCAACAAAGTAGTCACCTTGATTTCAATACATTGATATGAACTTACCCAGCTTTGCTATGGCAAAGTTAATATGATTTGATTCACCATGCTATAGCTGTAGAATTTTGATTGCCCCTTGCAACATGATGAGAATGCCCAGCATCTTGTTAACTCAGCCAGGACTTAACCACTATCTACAGGCGAAATATGATAAAAAGTATTACCCTAACCAATTTGCAAAAATCACCAGATCTTACACCCTCTTTGATTTCAAGTAACAAATCTACCCTGAGAACTACTATAAAAAATAAGTTTACTTGTGAAGTATCTACCCATATGGGCAAGAGTAGATTTCAGCTTTACTCCACAAGCAAATTTAGTCCATAAAGAAGATTCTAATACGTAGTTGTTGTTTGGAAATAGCTATACCAGCTGAATATACCAGGAATACCTGAAACCAAGTATTCCTCACAGTTGCTTTGGGGAGATGAGCAAATTTTTATTTATTATAGAGCTATTTATTGCTCAGGGTTAAAGAAAGGGCAGGAACAGGAGACATTAGTGTGGCAGTCTGCTACAGGCCACCCAACCAGATAAGATTCTCTGTAGACAGATAGGAACAGCCTCACATTCACCAGCCCTGTGAGGGTGGTGAGACACTGGAAGATGTTGCCCAGAGAAGCTGTGGCTGCCCCCTCTCTGGCAGTGTTCAAGGCCAGGTTGGTGGGCCCATGACATGGGGTGTGGAACTAGATGGGCTTTGACGTCCCTTCCAACCCACATCAGTCTGTGATTCTATTTTGCTCTTGTAGTGTCAGAAAGCTGAAGGATAGGACAACCAAAGCAAAGCAGAAAAACCACAAAGTGAATAACAGGCATGGGCGAGGATTAATTGTTAAATATGCCATGGCAGCTGAACAGTCAGGACTGGTAAGAATCTCAAGCAATCAAATTACATCAGGTTAATTCCTGACTCAAAAGTTAAGCTACAGATCTGATAATAAAAAGAGATGCACTGGAAAACATAGACAATATTATACCAATTCTCTGTTCTGCTAGCTGTTTGAGCTATATGTCAATAATAGATCCTTTTAATTAGCTTCTCCTATTGTACAGTATGACTTACTTCCTAACAGAGAAAAACAAAGAGCACAAGCAGAAAAACAATAGGACACTTTTGCATATGCACTGTTTTCACTGCAGTTTGATTTTGACAGTGAGGTTTTTTGACACCAGGATCCAGCAGCACTTTGTGACTGTATTGCAACACACATGAGTGTGATTTAAATCCTATCCACTTTTGTTGTTGTTGTTGTTGTTTTCTACACAACAGTAAAGGCCCCAACACTAGAACCAGGAAAATTTACCAGACCTGATTCCTTGCACTCATACAGATTTTAGCATCTCACTGATACCAGCCTTCTTTAAATGATACCTATAAATACCTAAAATTGATTAGGTAGACTGAAGTCCTTCCTGAAGAGCACCAAAAGAATCAGACTATTTTTACTGAAAAGTCAGGTGTAGAAACATTAAACAGTATATCAATTTCACAACACAGTGAATCAGTTGCACCTTGTGTGGTCACTGATACGCAGTTGTCAGCTGGTGTATCTTACTTCAATTAATTAAGACATTTTCCTCTATTGTTTTATCTCTATTATCTGTTCCAAGTCAGAAGTTTTATTTTCTCCATTGCTTCCTTATTTTCTCACAATGAGAAGGCAATGCTGAGAAAAGGAACAAAATTTACACTCCTGCAATTGCACAGCTCTAGTTTAAAGCACAAACTTGGATTTAATTAAAATCCTTCCTTCCTGTGTATAGTTTCATTTATTCAGCAACCCTAGCCTGCTCTTAGCTCCAGCCAACTCTTTATATTTCAATCTTATTACAAGGAATAAACATTTTATAAAAGTTTTTTAAGGCTATACTCTACAACCTAAGACTAAAGCAGGTGCTTAATCCATAATCATTCACAGGAAAGGGAGTGGAGAAATACCTGTTTTGAAGTCAGCCTCCCGATGATTTGAATCGTTAGGCTCCTCTAGATGACAAAGCTCCACAAAAGCCTCGAGTTTCTATCTGTCTTCTTAACAACTCATCCCCAATGAAAGAAAAGCTTTTTGGGAAACTATGCACACACACAAGCTCTCCCAGGCAAAGTGTCCTGAAAAGCTGCTAAATCAGAGCACACAGCTGGTCATTACAAACCAAGTGATTTAATGTTCTACAAAAAGTAGGTTTTTTGGGTTTTTTTCTTTTTTTTTTTCTTCCCATTGGTAAACCACTGAATCTTGTGCTTCTAAACACGCAGGGCTTCTCCTAAAGAGAAAGGAAATACAGTAGAGCCAGTGATACACCCTTCTGCACCTCATCTACAGAAAAGGAATACTAGATCTTGATTTTCAATCTGACCTTTGTATGGCAACCAGAAGAGATAATATTTTTTTTGTACTTTTTGTTCTAATTAGGGATAAATTTTAGGGTTGTCTGATAGTTAAAAACCCACATCATTTCACATGAGCTGAATCCAGCATCACCATAGTTTTTATTGTTCACTTTAGTGAAGAAAACAAAATCAAATCCTGAAATTTGATGAGACAAAATGTTCTCCATAAGTTCTATGCCTTTGACAAATGTGGACGTTTCTCTGCAAACTGATTATTTTCCACTCCCCTTCCGTCCCCGCCACCCCACACACATCTTAAAGCTATGCATAAGAGTTTTGAGGCAGTAGATTACCAAGACAATTCACACAGTTCATCATTATCTCCATCTCCTTGCTAAAAAATTGCTTTTGGATGAATAAACTATCCTGTTCTTTCAAAGAATCTTGTAACAGGGTGTGCTGAAGGATCACCTTTTCAGTTGTTCAAGAGCAGCGTAGGCCAAGCATTCAATTCTTCTCCAGGTGGAACGAATTGAAGAAACGGCTCTATAAACGTCTTCTGGGTTTCCCTTGCCCCTGTTCTACCTATATACGGTTTTCTGTTACCCAGGTTCAACCGTCCTCAAGACAGTAACTTCTCTGATTCTAAAAAGGCAAAAATCAAGAGCTTGCTGAGTGTCAACAGACTCCCTGGTATACAATCAAAGCTCAACTCAGATATCTGAAGACTACTGCAAAGCAACTCCTGGTTTTACAGACCAAACACTGGACCAACAGCATAATGACCATGTAGCACAAATCACAGTGCTGCAATGACTTTATCCTGAGAGACCAAATTTGGCTTCGTTTTGCAGCGTGTAAGGAGCCACTAACTCAAGAGAGACTTGTCCACATTAAGCTTCTATTGAAACTTTTCTGCCAGGTTAGTAGCCCTTATCTTCCCTGGTCATGCTACCTGGTTTTCATTAACTTCCCTGAAGTGAAGGCTTTGATCCCAGTGTTTGCACCTTTTCTTTAAGCACTGCACAGCTGAGCCTTTCTCTTCCCAAAGCATCCGGTACCTGGAAAGACAACCTGGCCAGGCAAGAGCTTGGAAACCCCCAGGCCATACAAAAACCTCAGTTTGCTCAGTCTGGCTATACACACTGGAGTGAAAGATTTAGGCAGAGACCCTGCAGGCAGGCACTGCACAGCAGCCCCGTGTTAGCAATGTGTATAATGTAGTCTGCTGCAGCCATGTGTTGATGCTTCAGCCTAAAGGACCTCAAGCAGCTGTTCAAGACTACTAACAAGGCCAAAAAGAGAAAGAATGAGTGACCTGTTTACTGCAAGCAGGATAAGCAAAATGCCCTGCTAGGTGCTTGATTTCAAGGAAAAAACAGTGGAAAAGCTGCACACACACCTCAGTAGCAGGGGGTGTTTGCTTCCTTTGAAGAAGAATGAAAATGTGCAAAAGAAATCCAGAGCGCCAAAGGGAACAGTGCCCTAAAGAAAGGAGGAACAATTTTTCTTGTAGACCTTTTGATTTCCCAGGTGCCAAGTGAAAGGCTTGAGAATTGAGCTAGGAAACAAGTCACTACCAGCCCAGGTAGGTTATTTGCTTTGTAAGCCTTCCCAATCTCCACTCATCCTTTCTGGATGCATATATGCAAGAATAAACTGTATGACGGAGCAAGCTCTGTTTCTGGCAACAGAAGTAACATTACATTAAGAAAGGAAGATGGCACACAGCTGGCCAGCATGGTGGTTTACGATCTGAGGATGATGGAAGAAAGAGCTATTATTCTAAAATAATAGAATAAAATCAGATGAAGATTCTGCAAGAGATCAGTCAGATGCTGAAAAACTGAGCTCAAGTGTAAAATTAGAGCTGCATAGAAGAATGGGCAAATTGGTCATTTTGGGTGGAGGGAAAGGATTTGTCATATGGTAAATCTGGTAATAGGTAGATTGGAAAAGCCTTTTGTCAGGAAATATGAGATATCCTACCTTGCTGTGTCTACATCATGTAAAAGGTGTTGTGAGGAACAATGCTGACAGCTGCTGACCATCTTCATTATTTCCTAGAAAGGTTACCCAGCACTAAGGGCAGGTCTTCACCCCACAGGATTTAGAGCCCTCTGAGACAAAACTTTATTATAAAGACACTAGAGTTAATTGAAACCGGAGTATATATTACAGTTCTTCTGATGGTTTGCCCTGCCTACTCCTTCTTTCACTTCTGGCTTTGTACACCTTTGTGCACTACTGGAGTGACCAAAAAATACGCGAGAGTTCTTTCTGCCTTTATAGTTTTCAATTTTTTTTGGTGGAAGACCTACTTGAAACTTATTTCCCCACTTTTCCCAATCTCATCCAAAAACTGTAAGGTACAAGCAGCACATTCAAAATTCAGGAAGAGAATTTTTGAGAGTAAAATCCAAGGAATGGAATACAAGACGACAAGTGTAACCATAGTATCAGTGGCACCTGCTTTAGCACTAATAAGTGCAAGCTCAATTATATGAACATATGGCCAGTGATAGGACAAGGAGCAATGGGTGCAAGCTGGAGCATAGGAACTTCCATGTGAATATAAGGAGGAACATTTCATTGTGAGGGTGACGGAGCACTGGGACAGGCTGCCCAGAGAGGTTGTGGAGTCCCCTTCTGTGGAGACATTCAAATCCCTCCTGGACACGTTCCTGTGCAGTTTAGTCTAGGTGATCCTGCTCTGGCAGGGTGCTTGGGCTAGATGATCTTTAGAGGTCCCTTCCAACTCCTAACATTCTGTGATTCTGTGATATTCTGGAAACAACAAAAAAATTAGATGTTCAATTAATAATTAAGGAAATTCTTGATAATCCAAGAAAGTGTACTGTCTACCATAAGAGAAGGGAAAAGAAATTTTGTATGCAGCTGCATGGGCTTGGCTTCAGTTTGTGACGGAGGGTGGAGGAGAGGGTAAGAGGCAAGAGAGGACAGAACTGCTTATCCTGTGGGAGAGTTTTACCTAGCGAAGGAGACAGTCACAGATGCACACACAGTCTGACACTGAGCTGATTGCAACTGCAGTTGATGCTAACTCTAAGCCCACCTGAACAACTTGACACAGGAACCTCCTACACAACAAATGCTAACACTGAGTCAGAGCATCAGTTTGAAAACTAATCCATGGTGTTATCTGTCACATTTCTGCACTAGCCCTGCTGCTAGCTGCTGTTAGCTTAACAAGTGCTAACAAGAACAGCTTCAGACCTACATCCTTTGGAGCCTTTTCACACCAGCTTTGCCTGCATACCTATTAACAAACAAGACAAAGTCTACTTTTAAAAAAATTATTTTATTTCTTAAACTACAAGTGAAAAGGTTCAGGTTAGCCATCAGAACATCATTAGCATAAGTAAGTGAAGCTTTAATTATAGGAAAACTTCAAAACCACATCAATGTCTGGTTAAAGATTCTCCCAGCACAAATCCTTTCATCTGGATCTTCACCTCAGGTAGCCCCTAACCATGCTGACAGGGAGCAAGGCAAGGACCAAAGTTCAGTCCCTGAGCATCCCTCAGGAGTCCCTTAGTGTACTCATTGGTTTCCCTTGGCCTAGTTTTCAAAAGCACCACACGCAGTCACATCCGTCCACATCTGCACTCTGGTTCAGTGACCTGCTCCTGGAAGTCCTGCTTCTCAGGTTCACAGCCCCTGCACAATTGTACAAACTGGCTGAAAAACAGAGCAAGAGATTATTTTTTCCTGGGAGCAGGGAGATAAACTACAGAAGCTGTCTGGGTTTCCCAGCCCTGTTTGTCTACCATTCCATATTCAAGAGACTGGGAAAAGCTAGGATTCGGTTCCCTTGCACTTCTCCCCCAGTCACTGGTAAGTGGTCCTGGAAGGAAGCAACCACGCAATGAACCATCAGCTTTCACAAAGGCATGTCTAACCTAAGAAATAGACTGATGTTTAAAACTGGGGTCAGCAATGGTCAGTTTCTACATACTTAACTTGCACAAAATGCCTTTTCAAAGTCCTTTTTAAAAGCATTTTCCAGCACAAAGAGCTGCCATGCTTTGACTGAAGCCCAATGCACATGCGTTGTGTGACAGCACGTGGCACCCTGCTCTGGGACAGCTTTATTTTGGATTGAATCTGCATCTGAGCACTTCGCAGCTGTAAGAATACACGCTGCTGCAAGTTTCTATGCGTCTGACAGTTGGCCAGGAGGCACAGACAGGGCAGCATGTCACGCTTTAAACATTTCTTACCTCTTTCCAGCCTAGGCACCATAAAATATTTATGGAGTATTTTGGGTGGCATTTCATTGCAAATTCCATATGCTCAGCTCAACTACTCAATGCTCAGAATGACAATAAAGAGAAGATTACATTTGAATGTACCGTGTTGCAAGTTATTGTCCCCTTTAACTGCTATAGCCCATTATCTGCTAAAATAAACAACGCACAGCCTGCTTGCTCCATCAGCCCAGTTCCGCAGCATTAGACACCTCTGTGCAGCATAAGGATGCATGTGGCTCAGACACCTACTCCGGGGTACAGTCTAATCTCCATTCACAGATATTAGCATACACACTTCCCAGTGTGCTCGGAAAGCAGAGCCTGAAGGATGCGAGTTCTTTAATATGGTGTAATAATGGAAAGGGGAAAAGAAGCAAGGCAGCTACAGATTCTTTCCCTGAGAAAACTGTATGGTTTTGCTCTTAGCTACAGACATAACCACATGATGATGCAGCACTTAAAATAAAAAAGAAAATTCCTACTAATGTAAGAGGGAACCAAATGAGAACAGTGTCTGATCTCCGGAATAATTTAATGCATAGTGAAGGGAAACAGCCACTATTATGGAAAATATCTTTAAATAATTTGTAATCGCATGCCATCACAAATTAACAAGGAGACTGAAGAAAGATACGTGGCTTCAGGACATGAAGCAGATGTCCTGAAGCTATGCATCTTTCTTCAGAGTTGAGCTCTGCTGCACCATCATACGTTTGCTCTTATGTATATGGCGCAGCAAAGCGGGACAGCAATGTCACACATAAGGTGAGCTTTGCAGGGAAAGATGGACAGCACAGACCAAGATGCAGGAGAAAGGAAGAAAGTGGCAACTAACCGAATGGGTTTAAAGTCCCTCTTACCTTCCTTGTGGAAGAAACTGTGTCCATCATATTAAACTACTGCTACGGGTAACCAGTCCAGTGGGAAGGACAATCTTTCAGAGGTTACTACGATATTTAGGATCCTAAAGCAGCTCACTGGATCAGCTACCTAGTGATAAAGTAGTTCGGATAATCTCAGCTACATCCAACAATGAACTCTGGCCAAATGTCAGAGCTTTCAGCCTGCTTTGACTAAAGCTGGCCAGGCACCAGCCCTGTGCAACAGCTCCAGCACAAACAGGGCTTCACACAGTCCTCCAAACATTTCTCCCTAATTTTTCTTTGTGTCACTTGACTGGAAATTTTGCAATTTATGCAAGTTTAAAGGGTTTGGGGTTTTATTTGCCTAGGTTTTAAACATTACATTGATCTCTTGGGATCCATTTTATATCACTTTATACATCCTTCTTTTGTCCATTACACTCACAGCTCATAAAGTCTACTAATGTTTACTTTAAATACAGAAGAACCACATTTTTTTCTTCCCATTTCCCTTCCCTTTCTGCCCGTTTAGAGCTTAAAGACACCACCTTTTGTGCTAAATCACTCCCGGACCCATTAACGTTAGGGAACCTTCCCCATTAAAAAGGCAATATATTGATATGCGAGCACTCTGCTCCCAAAAGCTTTTTTTCCCAACACATCATTAACATTTTTCACTGCTGAACCCTTCTACCAGCCCAAAGCCTGTCTTTATTGTTCCATCTCCTCAGTATACCACTAACCACAAAACAAAAGGAGAGGAGGCGATTGTGGATAAATCAAACTTCCCATTGGGTTTCCCTTCCGCGCTCCCGCCATCTGTGCCGGCTGCCGCGGTACTACATATGTTCCCAGACAATACCGCACGGGTCACACACACCAGGCTCCAGCCGCTTGCGTCTGCTGTTGCGATTGTCACAGTCCGGTGCTTCTGCTGTCTGCCTTCAAGCATACGTCTGGTGGGGTGGGGGGGAAGCTTCCAGTCACCTAAACTGGGGGCACACAGCTGAGCACCCAGTGCTACAGATGTCCTTTTCCTCAGGACAACTGGTGACCCGCCCTCTGGTTCATACTGGGTAATTTATGGCTCACGGATTTCAAGACTTGAGAGGCAACACGTCGTATTTGGAATGGCCCATTTAATCCCAAGAAATTCTCTCTGATACAGTACTATCAGATTAAACCATCTTTTCATCAAATAATATTTTCAGAGAAATAAGCAAGCAGGAAGTTTAAATCATAGACAAAGTTAGGAATATGTGAACACTTCTTTCTAGTAAATTAACATTGGCAAAAACCAGAATGAAATATTGATCTGTGTTTCTGAATTAGCTCTCTGAGGTTTGCAACCACCTTTTCATAACTATGAACACAGCACAGCAAAAAAAAAAAAAAAAATTGATCATCACTCACTTTGCAAGCTGAACTGCACGGATCGTTAATGGTTGACTTGTTAATTAAATACGGTAGCAGAATCCCAGATTAGTCCTGTCTTTATAAGAACACCATTAATAAACCTGTTTTTCAATTTAGGAAACATCATCTCTGCATACAGTAGCCATTGTAATATTTCTGCCTAAGTACAATACTTCATTCATTACCTTGACAGGTTGCATCACTTAGGCTGTCCACAGGAATATATTTCATCAGCTTGCAAATGCTATCTCTGCCTCCATGTAGAATCCTCCCCACCCCCCAACTTCCTCTCTAAATCTCACATCAATAGTTTCATAAACCAGTGGTCACAAAAGACAAACCCACAAACAAGAGAATTGCAGCAGTGTTCCTGATTTACTGTTTGGCACCACACAACACAACCATTCAGCTGAAGAATTCTCGTCTTCCCATTTTCCATTTTTTCCAGCCTCGTGCAGCGTATGTAAAATGGAAACATTACTTACCCTACACATCTTCTACAAGGAATCCACACAAGTTCAGTACATCTCTGTCCTTAATCCTTGTATATCGCATATCACAATATGAACATGAGCATGTACCACAGAGGGCAATGGCTGTGGGTGTCTGCTGTTTTGATATACCATGTAGCATCAGTAGCATCGATACAACCTAGCCCAATCTTCCCTGAAGTACGGTATCCAAGATCAACACTTGCTCTTTCAAAAGTCAGCTAGCAAGTGCCCCTGGGAAAAATACTCGAGAAGCCCTTGGAATACCGGTAGCTAAAAATGGATTCTTTTTTGAATGTTTCTGCGAATCACCTCATGCAGTCAAAGCAACTGACACTCATATGTTACATGTGCACATACTTGAGGTTTTGTATATATAAAAGCACCCTTCAAAATTTTAAAAAAACCCCCTATTAATTTAGGGACTGTATGACTGAACATATGATGATTAAATGACTAGCACTCTGAAATGCTGAGGTGGCAATACTGTTAAAATGCATGCTGAGATTCAACCTTGCCTTCATTAGGCAGATAAAGGCATCGCTGTGGAAGTGTAGGATTGTCTTTTTGGCTAGTACTTAATCATGCTTCAAGTGTGTATTGCTAATAACTCCGAATAATAAATTAATTCAGAGACTAGAGCATACGTTCATATAGAAGACTGATGAATGGTTGTTAAGAGGTCTCTTCCAGACACAGGAAGGCATTCACACACTGTTACAAAGTGCACTTATTCACTCTTTAAAATCCTTAATGAGAACTTTACTATTTCTAATTTTAAGTAAACACAAAAGGAAATTTTAGCTTATGAAACAAAGCAGAGATCAAATGAAGGACAGACAGGGTCCTTCCTTTGCAACCTCTGTTTTCAAGGAGGTCCAACTGATCCACTTTGAGTGGAGTTTTTCTGATGCACAGTTTTCACATAAACAAGACAGTTATTTTACAGCAAACATTTGGTGTTTTAAGAGATTTACTTTGCCTCTGTTTCTGAGGGCCAAATTTCTCACCCACAAAAATAGTATGACCAAAATTCCAGCATAACAGCTTTGGTGGTGATTAGGTATCTTACCTATGAATCCAACTCCTGCTGCTTCAGTACTATGAGTATTTTGCCACCCTCACCCCAAAATGTATCTTATTAAGGTGTCTATCCTCTGTTATCCTAAAAACACATCACCAAAAAACACCCCAACCAAGTCTCCATTAATAATTTCCCTATTCAATCCTCTAAATGTGAATTATGTAAAAATATGGTGAGCTACCACCACAGAAAGAAGGAACCCATCTTAATTCTGCACACATAAGATACGGGTTTTTTGCTTATAAATGTATCTTTGTAGTTTTAATGGATCTTAATTACTTTTACACAAAGCACAAGGTTTGAAAGTCTATGGCAACAAAATATTTACTCAAATTCAGTGCACTCTTATAATATTTCTGACAATACAGTATTATTGTATCTGCACTGTATTTATTTCTACTGATTCTTATTATTACATAAACAGTGTTACAGAAAATGCACTTTTGAGATCACACCTTTGCTCTGCAAACGGGTACAGCAGCATTGATTCACACTGAGGCTGAAATGAATTACACGTGTAATTCACTCCAGATTGACAGACCTGATACTAACAGCATTTACCTTGCACCCCAACTGAGAATGGATAGCTTAATCCCACCACTGACACGAAAAGAAAATCAAGAAGGCAAACCTAGACAGTTTACTCTATTGGCCACAAAATCTGGTCAAGATGGAGAGATCTGTCACGGGGAGCCAAGGCCGTAACGTTGTGAAAATCAGTTGTGCCTGTGGTGTTCACAACTGTTACCTGTCAATTTTTGGTCAACTCTTGCTAGTTTTAACAGATGCGACGTAGTGCAGGGGAATGCTTTGCATGGAGGGAAGACAGGAAGAGGGGGCAATCTGGCCACTGAAACGTTAGTATCTGCATTCTAGAATATTAATACTGACATGAAAAGGGATAGACTTTCCCCTCAAATTAAGAGGTTTTGCCACAGAATTTAATTCTGTGGTTCACCCTATTTTTAATGGTTTTTTCCTGTTACTCTCTAGCATACAACAGGCTATAGAACTGTTCATACAGTTCTTCTGCAAAAATTAACAGCATTTACTGCATTACAGTGGTTGCAATTAAAAAGGCAGAATTTTCACACTGCTACAAAATAAGGTATTAAATAATAAACTACAGTCTTCTGCAAGCTTAGAGAAGAACCAAGATATTGCAGATATCTTATTTAATTAAGGGGAAGTCTTTGCTTCTTATGAATTACTTTGAATAAATACAATTTTCGTTGTTAAGCAGATATTGAATAAATTATGCTAGTTAATGTGCTTTTTAGATGGACTCAATTAATATCAGATATTCACAGTCAACATAATAGAGTAAATCAAGATCAGTATGATGTCCCTCAAAGGATGAATAATTAAGTCTTAGCTGCAATATGTAAAAAAACCACTGGGTTGCTGAAAATTTCTCTCTGGCCACATAGCTGAGGATCCCATTTATTCTGAAACCATTATAGACCATTACCTCAAAGCTCAGACTACATCAAGCAAAATGCATCCTTTTTCCGGAAGAATGTTTTAATGTTGCACATCAATTTCCCCACACATTTTGTATACGTAGTAACACATTCCTTCAAGGGAGAAGGATGCATTAAACACGTACATCCATGGAGATGCGAGAGTATTTCAGCTGCACTACTTTTGGTGCCAGACTACAGCTACTGCTTTGCTGACAGAGGCTGCAATTTGGAGGGAAGATTCAGGATTAAATCAATTGCAAATACAGCCATTAATCAGTTTATGTTGCCAATTGATAATGTTTATTACCTCCAGCACTATAATAGTTATTTTGGTCATGTGTTTGTACACCAAATAAATATAGTTTTACCACATCCCACATCCTTAAAATAATTTTATTCCTTTTTGAATTATGCATGCTAGAATCACAAATTAGCACAATTAATTCTCTACAAGATAAACCCAAGGGTTGAATGATTGCATGCTAGCATGGGTTCAGTGCTTTTAATATTAAGTCTGGTGAAAACGCGAAGAAGGAAAGCCTGCATTCACTTCAATTTAGCATTTTCTTACATATTGCAGGTCACAAACCATAAACTTCAGTAATAGAGATTCCTAATCTGACAGTTCAGTCATAGATTATGGGATTTTACATTTATGATGTGGTGGTCCATATGCAAATTCCTGTACAGATTATTGATGAATACAATACAGCCAGCCACCCTCTGGCCCCAACAGGGCAGGTGGAGAAAATAAAACGGAAAAGGTCATCGATCCTGATAAGGCCAGAGAGATCACTTACTAAATAGCAACTAGGGAAAATCAGACTTGACTTATGGAAAATTAATTTAATTCTTTGTCAGTTAGAGTAGAATGGTGAGGAAGAAAGACAAAACTAAACCAACTTCCCCCTCCCCCTTCTTCCCAGGCTTGAATTTACTCCTTTACTGTACAACTTTCCTGCCTCCTTCCCCCATCCCTACAGGGAGATGGAAAACAAGGGGCTGTGGTCCATCCAGAGCAGTTCCTCTGCGTCACTCCTTCCTCCTCACACATTTCACCTGCTCCAGCATGGGTTCTTCACAAGCTGGTCCAACATGGGTCCTTCTCACAGGCTGAAGACCTTCAGGATAAACCTGCTCCTGCACGGGTCCTCCACTGGCTGCAAGTCCTTCCGGCTGTATCCCCCCTTTCCAACATGGGGTCCTCCATGGCTCCAGTGTAGTTATCCGCTTTAGCATGGCTCTCCATGGGCTGCAGAAAAATACCTACTCTACCATCATCTCTCCCACAGGCTGCAGGGAAATCTCTGCTCTGGTGCTGCTCACCTCCTCTTCTTCCTTTTTCTCTGACCTGGGCATTCACAGGGTTGCTTGTCTCAATTTGCTTTATGGTGGACTGGCCCTTCTTAAGGCCACCACTACCAGCACCTAGATACTTACACCCAACATGGTTATTTACTGACAAATAAATTGTTTCCATGTATCTTACTGGAGTACTCCATTCCTCAGTCTACCAAAGCAAGAATTTAACGTCAAACTACTACCATTTACCAGAGAAGACAATAAACTAAGCTCCCAGTGTAACTGAGGACAGCAACACACTCCCAAAAAGGACAAAGAACTTCATAAGCTTTGTTGTTGTCAGGGTCTAGGAACACTTAACTCTATACCATCCTTAAACCAGGTGGTATCCTTAAAGACAATCCATGTACTTGTATAAAGACCTTGAAGAAATATTTTTCTTTATTTAACAAAAATGTACACAAAGTATAAAAATACATTAACACGCTTATTGAGGAACTCTAAATATAATACATAAATTCATTAGGGAAGCAATAAACATACTGTAGAAATTAATTACTTTGTGGTTATCCTCATTAAATGCTACTTAATGAGTTAATAAGCTTGAAAAGCATCGACAAATTGCTAAAGTGCATGTACAGGATTTCTTTTTTTTTTCTCTTTTTAAAAAAGCAGCACATTTAACTGAATGCTGCAGCTCTGGATACAACCTAGCAACATCTATGCATGATGGTCACTTTATGTAGACTGTATTAACAAGTATCTTTTCCTACAGGATTTGAATTTGCCAGACAAGAACCGACTGCACAAAGTTCGACAGCCGAAGGTAGACTTGCTAAGGTTTAAGAACCACCTGCTCCTTCAAATTAAGGATGACAAACACATAGCCATGTTGTCATAGTTATGAATTGGGAAGAGGCTGGACAGTGCCAGGGGAAGCTGTATCCAGCACCGATAAACACTTCAACTTCTGTGATGGTGCACGAGTGCTCCAGCATTGACTGCTCTGTTATTAGCATGCTATGGAAGATTGAAATGGTGGCTCCATTTGTCATGTCACAGGTATAGACTGCTTGTGCTCTCATTTTCTGGAGCACAAAGGCTCAAAGAGGGGTTGGTCTACATTGTGATTTAAACAAAACAAACCAAAAAAGCTGCACACACCAGTTTTTCTGCCCATGCCATAATGAATAATTGAGACAAGATGGCAAACTGCATCCCAGAGTACATTAGTCATATTGATATTATAAATACCTTTGTTTTACAGTAAAATGTAGCCTGAACACATCTTTTATTCTGATGCAGCATTGGTGCATTAACTAAGCATGGTTCAGTGAATGTATCAATACACAGTCCTCTCACCTTCCCAGGACACAGACAATTCCCACTGAAACCACCAGTGCTACCTTGATAAAATATTTAAAGCAATCTTTGGACTATTATATGCTCAAACAATTCCTTAGATAACCTTGGGTTATTAATCCAATTTTTCACCCCTTAAATTGATTTTGTTAACTCCTTAAAACTAACAGCAACAGAATCTAATTCCCCTTTGTAGGAACAATAAACAGATAAAGAAAGTAGTGTTTTGAACAAAGACTGTAAGTCCTTTTAAGGGATTCTTATTCCTTGGATTACATTCCCCTTTCCCTAAGAACACCTAGGAAGTTAGTGTGCTTAACTCTTGATTCTTTCAGAATCGTGAGAAGTGTCTGGCAAATATCAATGCCTATGATTATACCCCCTCTCTACAACCCTCCCCCAAATTAAAAAAAGAAAAAAAAAATATATAACCAAAGCCATTCCCAGCATCCTCCAACATGACCAGTCCAACAAACAGGTAAGAATCAATTGTCAGAACAACTCTTTTGAAACAAAATCCAGGAGAAACCAGCTATCAAAGCAGCATCAGAGAATGCAACATGAAAGCTGCTCTGCACTGATATGAAAGTAGTACTAACTCCACAAATTAAAAAAAAAAATTAAAATAATAGGTACACTTCACAAGAAGGCATGAACTGATACAGAACAGCTACCAGAAATTCCTTCCTGAAAAGTAAATAACCCTGTAGCCTGCTGTTTAAGCAAACCTTGAACTCTTTTAAAACCTAGTCATTCTGTAAACAGAATCATGTCCATCAATCACATTAAGTCTTTAGACATTTTCAATTGATTTTGGTCACTTAAGACTAATTCACAAAGGATTCGAAAGCCAGAGCACAGTTAAATGCCATCTCTACGATTGGATAAAAATGTGTATTAAACAAATCAAGACATACTCATGTTACAAATAGGTCCTCAAGAGTTTTGTGCTGACACTTAGGCAATAAGACAGCTAATGAGAACAGCTCTACTCTGCTCAGCACTGTTTAGGACACTGCAGCAAATTGACTTAAGATGATTTGTCCCCGCAGGAAGAAGCCACGCTGTTTAAGGGGGTGGGAGGAGAACGAGGACAGGTCACAACAGGCACCTCTACAGAAATCTTAGATCCCAGGCTAATTACTGGGATAACAGTAGAAATTATACTAGAAAGGACATTTCACACGGAGTAAGCTTAGCAATTTATCTCATCTACAGTTATATATTTTTGAGGTATTAACTTTCATTCATGTCTTTGTTTTCAGTAGTCGTTAACAGCACTTTGAAAGAACCATACTGAAAAGAATTTTGGCTGTGGTTTGGAACAGAAGAACCACAAAGGGTCGCTGCCTGTATTGTCACCAAAGCAGCCAGTGGAGTCACAAAATGACAGATGGGTGGTCCAGGATGGGATTAGTTTCCTTTCTGTTTTCCTTTTAACGTATCTTATTATTTCACTCCTGAACCATTATGTCTGTGGAAGAGGAGAGGTCATCGGTAGCCAGTGCCGGCACCACCTGGGAGCTTGAAACAGCACTTGTAGTTTTCAGCTGTCAGACGCTGGCTGAAATTTAACAAGTGCAGATATGAAACAATCCACAAATCACAGTCTTTTTTTTTTTTTTTAAGTCAGCAATTTGAGAACAGTCTACCATATTTATACTTACACATACAGCATTGCAAGTTGTTCGGTCTCTCAGGTCCCTAAGCTTTCACCTAGACCTTGCAGTTAAACACCACAGCAAAAGGGGTGCATTACATTTTATCCACACCTGACTAGAATTCCCTGATCACTTTGCACTCTAAGTTTTTGTGAAAGTCAACATCATAGATAAAATTAGACCAAATAACAGTCATTGTTTACTCACTCTTATCCATGAATTGCCAATTTCCTACCAAAAGTGAACAAAGACAAAAACACTGAAACAAGGAAGTTGTAGAAAGCAACACAACTACGCAAATATTTTCTAGCACCCTCAACACAGAGCTTTGGGTCCAACTGCACGTTTCATATCCAAAACTGTGTTTTTTGAGAACTAGACTTGCCTCTCCCAAGCAGGAGGCTCTGTGCAATAACTGTGTGCACCCAGGCGACAAACAGACCAAAGAAGAAGAAGAAAAAAAAAAGGAAATGGCCTCCTCCCTAACTGCAAGTTCAGAAGATATGCTGCAACAGCAGCCGCAACATCACTGTTCTTCCTTTATGAGGAGATCAGCTAACATTTAAGCATGGATATAGGAAGACACCTGTGCCCACCCTTAGCCATTCCAAAATGCCAGCCAGCTCATCAGCACAAATAACCCTTTTGGAATGTGCACAGCCAGCCTGCCAAGGCCGCACAGACTCACCGTCTCACACTGGCCTCTCATATATCCTCAACCCCAGTGCAGAAGAGGGTGCTACACTGAATCAAGAGCCAAGGGTAGGTGCTGTAAGAGCCTGTGGTGCTTGTCTTTCACCTGCATGCACGTTTCTTTGATTTGTAGACTGGAAAAACTGGTGCAAACAGCTACAGCATGCCACTGTGGCCTATCACTCTTCATCATGCACTACAAACTAAAGAGGTCAAATTTACCTGCTGTGCAGGTGATTATATCACATGAAAGGATACAGCGAGCGCATGCTCAGTTGCATGACTTGACAGACAACCTCAACAGAGTAATTGACTTTGTCTCTTAAGAGTAGGCCAACATGAATCCTCTCTCTGCTCCTAGGACACCATATGGTCTGTGTCTCTTGCTCTTAGATGGCTGAGAAATTCCATCCTACTCCTGGGCACTGAACTTACTTTTAATGTATTTTTATGTATTGTCCTATGCATTTTATTTACATTGCGGTCTTAAAAATATTAAGATCTAGCTAGTCTAATGATGGCTTACTATATGCAACAGAAAAACAGAAATGGAATGTGTACTCAACGAATGAAACTCCTCTAACAAATTATATTTCCTATCTTATTTTTTCCCTGTGGACACTACCTAATCTCCCCTCACTCTTCTCTCATCTGACAGACAAAATTGTTTGGGAGCAGGGACTGTCATTCATTACATATCTGTACAGGACCTAGGCCACCAAAACCCGAATGCTATGAAATGCTACTACAGTTCACCATCCTCATCAAATGACGGGGATGTTTGACTGCTCTTTCTATCAGACACGACTTGCAGTAGCTATATTTAAAACTAATAATGAGGAGAAAGTTTGAAAGTGGTATTTTCCACTCTCAGAAAAACTATATATAGAACACAGCAAAACCACCTCACTCTGTCTTTTTGCACTGTTGGCAACCAGATTCATCACTGATCAGGTAACCAGGTCTGCTGGAACACAACAACTTTCATCGGGTGGAGAAATGCAGGCGTGACCGCAGCCCACAGCCTGCTTCAGCAGCAGCTGCCGCTGCAGCCAGCACGACATGGCACAGTTGCTGTGGGCTCTCCCTTTGCGTGCCCAGGATTCCTCTCTCTGCAACAACTGCAGTTACCCAAATCCAGCGCCTTTTATTAAAGCTTTGGAAGGGAATTGTAACATCGTCCTCGAACATCCTCTGTTCAACTGCAAGTTGAGGGAATAAGACAGAGAGCAGAGGGGAGGGAAGGTTAAAAGAAGCAACAATGCAAATGCTACCAGTCACGTACCAAGGAATAAATTTCACACTTTTTTTGAGGAAAGAAAAACCCCCTCAGCATTCTGGAAGGAAATAGAAGACATACAAAGAAGTATTAACACAGGCATAAATTCAGAAAGTCTGGATGGTATTTACATCAATATATAAATATACAAATAAAAACAGCTGACTGTGAAGCTATAAAACCTCTGCAGGTGAAAGTCACCATGAACAAGCTTGGCTTCCTCAGTCTGTACTCCCTGGGATAGGATTTCCCACCCTGATGAAGGGTTCTGGTCTCAAGACACTGCATGTCTATTAGAGCATCCTGCCCCTCTTGTATACTGTTCATGCCCACATTTACTTTCACAGGATGAGGAAAAAATATGTCTGAATATATAGAAAAGACTATTAAACACCAAAATTCAACTTGATATAGAATTGGAGTAGAACTACTGATGCTGTCACCACTCACTTACCCCTTTGTGTAAGAAGCCTCAGCCACCATCAGGGCTAGGGTCTCTACACTGGCAGTGTGTGTATTAAAACCCAGCTAGATCTAGCACTCGGGACTGCTTCCGAGTTTTTTCTACTACAGGCATGAGGGGGCAGTTAAGGGCAGAAGACCTCCTGGGAGAGTGTTAGAGAAACGTCCCAGCCAGAGGAAGCCAAACTTGGCAGGGTCTGTACCCATACTGTTTTATCCAGAGCAGACCTTGAAGCAAATTAGCCAGTCAACAATGCCGTCAATTCCCCCACCACCCTTCTTCAGAGGGAACTACTTCTCTATCTCTGGTAAGGATACTGAATTAATTAGCATATATGCAGTGTGAACAATCAGGAGACTTGAACCTGGGACTAAAGCGAGAGCCAAATTATTTGATGCTCAAACACATTCAGTGAGAAACCGTGAAAGGGGTCAAGGAAGTACTGGGCCACTTGACACCAAAAACAGTATCTGCGGTAGGAAGTGGAAGCGGAGCAGAGTAGCTCGCAGTTTTTGTATCCTTTCCTTTATACGGCTGTGTTGGCACACTGGGATGTAGACGAGCATGTCCTGCTGGGAAAGGAAGAGATGTGACAGGACTGAGGAATCGCGAGCCCAGGCCAGGACCTCACATGCTGAAGCGACTGTTTTTACGTTGAACACACGTATCCCGTGCTCAGTGCCCCCTAAGCATACAGCAGCTCTGCCTAAAAGTGAAACGTTTCCTTTTACAGAGACAAACAAGCAAAAGATTAGTTTAAAAGCCTAGTACAACTGTTGTGCAATAAAAACAAGTGACAAGCTTTTAGGCTTAATTGCTTCATCAGTCCAATAAGGGGATAAGGTATTCTGAGCTGAGAGCTTGTTTGTTTCTTTTCCAGCTACATCTATTAAACTAATAAACAGATCTCTCTCTGCAGACCTTATTTATGTTCTATTACTCCAGATTGACTACAAAGCTCCCCATCTCTGAAAATGTTAAAAACCTAGTGTTTAAAGAAGCAAGTTATTAATTCTACAAAGCATAAACTGCTTTTCAGAATAAAGGGATAGTCAAATTTATCAATCCCTGGCAATAACAGGCCTGCTTATCAAAATTAAGAGAACACTTGAGAGACCTTCTCTGAAAAAAAAAATCCCTTCTATGACCACCTGTACTTGATGGGCCAGGATATTCTCTACCCCATCCTCTGTCCCACTGGAACATACTAACTACACAGATTACTCAGAAGCAAGCTAGAGCAACAGTTTTATCCTTGTAAGGCCGCACTACGTTTTAGAGCTGGCTTAGGGCTGCTCCAAGCTGCACCTTACCATGTATGCAGACACAAAGCTGCCTCGGCTGCTATAAACTGCAAGAGGACGCAGCCAGTACACCCTGACTACACCCCGAGTTCTCCTCACCCTCTGAAGTCCAGAGATGACTGTGGCATGAAGTGATTCAAGCATGCCTTCTCCCCTAGGTAATATCTGAGCAGAATCTCGTCCTACACATGCATGTGCTAAAACCAGAGGCAGTTGGGCTGTGGTAACTGGGTATAACAGGGTTTGTAAACACTTGGCACATATCTATCTTTGCCGTCATGTAAAAATAGAACAAATAGTAGTATTTCCTGACAGACATTTTCTACAGTACATTGCTCTCTATAAGCACTGGAAGTTAGTGGTTCTGATTTCCTTAAGGGTGCCTTTTCCACTGGAGCAGAGTCTTGCTCCAGTGCTAATTACAAAATTAGCAAGAAGCTTATGAGTAATTAGATCGAGGTGTTAAATCACTAATGTTCCTTAAATGAAACTCCTAATTAGGACACACTGCACATCTATCTATAAGGTAGATCTGACAAACTGTCCCAAGTTTTCCTTCCTAGCTGACAACCAGGACACCGCCAGTGAAATATTAAGCACCCACAGTACTCTTTTCCAGAGGGAGCCCTCATTTGACTTGTGCAGAAGCAGGTGAGAACTTCTATGCCCATCCATTTCGACCCCAAAGCAGACAGGCACAGTAGCACGTATGGCCATACATTCAGATACCTCCCACCAGACAGTCATTCATCTCTCTCTTTTGATTACAATGGGAGCCTGGGCACTTGCTCAGATGAAGGTTCTGTGATGGGATTTAGCTGCTGATACCATAAAAATATAAAACTATCATCACTGTCTGGTCTTACCACCTACTAAGTGGCATTTCTCAGACTCTAAGATAAATGTAGTGGGATAGATGCTTTTGTTTTATTACACCTAATAAAACAGCACCTGACACAAAGGCATCTCAATTGAGAATTGATCCACAGTGAACTACTGCAATACAGAGAACAACAGTTACAATTCCTTTATGGCCCACTTATCTGAGACATACTTAACTGCTTCAAAAAAAACCAAATCACCCCAAACCCCCACACAATTATATTGACATTCCATGCATCCTGCAGGCAGCCTTTGCAAACATTTCTGTCTTATTCTAATCTTAAAACAGAACCATCTGTGACATCAGAAAAGCAGATGCAGAGATCTTTAGGTATCAAAAGGAAAAAAAATGTTCTTTTTAAAAAAGTGTCTCACCACTTTATTTGAAGTCCACTGAATAATGCTTCACGTGACAAAAGAATTTCTATTTGTATGAAACACTTCACTCCCAATTTTGACATCGATAATCATAAAAACTAATTATGTCTTCTGAACCACAAGCAGTATTTCTTAGTCAGCTGGATCTTACTATCTGATGAGGTTCTGTTACATGCTTGTGCTACAGCTGCAACGTACCCCAGATGCCACAAAGAATCCTAGCATGCACACCTCTAGCTTCCACTAGTATCTCACCACGGACTGAAATCACGTTGTCCAGTTACCTTTAGACAAATCTTTGAACAGCAGCCCCTCGTTGCCAGACATATTCATGTGACAAACCCTGCTGTATCATCTTAGCCATCTTCACTGAGGGGGGGGGTAAAAAAAAAAAAAGAAAGAAAAAAAAAAAACTTTAAGTGATTTGCAGAGTAAGTTTAGAATCTCAGAACTGTCTTGGTTGGAAGGGACCTTTCAGATCATCAAGTCCAACCACCACCCTAACCTGCCAAAACCACCACTAAACCATGTCACTCAGAACCGCATCTACATATCTTTTAAATACCTCGGGGGATGGAGACTCCACCACCTCCCTGGGGCAGCCCGTTCCAATGCCTAACAACCCTCTCTGTGAAGAAATCGTTGCATAACGTGAGGCTACTTCCTCTTGTCCTATCACTTGTCACTAGGAAGGTCAGCCCCCACCTCTCTACAACCTGGTCTCCCCTCAGCCTCCTTTTCTCCAGACTAAACTACCCCAGTTCCCTTCAGCCTCTCCTCCTAACATTTATCCTCCAGCACCCTCACCTACCTCATTGCCCTTCTCTGGACACGCTCCAGAACCTCAATATCTTTCCTGTAGTGAGGGGCCCAAAACTGAGCACAAAACTAAACTTCAAATATCTTTCAGCTGCCAAAATAAATGTTGTGGTTTGGATGAATTTGTATTTTCTCTCCAGGACTTACTCTTTCTCTCACCAGCTTGGATACAAGTGTCTTATGCCTAGAATCACCAGACAGGTTAGCTGGGTGACTGCAGCACCCAAATCTCTGAGTCAACACAGGTGCCAGCCTTGCACTGCTGGGGATGCATGTGCTCCTCCATCTTTCTGAGGCCATGGAAGGTAAGATTTGATACCTTACTCTAAACACACATTCATTGCAGAGAGAAGCAAGCTGTTTTAGCACGTCTGGAAATAAAAGGCTATTTCTTTATGTATGATCCAAAAGTCAGCTATTTCAACCACCCTGAAGACATTTACCTTAGAGGTCCCATTGTTGGGATTGTTTAATTTAGTCAGTCTACCTTTCAATATCCCTTTTTGTTTAATACCACAGTAACTAGTCCAAATTTGCTACATCCACTAGAACAAAACTCAGCAGTCATACTCTTCCTTCAGCATAACACAGCAATTTTTTTTCTATATTATTTTTCTCCTACAGCAATTTATAATAACATCCATTCTTTTTTACTGGCTACACCCAATCCTCTGTATTCGAATATTCGCTCATACTGGAGAGCACCAAAGATGTTCTGACTAAAGACATGTTGGGCATTCTGTCAGAAACATCAGGTTTTGCTAAAACAAAAGCCTTTCTCCAAATGATATTCCATTATTCCATATCCAGGGTGCAATTTTGGGGAAGAACATGATGACCACAGATCTCAGCCACATGACCCAGCAGCCGAGACCCCGCATTGCCACAGTCAAGATTTGAAACCAGGTCCTATACATTTCAGGTTCCAGAGATTACTGTCATGATCCCAAATTCTTTATGGAAGAGAAGAACTTTCCCCTGACAAAAACCAGACACAATATTTGCATTCATAGTTCCAGGAGTTTGGGAGAACAATATTTTAAAATGAAACATTTAGAAAGAGGGGAAAAAAAACCTAACCCACTAATCCAATCCTCCTCTTCTGCATGTGTAACAAGACAGGCCAGCAAAAGACACACTTAAAAGCATGAATCACAGCATGGTTTATTAACAATTACTCCACAAAAAGGCTGTGTGAATAGCAATATACACACATATACATACACACGTGTATATACCCCCATACACACTGATGTTTATTTATTCGACTGCTGTGACATGTCTTTAAGAAGCTAAATGAATTAACAGCTAGGCAGCTAGGCTTGGCACCACATGAAACACACACCTTAGGGAAAATTAACAAATCTAAGTGCAAAGGTTAGAGTTAGCTATTTGCCAGGGAGGCTCTTTCATCTTGCTGAGCCAAAAAAAAAAATTGTCATCCTTTTTTTTCTTCCCAGAAAGGTGCAACAAACTGCATTTCACAGGAGCTTGGCAGAGTCTTAAACCTGCAGGTCTGCCCCACAAAACGGCAAGTATCTCCAGCAGCTGTTGTTGTTGACAACACGATATTCCCAGACATCATCAACTGAATCCCCCAATTATTGCTAATTCTGTGCAAGATTACGACATTTTCCTATGTTCATTAGCTACAATTATCTTAACAACAGCTAGTAGCAGAAAGATGAAGTGGAAAAACCACAGAGAGCTTGCAAGTAAGGTTTGCTAGGCTACGATCAGAAAGGCAGCAACAAGCCAACATGCAGGCTTAACTTGAGATACTACTGCCTGACTACACAAAGTGGCTTTGGGCCATACTGCTTGTTGGGGGATTTTGATGGCAGTATGTTTGGGTTTTTTTTAAGGCAGATGGGAAATTTGCTAGTTTGCCACTTTTTACAGAACTGGACCAAAAAAAAAAATTAAATAAATCAAAGTTCATGGCAATCTGGATAAAAGTATTCAGATTGGAAGAGTATTTTCTGTTGTATCTCACAATAAAAAAGCACTGTGCATGTGTGTGTGTTTACACATATATTCAAACCACACATCTGAGCACCTCTGTTTGTCAAACAATCACACAGAAATGACTTTGTGGTTAGGACAATCTGGTGAGCCAGAAGAGGCTCATGTTGCGATCCATAATTCATCCCACGAATGTGTCCCATTTATTATGGCCACTTACGTCCTGATCACTTTGTCAGAGTTTCCATGTCTAAGCTAAGAAACCATTCCCCTCCAAATGAGGAAAAACGTGGTTTAAACTGCCATTCTGTCATTTTATGACAAAAATATTTTAAGACAGCTTGAACCTAGACACTTATTTTTCTTTGTATGCCACCCTACGTAAGCATGGTATTTTATAGGTACCTTCAAGATGTGAATTTAGCACTAAAATGCTGTTTTACAGGAGTGCGTGCCAAATGCTTTTCATCTCATTATGCTGGTTTGAAATAATGGTACTACTTAAAGTAACACCATGCCAGCATATAATGCAAGAGCTATTTCAAAGCAGTGCAATAAAACCGCTGTTTCATGATGGTCAGTTGCCTCAACCAGTGCTACAAATTCCAAGAAACTCAAGCTCCATTTCATTCATTCCTCTTCTATGATTAAAGAATATACTATATCCCAGGCAGTTTTACTCAGGTAATTTCATACACTTCTAGTTGGAAGTATTTTGAGCTTCCAGTTTGAAGATTTTCAACATTTTATCCATTCTTCACATTAAATAACACATTCTGCATGTCAAACTTTAGTGCTAGAACTTGCAAAATTATTCTCACAATGAGAAAGTACTATAACAGAGACAGAATAAAGCCAGCTTCAGTCTGGAAACTTTCAGTTCTGGCCTAACCTATGTAACATTAGACAAATGGCTTCCCCTCCGTTCCTTCCTCTTACAAATTGCTTGCTGTACCTGTGTCATCCCTCGAGGCCAAGGACTGGCTTTCTCTTTGTATAATGTGATTTACAGCTGGGATTTCTGAATGCTGCTACAACACAAAATCACTGCGACGGTTCAGAGCTTTGCTCTACCAATCACCCTAATCCCAGCCTTTACTGGTACTTCTAATGGCATCCCTGCTGCTCCTTGACAATAGCCCGGTCGAGAGAACTTGTCCCATCACTGTGAAGCTACTGCACACACACATCTATATACATAACACACTGCTTTCTCTTTTTTTTTTTTTTTTTTTGACTCTAAGGTCACTCTCAGACGCTGGCAATGAAGTCTGAACTTCTTCTATGCCAAGAAAAAGGGTTTTACACCTGCAAAATCATTCCTGAAGTAAAATGTCACCTAAAAAGCTACTACTTCAGCACTCTCCACTTGTTTTTGGTATGAACTACTGACAATAGCGAGGCTATCCGGGGCTCTATTGAAGAGTACATGGAGAATTCAGGGCTCAACCAGAGCATACCCTCACACAAAGATGTGGGAACTGGAGATGAGAAACCATGGTCTGCCTGAGACTCTGCCCATTAACATCCCACGGCAGGAGCCCCCAGCCTGTGACCACACTCAGACCCCCGCACTGCTCCAGGGTTGACACTCACTTAGTAACTTGGCACAACAATCTCAAGTTTAAAAGTTTCCCACAGAAAGTTCACAAGCTCACTCACTGTGCAAACACCTAAATTACACTGTCCTCCTCTTCCTGCAACAAACGGGATGATTCTGATTGGGTTGCTTCCCAGGGGTAGGGAAAAAAAGTCATCTTCCTCCAGAGCAAGCCTCTGAACCCAGCAGGCTCCAGGATCAGCAACCCCAGCCTTTTCATGCCAGGACTGCTGGGAGCCAGCCTCACGTGTAATCCACAAGCTCCCCAGTACCTGTGGCAAAACCCGGGCCCAGGGAGCCCTCCAGCCTGGCACAGGCTCAGGAGCCACCTGAGGAGAGCTGACGGAAACAAGCTTGGCACATAGCATTGCTCTGAACCCCTTCTCTCACCCGCGCAGAAGGCACACTTCCCCAAAACGCTGGGATTTAACCGACTGACACTACCAATAAGCGAAAATGTTTATCAGAAAATTCCCATCCAGTTGCCTGTCAGCACTGATTTACACGGGTGGGATGGCAGGCTTGCATCAGCCTCTCCGCCCAAACGGGGGGCTCGGGAAGCGCAGGACCGTGGCCATAAAGGGGCTAATTTAAGGAAAGGCGAAGATATTTTAGAGCCTCGGTTAGCCTTCTCACCGCAGCACGCAATCGGGGTGGACCGAACAGAGCACCTCAACGACCCACTGGATCGCCCTCCTCCCCTTGCCCCCCCACCCCGCAACACGGGCAGCTCCTGTCTCCCCACGGGCAGCCCTCACCAGGGCTGGCTCCCGGCTGCGGGGCCGCTGGCCCTGGGCAGGACACGGACACACAGACAAAAAGACAGGCAGCGAGAAAAGAAAGAAAAAAATCCCCCCACACTCCCACCAAGAGACCCCCAACCCCCACTCCAGCCAAACGTGCCTCCTCATCACCCGCTTCCAATGCGAGGAGACCCGAGGGGCTGCCCCTCCGCGTTGCGTGGCTGCCAGGCACC
>VZTU01026278.1:105127-135326 GCA_013400835.1 Zapornia atra
CGCGGAGCCGAGCCGTGCCGCCTCTGCCTGCCTCCCCCAGCACTCCTCCCTGCCTGCCTCTCGCAGACGCCTCCCCGCGATGCGATGCCCAGCTGCCGGCCGCGCCGGAGCGGACGGGGGGGCGTCTCCCCCTGCACCGCCCCGCCCCGGTACCTGCCGGGGCGCCCCGAGGCCGGCGGGACGGTGCCGTCCGGGGGAGAGGCACCCCGGCCCCGTGCCCGCAGCGTTCCTACCGGGCGCACCGCCGAGCCCCTCTCGGATCCCTCTGGCCCCCGCCCTCTCCAGCAGGCACCCGCCGCGCTTGGGGTTCGAAGGGCGGCTGCTGCTTTTTTGTTTTGTTTTGTTTTTCCAACTTCATTGTCCGCCTCTCTCCTTGGGAGGAGCCCCCGAAGGAAGGGGCCGGGGAGGCTCTGTGGGTTAGAGTAGCCTAGATGCGGTACGGCACAACAAAGACCCACTTGATTCCCTGCTGGCACATAATGCCCAACAAAAGGGAAACGCTGGGAATGTCATAATTATCACCCTGTGAGATGAAGGCAAAACCAGCACTTCTTACGAGGTTTGTAGTTACGAAGTAAATGGCAGCTTGGATGCATCTATTTCTGTCTCAGTACTATAAGCAGCTTGCTCACGCCCTGCTGCTTTAGCGTTGTGTTTGCTGGCACTGTAGGCAGGAATCTTGCAAAAAAACATCAAGGCAGCAAAGCCACAAGTCCTGGTGATGGAGAAATCTTTTGCCAGCTTACCAAGTGGTGGGACTGGCTGTTAAGGTATTTTGCCCACAGGTGAGAACCCTGTTTAAGTCCCTATTCATTGATGCTCATCAGTGCATCTGTTTTCTAGGGTTAACTGAAGGGTACAAACACCTACATAATAGATCACCTCTCACTTGATCTTGAATGGTCCCTGCTTAGCTGATGGCACCTGCGTTGACTCAAGGGTGGTTGTGAGGGACCAAAGCAGTTGTCCCTCATCTGAAGCTCAACTTTGATCCATATGGAAGTAGCTTACTTTTGAACCTTACTCAAGCTTTCCAGAGAAGACCAAGCTACCATTCATGGATTTGACCACAATTAACTTCACCTGAAGTTTTAGGGGCCCAGTACCCAATGCCTGAATATCTAGTGTCCCTGTAGCCAGATTAAAAATGGGGGTGGTGGGGAGGAAGCAAAACACACCTCTTCTTCTGCACAGAAGCTGAACCAATGCACAGCAGGAGTGAAGGAGCCATGAGGACTAAAGGACAGGAAAACCTAGCCACTAGCTTTGTGGTTGGGCTGCGCAGTTAGGAAATGTGGTTCCAGGAGAGATTTTATCCTGGTGATGCACACTGTAGACAGGGGAATTGAAACCCTCATTCAGTCTCCGGGAGGTGAAATGATTGGATGATGTTTTCTGGCTCCTTTGCTTTGAATTCTGGCTGCCCTCTGGCCTAACAGCATTGGAGTATCCTATTTCCTTTGCTCCACAAGCCTCAGCATACCTTAGTGCTTTGCTAAAGCACTTTCTAAGAAAGTGTCTTGAAGCTCTCTGGGACTGAGGAAGGCCTATAATGGCTCTTTCCTTGTTGGCCAAGCATTCTAAATAATTGGTGGTTATGCAAAAGGCAGGTAACATCCTCCTTGTGCTCAGGAAGCAACTTTGATGCAGAAGATCTGTCATTTCCTATTGATTTCCACTCAATCCAGAAAGACTGATGTCTCAGATGGAAAGAAGCTCCTAGAAGCCTTTTGTGGTGCCTATTTCTTTCCTTTGACTTTTAACGTAATGTAGACTTTTCATCTAATGTCACCTTCCCTGTTTGAGGCTGGGCATCCAAACTGGAAATGAAACAATAGCTGTGCAAAGTACTTCCATTAAGGCACACCAGATCCATTTCTCTTTACAGTTCAATTTGTTTCCAAAACTGTGAAATATGTTAATAATATCCTATCTGACACTTTAGGCTATTACTTGAAACCAACTATTTCAAGTCAAACAGAAACTGTTGGCGTAGTACTGAGATAAGCCCCATTCTTGCACACACTGACATCCAAAAGTTTGTTTACAAGGCTAATTGTGTCGCAAGTCATTGAGCTGGCTCACATGAGACAAAGCACAGAGAGAAATCCGTGCGAAGTGAAAGACTTTCTCATAAGCGAGGAAGCTGAAACAGCTTCAAAAGAATCAGAAACTACATATTGTGAAATGAACAATCTATACTTTTTTTTTTATTAGAAGAAAAGAAAGAGGAGCACTGCTTTGAAAAAAGTCCTTGTATTTTCATGCTTACTGGTACTAGGTTACTTAAAGCAGAGAAATGTTTCGATGTCACAGAAGGAGACTCCAGTAATAACTTGGGTAAGTAAATTTCTCTAAGGATGTGCTTTTATAATGCAGCTAAGCTGGCTTTGGAGCTATCTGTTATCCTAAAGGTGGCAGTCCTGCTCCTAATGCTTCCTCTGATGGAGAGAAGTTTAAAGAAAACTAAACTTTTTTCTTTTTTCCTTCTACATATCTAATTTAGTTGCTTGAACAAGATGTATGAGAGTCAGTGCTGTCTATGTGAGAAAGAAGCAGAGAGTAACTGTAGCGCTAGTGAGAGGAGATGGAGACTGCCCCAGGACTGCAGCAGGCAGCCACTGATTTGCCTTAGCTGGCTTGTAAAATTCATAGGTATAGCTCAGAAGAGGGTGTACCTTAAGCCTGCCCTTCCTATCCTATTTTGCATGACATAAATGAACTAACTGTTAGGGAAAGAGAAAAAAAAAAGATTCTATTTCTTCATGGTTAGGACACACCATCAGGCAGAGGGAAGACCTTACTCCCAGGGCTTGCTTGAAGAATCCATACTGGTTGTCAGAGCAAGGCATTAAATCAACATCTCCCTGTTACCCCAGCATCCCCAGTCATTCCTCCTGCACTCGATTCTCTAGCCCCAGACTTCATATATATGATCCTCTCAGCACGTATGTGCAGTGCACACCTGCATTACAGTGCAGGAGTGCTGGGTCTGTGGTGGTTCCTGGTCACAGGCCAGGCCTGGTGTTTTGCAGGACACAGCACTGTGTGTCCTCCAGCAGGCAGTCCCTCTTAAAATATCGCTCAACATTTAATAAAATATTGAATTATCCCACTAAAATAGCAATATTTATTTAGGATAGCAATATTGTTTCTGGTTCTGATGCTGTTTCTCTGTCTATTAGAAGACCTAAAAACATACCCAACTCAGCTTTTGCAAAGCCACAAATTAGAAGGCAACAAAACAATTCTCAGCCATAGATATCCAAAGTTAGTAACGATCATTACAGAAATCATTTGGTATGACTCTGGAACAAAAGTTATTAATTTGGGGTAATGGTGAGCTAAGATCACTCACTGGCATTCACTGCATCTATTCAAACTCCAGTATGAGCAGAATGTGACTTAAGTATCATTTCCAGCCTGTGTGCAGCCTACCAAAAATGCTATTGCAACTCGTTCATTCATTCCTTTATTGATAGCTATGAATCTAAATTGCTATCGTGTTTGACACTAACCTGCAAACAAATCATTGCTCTGCACTTCTCCCCCAGAGCATGTCATTATGTATCAGTTCAGCAGATGAAATTCTGAATCGGAAGGAATTTGAAATAAATTGGAGTTGTTGTCAATCAGCTCCTTTCTGTAATCTACTGCTGGTGGAGAGTCTAGTGCAAGTCTACCAAGGAAAAGCTAGACTTTTCAAGTAATAGGATAGAGAGATGCCGTAGGAGAACAAGGAAATTCTCATGGCATGACCTTTATCAAAATGCCAAGCACGCTGTTGGAACTGCATGAAGATGGACAGCATTCCTCCTTGCACCTCATAGGTTTGTGTTTGATGAGAAAAGGAACTGAATCTCTGTGGCTGTTCAGAGGCTACCCTCCTTTGTTCAAGTGGATTGACTTCACTTTTATACTTATTTTTAATGAATATTTTCTCCAGATCAATTCAGACTAAAGATATGCTAACCTTACACCTTCCACAGCTTGTGTATTTCTTTCAGACTTGATGTTTTTCTTCAGAAACATAGTTTCAGCTAGGTACCTTGAAGACATAGGGGCACAATGTTGTCTGTTCTTGTCCTATGCCGTGTCGACACATGCTACGTAGATGTGTTGGCTGTTTTTTAACAGAACAGTTGTTTGTGGAAGAAAAAACTTCTGTAGTTTGACAGCTAAAAGCTTAGGTAGGAGGTGTGAATCAGTGCTTGAAAGCTGGGAGACACTTTGTTCATGTGAATTGCATGGGGTGAAGTGAGGACGTGAAAGGTTTCCAGACAGACAGAACTGTAATGATCCCAGAAAGGAAAGGTGAAGAAGTTAGGTAAGAAGAAGTTGGAGTCAAGGAAATGGAGAGGGCATATTCTTCATCATGCCAAGCATGCCAAGTGTTCTAACTTTGAAGGCATTCCAGCTTTACTGCATAGACACAAATGGACAGGTTATGTCAAAGAAAATAAACTGATAGATAAGTAAATAATCTACTATGGATACAGACATGGTAGGTGATGCAAAAATACGAAGTAAGTGAAGGGAAGAAAGTGACCTAGAATATACACATCAAAGGACTGCACCCCATTGCTTGCTGTAGAACACCCACATTAAAGACCGTTATTTTTGAAGGAGATGTCATGCAGTATCACAGAAACCTTGGGAAAAGAGAAAAGGGAACACCGAAACAGGAAAGGCAATGGACTTGTCTTTTCAGAATGGAAAACATCTTTCTACATAACCAATACACAACAGCCTGATTTCCTTCTGGTGAATAAATGTCTTTGCTGAAGTTTTCCATCAAGGTTAATGAAACATTATGAAAGTTAGTCAAGGAGAAAAATTTTGTACCCATTCAAGTGTGTACAAATTTCACAGTATTTTTGTGTCTGTCACTTCAGATTATAGTCATTGATGTTTATTTGTTTTTCAGATAAGACAATAGCCTGATCAGATTGCTTTCTTTTCCACCTCTGTTAGCTAAATTCATCAATAAGGACTTGTTTTCCCATTAGAATTTCTATATCCTAACCTGTAGACTCATATATCATTTTATATTCTGCCAGTGAACTTATTGAAGTATGGGGTATATTAATTTAATACTGACATAAGCAAGGCAAATTTTAAAAAAGTGTCAAAATTCACGTGTCATATCCAAAGGTTTACTTTGAATCTATAATGCAAAGCACTGTGCAAAAAACCATAGTACTTTTTGTACTATGGATTTTCTGTGTATCCAGATCTGCTCTGCAGAGTGGATCAGATGCTAAGCTTGGGCAAATTGACAAAGCCATTGATTTCTATTCATGGGTTTGCATTAATCAAGGTCCGTAGTATTTTAATATGCCACATATCTTCTTGACTGTTAGTCTGGGGAAGTACAAGGCTGGAAATACTGGAGCAGCTACTAACCTCTGAATAGCACCACCGCTGATCTGAATTTATGACTCCATAAGGGCCTATCACAACAATAAAACTACTAATTGTTGATGTGTTAATTGAGGATTAGGTTACCAAGAGCTTCAGCTGCTTGGTTACAGCTGCATTTTAAATATTGAATTAGATGCCATTGGCTTCTACAGAGAGAAATATGTTACGCTGGCAGGAGTAGTCATTCAAAAAACTTACATTTAGGCATTCTATAGACTTGTGCCGAAAATACTGATTTCAGACAAATGTTCCATAGATTCTTACCATTTTCATCACTATGTGAGTGATGTACATACTGGGTTGAGGTGCACAGTGTTGTTTGTTTTTAAGGTTGAAAAGCATTAGCTTCATGATGGCGGCAGCAAAGCAAGGCAGAGGGTATCTGCATTTAGCTGCGGTTCAGTTCCAGCGTGGAATCATTAGTGAATCATTTTTAGAAACTGGTGTTTTGAGAGGAACTTTTAATTCATAGGAATCCAAAACAATTCCTTAATACCGCCAGTTGAAACCCACATTTTGTCAGGAAAGGCTTTCTCAAGAGAAGTGCATGCAACAATGCAATCAGTGAACTGTAGTATATAATAATGTCCATGTCCTTATCCTACCAGAGCTGCTAAATGGATGGTGTAGCTGGTTAAGACAAGAGGATCTATTCCTCATCACTCCAGTGAGGATTAACCCTTAGCCTGAACAAGGCAGAAGCAAATGTCCCATATACTTCTCATTCCCCATTGTAAGCCACCTAATACTTTACTTCACAGCTTCCACTCTTTCCAAAGGTTTTATTTAAATCTTGGTTAGAAACAGGAATGTTTCCAGTGTCTTTTAAAGTCTGTAGGATGGAATTTTTTATTTTCTGGGTCTCTCAATAATGCTGAATCTTTGAAAACCGGTTCATGATGATACTTTCCTTATATCCTTTCATCATTTTAATATAGGTTACAAATGCTTTGAGGCAAAAAAAATAATCATGATCCTAATTTATAGAAATTTAGCTCTGACCTCACTTGCCACTGAAGTTTCCACTTTATTATCAATAAGTTTATTATTTTGTAATGAAACAATCCTACTGTGTTACAAACATGATCTCTAATCAAGCAACTTAGCAAAAGGAATCTTTGGCTGTATCTCTGCTCTCCTGCTACATGGCATGTGGCAGCACTCCACAGGTCACATTCCTGAAATGTTTAGCTTGAGTATTTTTCTGGGCCATGCTCTTGGAAAAACATAGGGCAAATGCCAAAAATATATAACCTTTACAATGCTCTTGCCTAGCCTGGCACCTCCTGTGCCCCAAGTACTCCAGCACAGACTCCCCAAAGCTATTTTCAATGATTGTTCTGAGGTAGAACAATGGAGCGGAGTGGACCAGCTGGAGGCATATGGGTAAAATGGGGAAAAAAATCCTGGTGGTCTTGAAAAGAGATGCATGAGGTACAGCTGCGAGGTGTTTCAGAGGAACTTGTCACCTTGTGCATGGTCCCAAGTGAATGTGGAGAACAGAAGGGAGCAGGAGGAAGAAAGGAAAGGGGTGGAGGACAAAAGGAGTTTTATCTATGAAAATATTTCCAGAAAAGGTAATGCTGATTGACTGTCCTATATCCCTGTGTAACTTTAGGCCTCATCACCTTGGATGAACAGAAGACCTCATTATTCAGGGCCACAGCATGAACCCTGCCAAATGCTAGTTCTTCCACAAACACCCTGCATTCTAGAGTCACACCTGAGCACGGTGCCTTCAGTCATCAGGAATTAAGCCTCTACTCCACAGGAAAATCAGCCTGGCTGTCTCCACTACTTATTGATCAGTATCTGTTAAGGAGGCCACATGAACTTTGCCCATAGTTTAAGCAGTAGCTTGATATCTGCTGGTGGGTGTTCATGGCTTAGCAGTCATCTGAAACTGGCTTTGCAAGAGTTTCGTGGAGCTACTGGAATGGAATAGATGAAATTAATTGATCCAGAAAAAAAGAATTTGTCTTCTGTATCCAGTGTCCTTTGGGTTAGGCTAAAGGCCTGGGAATGGAGGTATTTCTTATAGAAACTTCTTAGGCTAATCTACCCATGCCATAGCTGTAAGAAGGTACTAAGTACATGTGGCCTAAATGGAGCGAGTGGTTCTCAGTAGTGCCAGTGATCATTTAGTCAAAAGAATCTCCCCTGAAGTGTCCACTTTGTTTAGGAAAAGAAAACTATTTTCAACAGAGAGCTAGCCCGTATGTCCATATATGGAAGATAAATTTATCTTGATTTCTAATAAATACTGTTTTCTAACATTAAATTAATGCTTCTTTCAAAAATAAATGGTTTGTTAACCACTTTTACATTCATCAGGAAAAAATGTAACAATGGTGAACTGCACTTTTTCTGGCAGACAAAACTAGTATTTTACTTGTCATCTTGGACAAGGGAATGTTTTTACTTTAATTTTTTATATAAAAAATACAAATAGAACACATTCTTATTTGAATGAACATTTCAGTACAGGAAAGTTTAAACACATGGAGGCGACAAATTCCTCAGGTGATTTAACCAACCTGTTAGGCATGATGAAACATGACCTTTCCATTAGTTTTACTAGATCTCCAACTTTGCAGGCAGCAAAATAATCCCTGTTCAGATGTCTTAGTAATGGTGTTAAAACAGAAGAGGCAAGGCTGGGAAGTTCAGACATTGATTTAATTACACTTTTATACATGTACAAAATTTGGTACTTGTTTTTAAATCAATATAGATAGATAAAGATGGATAGTATACATCGCTGTGACAGTGTTGAAGCTTAAATCAGCAAATTAATATTCACTTGAATTGTTTGATTCAGATTAAATGACCTTCATTTACAAATTTAGAAGGAGATACTGTCATCAGCAAAGAAAACATTAATGAAACAATACAAAGATTTGTTGTCATTTTAGCTCAACACACTGATGACTACATTCACTATATACAGGGACCAAACAAACATTGATTTTACCAGTAATGTCATTACAGATCCTACACCAGAGCTCAGGTATTCATGATCCCTTCAACTAAAGACCTCTTTATAAGCAGGCAACAAATACATCAGCTTCCTCCAACATGCAAGAGGTGCAATTTCCCTTAAATAAAAGGTAGAAGTGTTTGGTACTATGTACTGAACCCGCTGCTTACTATGATAGCCTTGACAAAATCACCCAGGAGCTGGATGATGTATTGCACTTCCCCTTGCACTGGCAGAGTAGGTGTCCACCTGTGATTGCACAGCACGTACACAGTAACACAAATGAACCTTCACATTCATTTCAGTGAGATACTATTTCAAATACATGGTGCCATCATTCTAACTTCACTGAAAAAGCGCTGAGACATTAATTCAGTTATAGACAGTTATGCAACTTCTTGTGGTGCCTTGCTTTGGATGTTGATGAGTTTTGCCTAAGGAAGATAAATAAGTCTACCTAAGAACTCGAGCATTAAACTACCAATGAATCATGTGTCTTCTTGGAAATGAAAATGACTGTAGGAAGCTCAGAAGTTATGCTCAAACTCTGTGAGTCAGAAGTTAGCCCAAAGAGTATGGTGACATGTCTTCACTGTCCCCTAAAAGCAGGACTTACTATATGCAGAATATGATTTTTGTGTGTAGCTTGGAGAATGCTACCTTCTGAAGTGAACTTCATGCATTACTGTGCCCTTGAGGATTTGGGGATTTTGTTTTGAAATAACTTCAGTATATCTTTTTTAATTCTGCAGCCAGAGAACCTTGGCATCCTTGACCCTAGCTGAAGAATCTGAGCTGGTGAAATGTGGGATGGAGCCTCAGAGCAGAAGTGTATGGAATAAAATCTGAGAACAGAACAGGTGAGAAAGTAATGTACCAACAGGTGAGAAATTAATATTTTAAATGGCAAACTATGCCTTCCAGAAATCCCACGTCTCTTTCAGGAAGACTTTCTTTGATCACAAAAATGTGTTAGACCTGATGGCTGGTGTTCTGGGACTGACAGATTTCTTTAGAAAAGATCAGACTGTGAAACAAAAGGTATAGAAAATAGAAGTTACTTAGCTACTTTGAAAAAAAACAAGTCAGAAGTAGTCTGTGTTACTCTTTGCACTTGGTATAATGCTCTACTCTTTTTAATGCTATCTTGCACAAATGACAATAGGACTGAAACTGGTTATGATAAAATAGAAATACATTTGCAATGTGTGGAAAATGGCAAGCTTAGGTCACCTCTGCTTGTAAATAAGCTAGAAAAGAAGTCCGTGTGTTTAGGTAAGAATTTTAAAAGGCTCTGTCAGAAGTATGGGAGAAGTATGTCTTGGAATGAGGTCCACAGTCTTAATCCCTTTATCATTGCAATCTATTGGGACCAGTCATGGAGCATCACAGTTTCCCAGTTGAACTCCAGTTACACTCCCAGTGTAACTCCAAGCACAAAGAGAAAGCAAGACTCTCAGCTTTCAGGAGGAGTAAGCTGTCTAGCTCTTAAGTTTATATAAAGATAATTAGAACACCCTGGTCTGTAGGCTGCATCCATTAATGACACCTTATCTGCATAAATTAGAGCATGGACTAAAATATCTGCTTCTTTTAAGTCTGACTAAGGGTTAACACTGGCAAATTTAGTCATAAAGGTGAAAAAACAGCAAATGTTATACAGACCTAAAGAGAAAAGTACGGCAAAATTTGTATGTCATCCAGTATGGCTATGCTGGAGGGATATGCAACCAAGCCAGTGGAACCAATCTGCAGCAGGTTCATTTCCATGCCACCCTTGTCTCCCCTAGTTGTAGTCATACAGCTGCACTCAGCACGGCGAGGGCTGCTTGCTTTTTCTTCTCTGCCCCTCCAGGCTGTGACACAGATACTCTCCCTCTCCCAATTAGGTACAGAAAGGAAAAGAAAGAAGTTTCAGGATCAAGTCCTGTTGTCTCCCTGATGGTTCCATGACCTGAAACTGATTAAGGATCCTTTGCCACGACACACAACCCTCCCACAGCTGTATATAAGGCATAAAGTTTGTAGACAAAGGAATTATCGACAGCATCAAGGTTTCTAGTTTAAGTGTAACCCCAGGTGAGATTTGCCGCCGTCTACAGTTTTACCTGGTTCTCTCCCTAGTTAAAAGCAAATGCCTGGTTTTGTGCTACCATTTAAGTAACATAATATCTTACAATGAAAATCCTGTTCAAACTTTATATTTATGTAATAGCAGCTGTAAAGATACTTAGAGAATAAGCAGTTTATATTTTACAACACTGTTGATAAAGACTGAAGTAACTTCAGGTGAATAGCTAAATAGAAAAAAGGCTAAATTATTTTTCCTTAAATAAGTTTACCTGTAATGCTGAGATATCAGATGGGGGGAAGCAGTAACAGGGAACTCATGTCTTTACTCTTTACTCCAGAATTATGTTAGACAAATATGACATTCTAACCTTTTCCTTAGCCACACTAAAGAAACTGAATACGTGTATGCAGCATATAGATGCACCTACCTATCTCCAGGGACCCAGTGAGGTGGAGGGGTTAAATCATGTTTAACCAGAATGTATACTTAGTGTTCTTTATCTCCCTGGAACTTGTTAGCACTTTGAGGACCAATTCACTAAGAATGAATAATACCATGAATGACATCAGCTTCCGCCAACATGCAAGAGGTTACTATGGTAATGGAGAAAGTTTTTCACAGTACAAAACAAGTACCATACTTGATATATTAGCCAGCCAAAGAAAGCAGTCACATACAAACTACAGCATCTTTCTAATGAATAGTCATTTATGCAGCATGCATGTTAGAAATTCTGCTGAGTTCCTCTGAACATCAAACCGTTGGCAGTTATATTGAAAAACTTGGCAGATTTACAAAAGTGTTAACATTTTGTTTTCAGCAGCTTGGGGTTTTTTTTTGGTTTTTTGTTTGGTTTGTTTTTTCTTTTTCTCTTGGAGCCCATATCTTCAGCATATTCACAGTCTTTGGCCAATGCCAACTAGGAAGGTCTCTGATGTGAGCTTAAATGTACTGTGTATGCACACTGAGAAGGCAGGATGTCCAAGCTATGCATGTGACTCAAAATAGATTTTTTTTTTAAATTTGTGACGGAAGAACAGATGGCTTCTTTGTTAGGTGGCACTTTCTTTTTTATTTGCTCACCACCTTTTCCATAAGAGTTTAATCCACAAAACAATGCAGCATATTTACTACAATGCCAAATCCAGAAAACCTTTAAAACATCCAATCATATCAGGGCACACACACACGTGTGTGTGTGTGTGTGTAGTGTATAGTTATTTCTTTACTGGATCACAGCCAGCACCAAGCGAAATTGCATTACTACCCTCTTGTGACAAAAACAAATAAATAAATAAAAAGTCATTCAAAAGAGAGGCAAGATGTTATTTCCTTGCTCCTTCCACTTCTCAGAAGAAAACAAACATGACTTCTTATTTGGGATGTAGTCCTATCAACTCTCATTTTTTTGCTGCATGGGATGCTGAGACTTGGGGGAAAGAGGAGATTTGAGATCAGTAGCAGAACAGTGACCCTAGGAGTCAGCTGGCTGGTAACCCTTGGGTTTGCTACTGATGTAGATTATTGTAAACCACGTACCAAAGAACTTGGATAACAGCTGAAAAGACCTTCTTCACAGCAGTTCTATGCCTCTTCATTGCATTTTCCTTATCAGGGATGAAGGAATGAATAAAATGCAAAGGGATATATTTGGAGTGAATGTTTAATGCAATAAAACATTCCCATATTCCAGAAAAAAAGCAGTAACTGTTCTTGGATTCTGTCTTCTGACAGCTATATAGTACATTTTGGCTGTAGATACTCCCAAATCTATATATTTAAAATGCTGCCAAAGTGAAACTTCACTTCCCAAGTTTTTCTCTGTGTGATCATCCCATGATTCAGCCTGCCATTGTTTTCATAGGCATGAAAGATTGCTCCATTTTTACATCTACATTTCTCATCAACATTTCAAGTAAGATTTTAAAATGGATTTCAAATATAAATAATTTTTTGTATAAATTGTCTTTTTAATGTCAGAATCAAAAGAATATTTCCTATTCTAAAACTTGAATCCTGTCATCTCTGTATTTTCTGCTACAGAATTTTCTAAGAGACATTTTGTACTGGATATCCGAACTACAGATTTTGAGACAAGTTTTTTTGGACGTGTTTTCACAATTTGGTTTTCTTCTCTGATGCCTCATCTGTTACAATGTTAGTTTATATCTTGATTAAGATTTTATTGTTTGATTGTTTCAAATATTGGCAAAAGGGCAAACAAGAAGTGGAGAAAACAGGAAAAACTTCCTGTGGTTGAAATTCTGCTCCTATGTTCCATTTTATCTATCTATCTATCTATCTATCTATCTATCTATCTATCTATTGTATAGCTTTGCCCTATCCTTTCTAAGATGCTTCACACTTCATTGTCATTTCATAAGTTCAAAGCTGTGGCAGTTTCAAGAACAGGTACCCAGTCTTTGGAAATGGAGGACTCTGCAGCACACTTTATGTACGTTGGCCGGAGACCTGCAGCCTGACTGGTCTCAGTGGGCTCGTACGATGCCGGTGACTGTATGTAGCCCATTTTCCAGAGCAGGAGTGGTCTCTGCTTATTGGTAGCATGCTTGTGAGCTAAGGCTAGGTATTTTTAGGCATTGTGTCAGAAATCACAGGTGATTATTTGGGATGTACTTTTCCATTCATGTCATGCAACTTACCTGTATTTTGACAATTTTATATAATTTTTTTTGGTCAGACCTTTTGTGTCTCAGGCAGGAGTAAAAACAGGTTTCTACTCTGTAACCAGTTGCTTAATGCCCCAGTGCTAACACCATCTCAAAAGCAGCAGTAGTTTCCATTGAAGAAAAATACCCAACAAACCTGCAACAGTGTTCTTTGAAGTACTGCCACCAGATAACATTCCCGAGACGACCTGATCTGCCCTTTTATGAAACAGAGCTTGTTAAGTCTGGGCTCTTAAAGGTGTTTAGATTTCCATCTTCTTTTAAGCATGCACTGGCCTTAGTCCTGATGCTGAGCTGCTGGCCCACAGTTTGTTAGCAAACTGGGAAGACTTACAACCCTTTCAAACTGCTCTACCACCCACAGAAATCATTGAGGGTATCTCCTCCCCTTGGAGATACAGGGCAGACAGCCCTGGGGGGTAGGCACTGAGTGCTTATTCTGTGTCTTACCTGTTCTCCTGGTTGTGACCTTAGGAAGCTGGAGAGGGTGAACTGACCACAGCCTCAGATCGACAAATTCTCCACACGGGTTTCAGTTTCCACGAGATGTTGGCTGAGCTACAAGCTGCATTTTATATACATGACAGAATCAAGACATGAAATTTTATGCTCTGCTTCACAAGTTGCAGTAGTTTAAGCACAAAGATTTAGATAATGATGAATAGAGTACCTGGCACTGAAAACAGTTATTCACCAACAGGTGCCACACAGTATTATGAAAGACATGTTATTCTATCATTTTCCTATTCTTCAAAGAATGTTGACCATACTTTTCACTTCACTTGGCAGCAATTTTATTTATTTGCTGTATTTATACAGGCAGAAACAAAACTGACCAAAATAATAACTCGAGCTTAAGTAGTATTCCAATGAAGAATATACAGAAGAATTCCTCCCGCTCCATCATTCTTTCCTGCCATACTGGTTATTTATCATCAGCACTATTTGCAATAGCCAGTTTTCTTGTTTAAAACCTAAAATGCAATTTTTTCTACTTTGTTTAAAAACAAAGGTAGAATTCAATTTTTTTTCCAGACTTATCTGAGTTGGATCTACTGAAAAAAAATAAGGTGCTTCAGATTTTCCACATCCTGTTGCTGAGATCTGTTACAGTTTTGTTTTGGTTTTTTTTTTAAATGTTATAAAGATAGATTCATTCTTTTAAAAAGTATTGAAATACTGTCTGATATATAGACAGTTGTAATCGTACTACCAAGGGATACCATAACATTTTATAGCATTTAACAAGATAAGTTCAAAACAGCTTGACTGCGCCTCTGCTCTCACAGAATTCATATGAATGAGCAGAGGAAGTAATAGTATCAAATACCACATCATTTTTCTTGTCCTCTCATCAGCTTTGCCAACATGAATTATTTATGTTGGCTGAGCAAGTAGAATGAGCCTCATTCACAACTACACTCAGGTGACAAAATGTAACCGTGATAATGACGATAATCTCTTATTGCCCTTGGTTATTTTTCTGCTCCTTCCAGTTATGAACCCACATTTCTGAGTCTGCTCCTGCTTCATTTCCATAGCATAAGACACCTCAAAAGGTGGTTTAATAGATTTTTTTAGGTGCTGGTAATCCTGGGGCAGTTTTGCATTCATACAGTTGAGGCCACCACAATTTTCTTGCACCTTGGGTTTCTCTCACACCTATCAAGAGTCTTTTGATGACTACAGAATTTCAAGTTACGTTGTTTTTACACTGCTCTGAGCTAATTAGGGAAGTGATTACCCTAGGCTTGGACTTCAGAGACCTCACAATGACAACACATTCACATACTATTTCACTGTATTATATCTCTGTATCTCACTCCTTCTGCTCTGTTTCCATCCCAACCCAAGAAATGCAACTGCACATGTGAGCCATCCACACAAACGCATGCAGTGGGTTCTGAATCCTCTTTTCTAAGCACTTCACAAATGAGGTGACTTGACGTTAGATGAACTGACATGAGATGAACAAGATGTCAGGTAAGTGAATAGCTGGGGAGAAAGAGAGACAACTTCAGGCACTGCCTGTGAAATCTCACAGTATTTCATACAGAGTTTGTGCCTTCAGCAGAAGACAAATCATTGTGTATTAGAGCATCAGAGGGGAAAGCAAAGATGAATGTGGGAATCAGTTTCTGAACGCGTCTTGAGACCAGTGCTTATCTTCTAAGTAATGCGCAGCAGGCTAGACAGATACGGTCTGCAACTCCTAGGCATGGAGCAGAGTTTTGAATGGATTCCGGTGGGGGAAGGGCTTAATCCTGAAAGGCTGGCACTCAGGCATTCAACAGAGTGGAGTTTAAAGAGAAAGCAAAAGGCAGGTAAGAGAGGACAAAAGATAAGTAAGAGGTGCAGAACTGGTGGTGAGATGAGAGAAGAGCTGGAGAAGAATGATGGCTGGGAAAGGGAAGGGGACCTGTCCTTTTCAGGAACTATCAGGAGGCAAACCCTGGTCTTTCTATTCTGAATTTTAGTCTTAGACTTATTATTTTTAAGGTTTTTATCCTTACACTGCTTCAGGATGCCCCATTGGAAGTGGCTGTGCCCTGTCAAAATTTTCAGGAGAGTTGTATCTTGTTTGGTTTATTCCACTCTACCTGAATTTTGAGATATCCTTGGCCAGCTTTCTCTTTTATTTGTAGAGTGTCCTTGGGCTGCCATACAGCACCTACAGAAGAGAATTGGTGAAGTTTTTAAGGCATGCCTTTTACTAGGGCTGTAGCAAAATGGCAGATTATTCAGTGAGGGATAAAAAGCAGGTCTAGTAAGCAAATAACAGGGAACTTGCAAGCCATATTTCACATGGCTGAGTGAGTGCCAGACTTTGAAACTCTGGCAAAGAGCTTGCTGCCACATTGTACTGCATCTTTGCCCTCGTTTGAGTTTTAAATAGGAATTATCTGCCAACTTACAGGTTATAATGAAACAAGTAGGAAAGCATTCTCATGCTTTAGCTTTTGGGATTTAACCTCAAGCAATAACAGAGAACCTTGTCTATGATTCCTTCTCCCTCGGTGTGCGAGAGAGAGAGAAAGATAAGGAGAATTGACAAAGCTAACAAATATGTCCATAAGGGACATAATTCTGGGTATGTCCCTGCTTGTTTGGATCTCCTGATAAATCGCTCCAGCTAGCTGGCCTGATGTCCTGGATGAGAACCTTTTGCAAAACTGGTGCTTCCATTTAGTAGATAAAATATGGGAGAAAAATTAAATTCTGACATGACCTTTTCCCCCATCTTCTTTTTATAACCATAAAGAGATTTTTTAATTTTATTTTCCATTAATTTTCCCATTCAAATGAAAACAATGATTCTGTGGTTTAAAGCTTTGTCCAAGTATGGGAGACCCAGCGTCAATAGTTCCTTTAGCAGAGGGAAGTTGAATTTGTATTTGCAATTGAGGATCCAAGCCATTAAACTCATTTGCATTCTTTCTAGGTTGAAAGTGCTCTTCCTTTTTTTCCCAGAGTAGTTGGTGCTTCAGACTCACAAAATCTCCTTGTTTTCTTGACCACTTCCACAATTGAAGATTGTCTCAGGAATGACACTTCATATTAGAAATGGAAGTGATAATGTGGCCTTCCCTTTCCCAAGATGATTGACCTTGACAACATGGCTCACAAGATCACATGATCTAACCCCAGAAGTTAATCAACCACATAACTAAGTGCTGCAAAGTCCATGCCAGTTAGGATTGCATACATTTGTGTCAAGTGGGTATCTCTGTGTTCCCACCTAGATTAGTTTCTTACTCATTTGTACCTAGTTCAGATGAACCTCAACAGTAACACTGGGTCAAAATCAAGGGTGAATTTTAAAAGCATTATTAAGCATTTCTGAGGAGTTTTAGGGAAAGTCTGCCATGCACTACAGTTAAGGAAAAGGAAAGGAGGAAGCCAAACTGAACATCCCCCAAAGAGGGAGCTAAAGTGACCAGGACAAGACATTTGTGAGGGTGATTTTTAGCAGCTGGTTCTACTTTGGGAATAGCCTAAGGAACTGCTTGCAAGAACCTTAAATAGTGGAATGTTTTTACTCTGAAAACACATTTCTTAGGTTTGTCACAGGGTTGCTCAGAGAGGTATCCATGTCTAGCTATAAGACTTCAATGTCACTAGGTACTCTGCATTGTTTCACATGCTTCCTGAGGCATATGCATTCACACAGGAAGATTACAAGGACTGTGATCACTTCACAAAGGTCTGCTTGAGAATAACTAGCAACTTGTCTGTGTTGCTAAGGATGTTATAAAACATTGTGCTCACTACTGCTTGCAGTTGTACAAAGGAGACAAAAAATCCAACCAAGCTAGAAAAAAACAACATTGCATGCTTGGATTATACAGGCTGGCTTTGCAAGCAGGTGGAAGAGTAAATCTCAAAATTTGGGTTGCATTTCAAGCTCTGCTATGGGTTTTGTGAGATCAAGTAATTTTGCCACTCTGCCTCATATCTTCATGAGACAAGTAGAAGTTAGAAAATGGAATATTCATTGCTGAGCTTATTTTTTATAACACTGCCAAGCACTGCTACTATGTATATAGCAACTATTATGTGCACGTAAAAAAGGATATATTTGTCCTACCAGAACATTACTGTCTGGTTAGACCCTCTGGGGGTGCTGCATTCCAAACAATTAATCAGATCCATAATATTCAAATTGCTCAGGAAGGCTACAGACATTGAAAATGGGAGGTTTTTGGCCTGCGAGCAAGCAGAGGTCAACATGAACTCAGGAGACCTGACAGCAGGCCACCCATTAACAAGGATTTCACCATTAATTATTTCCTCTCAATACAAGACTGATGGGAGAAATCAAGAGCAGCTAACAGGGTTTAATGAGTTTATTGCATAAATGTAGAGAAACTATTTCAGTTCACGCTGTATTTGTGTGTATTTTGGATCATTAAAACTCTAAGTAGAAAGCATCAGATGTGGAAAAGATAAGGGTATATCAAAAGATCATTTAAGCATGTGTAGATTTGATAGAATAGCTACAGAGATTTAAGACACTGACATTCCATATTAACATGTCTTTCTTGTATTAACAGTGCTAAAATGAATAGCTGTGCTATTTGCAGTGGCTTTAACGAAAAAGAATGATCATGTTAGCTCAGTCCCTGTGAATAATGTATGAGGCTGAATTCAACTTATTCACCTCGTCGTGCATTCAGTCTAAAACCCCCCACAAAATAAAGGGCTATATTTAGAATTAAGTAACAATTTCTTGTTTTAACTTCCATATCATTACTCCCTTGCAGTTAGATATTGGCTGGAAAATTGCATATAGTGTAATTTTCCATTTATTAGAATTTTCAGATGCGATCTCAGTGTCAGATGGAGGCCAGTCAGGGAGTTTTCTATTTTTCCCATTTAAATCTTTTAGGCCCTCAATGCATTTTTAATCGGCCATAGAAGAATCAATTAAATCGTGTTATTTGGACGCATTACAGGGTTATGCTCTTGTGGGTATCTAGCTAGTGTTAATTAACCAAGGAAGAAAGTATTTTGCGCTTTAAAATGGTGTAAAATGCTATGTTCACAAATTAAGGATCTCACACGGTTTAGAATTTCAGAGACTTATTAATAATAGCAATGCATTAGTGAGTTATGGCTTCCCGCAGAAGGTTCTGTGGAAAAGAAGACTTCATTATCACCTCTATTTAAATCAACCCATTTTCACCATTTTATCCTCTCAAAGAAAACCATACTTTGTAATCACTTTGAAAACCTTAACTACCTCGGACAGTAATGACCTTGAAGAAATCAAATCACCCACTCTCCCGTATCAGGTAGAAAGGTTCCTGAGGAAAATACCACGAGGCTCTGAGTTATCTTTCTAGCCCTACTTATACTTGGAAAATCAATCTGCCCCTGTCCCAACTGGGTTGACAAAGAAATCATATCCAAAAGATGCAGCGAAGTTGAACAGTAGTGGAACAGAAAACAGTCAGGTCATTTAATTCTGCTGCTGTTAGTAATTTTCCCAATGAACAGCAACAGGAGACAATAGCAGAGTCCTGTCATTAGGCAACACTGAGGAAATATGGTTTACCTAAATGGTCAATGGTCGCCTTTGGCTGCACTGGAATTCAACAGCAGTAAAAGAGCAGAAAGGCATTTTCTTAGCAACCAGGGAGGTACAAGGTCAGGGGTGAGAACAGTAAGCAGGCCCAATGGAGCTGAGAGATGATGAGAACAGACTCAACGAAGGAGAATCAATGGTGATGGCAATAGGCATCTATCCAGCTGAATTTGCATCTGTCCAGCTGAATTTGCTGTATGACATTCCCCCCACCCCCACTATGACTTTCCCATTGCTGGGGAACAACAACTTACTCAATTAAGCATCCTGAAGAGGAACATCTTACATCAGTCTCCTGATGAACATCTTCCAGGCATGGTGCTTTAGATTTCCTGCATGAAAGTCCCTGCATAGTCAGAGGCTATTTGCCTCAGTCCTGCTATGTACATATGTCTGTCCAGAAAAATTAAGATACTATCCCTCACCAGCTTTCTGGTGTTGTGGCATTGGTCACAGGCATATTGCAGGGTAACATGAGCCTGGACAACCAAATGGAGAGGGATGTAAAACCCAGGGGACAACTCAGGAAAAAGGTACAGCGATCCTTTAAAAGAAGGAGGACACTTGGTAGACAGTTTAATAATTTTTAAAGATATGTTGGTTAACAATTTTGCAATTAAATGCTGCACTGATGCATGGCAGCACTCTTTCGACATTGCACCAAGCCACACAGTCATTTTCAGTTTGCTGACACTCTTGTAGCATTTTATGCAATTCCTTACTTTACTTGTTGCTTTAGGAGGGCTGTATTATATAAAAAATCAGCTCCTTCAACGAAAGGTTTAAGGCAGTGAATAGTTGTTAGCAGTAGAATTTAGTTCAGAAGTTATTACATTTTTTTTTTCCTTGAAATTAATATTTGGGTTCAGTCTTCAATCATCTGTGTCTCTCACCACAGCCTTTCTTAAGCCCAGGAAAGATCCGTTTGGACTGAACACTACTATGAAAGAGAGGACAAGAGGAAATGGTCTCAGGTTGTACCAGTTGAGGTTTAAATTGGATATTAGGAAGAATTTCTTCATTGAAAGGGTTATCAAACACTGGAACAGCCTGTCTAGGGAATTGTTTGAGTCACTATCCCTGCAGGTATTTAAAAGACATGTAGATGTGGTGCTTAGGGACATAGCTTATTGGCGGACTTGGCAGTGTTGGTTAACGGTTGGACTTGATATCTTAAAGTTCTTTTCCTACCAAAAGGATCCTATGATTCTATGATTTCCTTCATGCTAATATGATGACTTTCTTCTTGTCCTGGCATTATAGAATAACATCAGTAGTTTCCTGGAACAGCTAACATTCATTAAGGGATCCTATAATTCATCAAACACAAAGCACAAGCACAAATAGTTTGCTCGGCCAAGTTCTGTCCCCTCTATTTCTAAGGAGGCAGAGCACACATTGTCATGTCTCAATAAGGAGCTGGATAAATATTGTAAAATATTGTTTCAGTAGAGCAGATGTTCAGACCATATTGACACCTACTAACAAACTCAGACCCCCTGGGGCAAGAAACTTTATTTACAATGGAATTGAATTATCTCTGAAAGTGCAAGCAACATGCTACCTAAGGCAAAAAAATAAGATTTCTTTACATTTATTAAAAAATCCCTAAAAGAAACACAAGTACAGACCCACAATTCCAATGTGCTTGAAGATAATTTTCAGAAAACCAGAAACTGTCTGCTACTCATTAACATTCTTTTTATTTTGTGAATAATAGGCTGATTAAACACAGAAAAAAATACAAATTGCAAGTGTGTTGTTGGGGTTTTTTTTAAAGCTATTGTTCTTCTAGATATGTGGACCAAGTCTGACCTCAGTATTTTGTTTTGATTAGCATATAGACTGTCACCTGAAAAGAAACTCCAACAGAGGATAAGCTGAATAAGTTGTGCATTTTATTTTATATTGGGAATATCTTTAGGATGTCTCTCCGGGCTTTTCTAAATAATGGTTTCCTAAGAATAGTTACAGTACTGTTATGCTATAATCTGCGTTTGAGCCTGCTATCTTTCATAAAAAGGAATCCTGGAATCACTCTCAAAGATTTTTAGGATGAAACTGTTGGGACAGAGAGGCTGAAAGATTAATGTCCAAAATTTTATATCAACTCCATGAGCACAGAGCATATGCTGCTGCTGAATCACATTTGAGTGGCTTTATTTTCCAAATACATGGGTAGATTACAGATTGTAAAGATAAAAACAGGGAGGTATTTTATGTAGAGGGGAAGTGATAGTGAGTTTGGGCATTCTGACATCATGGATACAGCACAATTCTTAGGGAGACTTAATTATTAGGAAAAAAAATCAGATAATGTACATGATGTCATGACACTAAAACCAATAATGTGACAGAAAGTGTAAGGTAAGCCTCAGTCTAGAGAGCCAAAATGACACAGATCCAACATAAAATCCCCCATGTATTATATTTTCATGAAGTTAATAAAGCCAAGAGAAAAATAAAGGACATAAAGTGTAGAGGTATCAGTGAGCTATTAAAAGATTAGGGCCAGGTCATGTACTGAACATTCATTTATTTTGGTAGGAAGTCTGTTCTTCCTTCCTATATTCTACACACTAATCTGTTCGTCCTGATGGCGAGCAACCCACAGCTACCACAACAGCTAAGATCATCCGAATTTATTTTTTGCATAGCAGAAAAAAAATATGCAAATTCATGTCTTTCCAGGGAGTAAGTGCACTATCTATACCTCCTTAATCTTAAAATGAAATTCCTACAAGAGTTCAAACACAAGGCAAAAACTCTTTTTGTAGAAAACCTCACCAGACCCTGTATTAATATGCGTTTGGGCATATTAGATTTGACATTAAGAGCATTTATACCATTCACACAATCTCACTAGCATCGAGCCTTTGGCTGTCAAAGAAAAAGATCCTGCACAAGGCAGATAAGCTCCACCAAGGCCCTTATTTGTAAACATAGTACAGCTGCCAAGTGCCTCAGAATACTCTTAAGTTACCTGATCACGTAGTTGGGAGCAGACTGTAGAACAGACTTTGTCAGCTTGCAAACAGAACTCGTGTCTCCCGATCTGCAACAGATCTTCCAAGTATTAAAAATGGATAAAGATAAGGTGCTATTCAAATCCTGCAGATGTCACATAACACATTTACTGTTTTACAACTTATAAAGCCAAATTATTGCTTCGGGCAGCAGCTTCCTCCCTCGCTCCCTCCCCCTCTCTCTCTCCTGGCCGCTTCTATATTTCATTTTAGACTATACATTATTAATCAGGTAAAATTGCTTCCCTGTCTGCCCTTTGTATTTTTTAAAAGAAATTAAATAAATCTGAACTTTGTCAACTGGAATACTGGAGAAACTCATTGTTACCATTCACAGGTTTCTTTTCTGCCAAACTAAAAAAACCCAACACAGAATACAAGGGAGAAATAAATGTTTTAAAAAATTGTTCCACACTTTTACCCCGTAAAAAAGGATAAGATGGAACAGATGAGTAACAGCCAAGCATTTTCTGGAAGTCAGAGAAGCAACATATTTAGGTAACATGAATTAATGCATTTTTCTCTTTATAGCTGTGTACAAAGTGGCACGTACCAATGATCAGGGCACCAGAGCTCTTGATTAAGACCTACCATTAATAAAAAGAGTGATAGCTACCAATAACTTCAGGAGGAAAGATTTTCATTATAACTTTACTACCGGTAGCCCTGCCCCTGGCTGGTCAGATAGCTGTTATCACTTTCCCTATAGTCCAGCTCCTGTCATTAATCAGAAAAGAAGTACAAGTTCTGTTCGGGTAAATGCATTCACTGAAGGAATCTCATTTTCAGTGACTTTTTTTTTTTTCTTTCAAGTGTGACAGCAAATTTCACATCTTTGGCGAGTGTGACCACGTTTTCACACTAAGTCTTTGCAAACTGCCCTCAGCAGGCGTCAGCGTCAGGCGTTCTGCTCCCACACTCGCAGGCGCTGCCAGCGCTGCCTCTCTGTGCACAGTTTTCTTTCTGCCACAGTGCAGAATGTCATCTTGAAAGCTGTGCGAAGTGTTTGTGAGAGGGACAAGCCCAGCAAACAGCCACTGATATACATGATCCAATGCCAAAATCTGTCAATATGGTTTTAAGCTCTGATTGAAAATGGCTAAATTACTAAATAAGTGCAAGTATTGTTTATAGCATAGTTTTGTATGTCTTCAAAGTACAGTAAACTATGTAAATATTGTGTACCAAGAAAGAACTGTCATCTAGATCTGTGGTGGGTTCTTCATAGCCAACACGCACACAGCCTCCCACTCCTCCTGTCTCCCACAGGATAGGGAAAAGACAGAAGAAAGGAAAGGAGACTCGTGGATCACGTTGGTGACAGTTTAATAGGGAAAGCAACAGCTGCATGGTTAAGCCAAGCAAAATAGGGAATTCATTCTCTACTTCCCATCTGCAGGCAGGTGTCTAGCCACTTCCTGGCAGGCAGGGCCTCAGCATGCATAACGCTTGCTTGTGAAGACAAACACTATCACCACAAACGTCTCCCCTTCCTCGTCACTGCCCATTCTTGCTGAAGCACATGTCTTGTGGTGTGTAGAATCCCTTTGGTCAATTTGGGTTTGCCATCCAAGCAGTATCCCCTGCCAGCCTCTTGCCCACTCCCTGTGGGACTTTAGACAGCAGGGTGGAGAGGAAACCTTGGTACTGGGCAAGCACTCTTCAGTAATAGCCAACACAAAGAAGCGTAAGGGCTGCTATAAGGAAAGTTAACTCTATCCCAGCCAGTCCATGTGTAATCTCTACTTCTTATTCCATATCATTCATATCATGCTCAGTTCACATGTTATCCGATACATCAAAGTAACCTCTGACCCCATTAACATCCAACAGTCGGGTTTACACATCCTCGTTCGCCACTATCTCTTGTTCCTTGATATATACGCTTTTCCACCGCATACCATGATGTTACTCACTCATTCCATGTTCCCTCTGTCAGCATCCATAAAAGTCTATGGCTTAGGCTTCATCTGTCAAGAAAGCCACTTAGGAGAGGAGAAGTAGTGTGTTGAATTGTTGGACACCAAGATCAGCTTGGGATGGGTCCCTGCCTCAGCCGTTGTGTCCTCAGATGTAGAGGCCCTTTTTCTTCTCCTGGGATGATGCTTAATAGGCAGAAGCGAAGCCCTAAAATAGGGTTTGGAGCTGCTGGTTCTCTTTGGGGTATGCTGTGATTCTGTTTTATTCCCTACTCCAGGTGTCAAAGTTTTGTTTCTTCTCTCACCCCCCAAAAGCAGGTAGGCTCAGTGTGGCAAGTGGCTGACAGGGGACACTGCCTGGATGGCAGATCCAAACTGACCAAAGGGATATTCCATATGATGTGATGCTCATCAAGAAAAGCTCAGGGCAAGGAGGAGGAAAGGGGGCATTTGGAAGTGGCATGGAAGAAGAGAAAAGTAGGTAATCGGCATGACAAAGACAAGTAACACACTAGCACACTAACACATGCCTTTCCTCTTTGGGCCACTGGATTTTGTTACTCATCTGTTTGTGTTCCTGGTTGATTTTAGGTTTGTGAAAAGTCCTTCTGATAACTTTCAATAAGGCAATATGAAAGGTTATGTTCTGCCATCAGGATGACAAATGTCTCTTCTTCCTCCTTAACCTTTGAATCAGTCTGTGCAGCACAAAACAAGTGTGTCAGCTTCATGCCCCTAAGCACTTCTCATCTTGCTGCTGTTTTCTGGCTGGTGAAAATCATAGCTGCTACCACATCTAATTTGGAAACCAATTTCAAAAGCTGTTCTGTGTCTTCTTTGCAAGAAAAAGTCACATTTCCAACAGATTGAACTCATTAAAATGTGTCTTTTAAAGGAAAGTTATTTCAGTTTACTTCAAGGCACTACTTTTCTAGTTCTTAGCATTCTTCCTGGGGGTCTCTGTATGGCGAGCAAGGAGATTGAGAGGCATTAATTTTAACTTCAACTTTAGACAATTAATATATAAACAGGAAATACATAGAAATAGATACTTCTTATTGACAGGACAAGTCAGAACAACTGAAGTTGCATGCAGGTCATGATGAGGATATTTTATCGCATCTAACCTGTTATAGCATGCTCTAAGCACTTCTTCAATGCCCCTCAATTACTTCCTATTGGTTTCTGCTTTTTTCTTCTCCTTTTCCTATTATTTAACTAAAATACCTTATTAATCCATCTTTTTTTGGGGTAGAGACATATGCTTCCTTTTCTGAAGTAGAATTTGGAAAGGTGTTCATGGGCCTTCAGTATCCACCCTGCTTTACCTTCAATTTTGTGTTGTTGTCATTGAATCATAAACCATAGAATGATAGAATGTCTTGGCTTGGAGGAGATCTCAAAGCCCATCTAGTTCCAACACCCCTGCCATGGGCAGGGACACCCTCCACTAGACCAACCCCCATCCAACCTGGCCTTGAACACTGCCAGGGAGAGAACAGCCACAGCTTCTCTGGGCAACCTGTGCCAGAGCCTTACCACCCTCACAGTAAATTGTTTCTTCCTGATATCTAGTCTATATCTACCCTCTTTTAGTTCAAACCCATTACACCTTATCTTACCACTACACTCTCTTGTCAACATTCCATCTCCAGCTTTCCTGTCGGCCCCTTCAGGTACTAGAATGCTGCAAACCTGGAGCCTTCTGTTCTCCAGGCTGAACAAGCCCAACTCTCATCCTGTCTTCAATAGGAGAGGAGCTCCAGCCCTTTGATCATTTTCATGACCCTCCTCTGGACTCAAACCCACAGCTCCATGTCTGTCTTGTACTGGGCGCCCTAGAACTGAAAGCAGTATTCCAGAGGGTGTCACAGTAGTGGAGTAGAGAGACCTCCCTTCACCTGCTGGTCATGCTGGTTTTGATACAGTCCAGGATAGGGTTGTCCTTCTGGGATGTGAGTGAACATTGCTGGATCATGTTGAGATTTACATCAATTAACACTCCCAAGTCCTTTCCCTCAGGGCTGCTCTCAATCCATTCTCTGCCCCGCCTGTAGCTGTGCTTGAGATTGCCCCAACTCATGTGCAGGACTTTGCACTCGGCCTTGTTGAACTTCATGTGGTTTGCATGGGCCGCCCCTCTCAAGCCTGTCATGGCCTCTCTGGATGACATCCCTTCCCTCCAGTGTGTTGAGCGCACCACAAACTTGCTGATCCCACTGTCAATGTCTCTGACAAAGATGTTAAACAGTGCCAGTCCCAGTATCGACCTGTGAGTAATGCCAGTCATCACTGATCTCCATTTGTGCATTAAGCTGTTGACTGCAACTTTTTGAGTGCAACCATCCAGTCAATTCTTTATCCGCCGGGTGGTCCAATGTGTCCCTTAACATGTTGTCGCTTCCATCCCAATATACCTCTCCAGAGCTATTACAAGAAAGGATCACACCCAGTGAGATTTTCTGACCATGAAAATTGATGGCTTGGATTCATTTGCTCAAACACACACGAGCAGAGTAAAAATATTGATGGGCTGCAGAGAATACAAAATTGCTCAGTGACTTGACTAAAATCCCACAGAGCATTGCTGCTACTGGTTTCCGCCCTTTCCTTGCCTCCTATAAGCTGTGACTGGGCTATGACTTCATGGGGTGGTGTACGTGTGGTGGGACAGCTCACACTTTAGGAAGGATGGCATCAGGTTGCTATTCGGGCTACAGGGGGTATCTAGCGACCTAAAGAAGAGAGTTACCATGGAATTCGTATGGGCAGGGTTGGGCAGAAAGGGTCCTGTCCAAACAACTCAGCTGGAAGCAAGGAAGGGCAAGGAGCCCCCAGGGGCAAGTGCGGCCGCATGAGTTGGATGAGTTCATAGTGACAGGTCTGAAGTCAAGCTGGGAAGTCTGTTGTTGTGATAGGACACACTGTTAATGGGTCCCTTAAGGACCCTGTCATTCTCATGCTGGGTTTCCTTGTGTTCTAAGCCCCTACTTTTTGTAGAGATGTAGCATCGCTGGTTCCCAGGAACAGGCCAGGTATCTGTCACCAAGCCCGTGATGGTTTTGGGCCTTGTTCGTCTACCTTGGCCAGTAGTAAAAGCCATTAAAATCACTAAAATGGGACTGGTGTCAAATAAAAATCATTGTTATCCACTTGGTTTAATTAAAAACTGATCTGTCAGTTACATGCACTGAACTTTATGTTTCAAGAAGGAAAGATCAACAGTAAAAACATCATTGAAACCACTTTTACAGGTATGTAATCACAGTATCACATGGGAAACAATTATGAATTCCACAAAGTAGGGTTTTTTTCCCCATGAAATAATTACATAATTACATTTCCCTAAAATAATTCATATAGTGTAATGTCCCATAATTACTAGCAGGAGAGAGTAAACTACAGCAACCAGCTTCTGCTCTTGGGGAGTTAGCTGGTCTCATGGAAGAATTTGTGACAACATAATTTTCCCAATTCTGCAATGGGAGAATATTACAAATGCAATGAGAATCACATCTCATTTGATGCAGAAATTCTGGCATTTCATCCTCTCTCAGCCTTAGTTTTTTTACCTCATATGGATTGTCTACTTTCTCCGTAAGGAAAGTCACCTGTTCATATAAGAAAGTACACAAATGATCTATATTAATGATGTCTTTAATTAAATACTTGTAACAAGACTAGGAAAAAACAGTTACTGTAAATATTGTTTCCCTTCTGTTTGGTAGGATCCAGTCTAATGGAGAGTGTTTGGTGCTGGAAATATATGCTGGTGAAATATGATTTCTTTGTTACTAAATGTGAGAGGAAGGGTGATAGGCGGCTGCTGATCTAGGACTTTCGAATGAAAGCACTTACAAAATATATTAAAATTTCCTACTTGCTCAAATTACTTCAGTTTCTGGCACTTCAAAAAAGATATGGGGACTTCCTTTGGTAAAGTCACCAACTAATTCATCACAATACCTAGCCCTACATGTCATCTGAACAGTCTCACTGGGATTTTTTCACTGATTACACTGCCTTAGTTTCTTGTGGGGAAGAAATTCTTCCTGAGCTGTAGCCGTAGGTCACTGTATTTACTCAGGCCATTCACTCAGACTATATAAAAAAAATAGATATATAAAAGTAATTTTAAATTATTTCTGCTATGGCTAATATTTTCAAACAGAAAAAACCAACAGTGGTGCTCAACATAGAGAGCTTGCACAGCAGTACAAGATTCTAGATAAAGGCTTCATATTGCTAGTATAGCTCAGTGGTGTGTTTTTTACTGAAAGTATGTAGATGAACATAGCTGGCAATCAGTGAAAATTTTTAAAAAAATTTAAAATGTAAAGGTTCCTCATGAACTAAACGAGCTCATCTTTGCAATGTATTTGACTGCAATATCCACTTTGTTCTTGGATTTAAGTAGGAGGACCTATTAACCTGCTTCTCTGCAGTAGAGAAAATTAATCCACCCAGTCTAAATAAGGCAATCGTAAATGAAAGGCTTTCCTGTAGATTTGTCACCCTCCCACATCCCTGAAGCAGGCAGACAGATACTTACATATAAATAGCAAAATGTGAAGGATGCCAGTGTTGCTTGGGACCACAATTCATTTAGAACTGAATTAACCAGCAAGATATTTTTCTGCATTTAGTGAAAGCTATTATTTTTTTCTGTAGATTTTGGGCAAACAAATGACAAGAGCTTTGAGGTAGTATTGATTCATTTGGTATGGAGTTTCTTTTGTGCCTCTTGACCAAAGAGAAATATATGCATTTTAACAAAAAAAAAAAAGAAGAAAAGAAATACAAAGAAAAATAAAAATATAAAAATAAAAAGAAGACCATAGACAGCAGGCAAGGGTAATATGCTTTTGTTTCTATATAATGAACTTCTGCTCCTATTTTTTTTGCTAAAGTTTAAACTTAGTGGAAAATAAAATTAGCTCGTATTTCATAAGTAAAATTAATATGGCTGATTTTTATTTGGAAAATTCTGAAATTAAGTAATGTATATTTTTCATAAAAACAAAATCTGTAAGATTAAATACCATTTTTTACTAATACTTAGTGAATAAATAATTCTAATCTTGATAACCATAGTCATAACTACATTTGGTCTGAGATAAAAAATTAAATTAACAGAAAAGTATCTCCGTAAGTGGCAACAACTTTTAATATTTTAAGTATTTAACCTAGTCTGCCAGGGTCACTGCCCCATTTGTCATCCAATTTTGTCAGTAGCATGAATAGAATAAATATTTCTGACATTATGAGAATTTTACAGAAATGAGTTATGGAAATATACATGGGACTATTGGCTCAGATCATCACAGCAACCAATTACTGGACAAAACACGTAGATTGTACAACTAACCCAGTGCCTTACCAAAATACACAGACATTGGGAAGAATGGCAGTTCTAAGTTAAATAAAATCCTGAGTACAGTATTTGCCCAGGTAAATATCAATTCAGACAGCAACTTCTCGTCACAGTTTAAGGGGGAAAAAAATGAAACCAAAACTCCCCAAAACCAACAAAGAAAACCACACACACATAAACACCCCACCCCCCGGAACTTCTTCCATGTTTCCAGTGCTTCTTCCATGCACGGGAACGATGCATTCCTTTGAGTAAGAAATTGGGAAAGAGAGGTAAAAAACCTGCGTGGATGAGCAGGGAGCTAATGAATAAACTCAAAGGGAAGCAGCAGGTCTATAAATTGTGGAAAAAGGGTCTGAGCACCTGGGAAGAATACAGGAAAGTTGTCAGGCCCTGTAGGGACACAACTAGGAAGGCTAAAGCCCACTTGGAAGTGAAGTTGGCAAGAGACATGAAGGATAATAGAAAGGGTTTTTTTAGATATGTGAATAGTAAGAGGATGACCAGGGATAATGTAGGCCCCTTGCTGAATGAGGTGGGTGTCCTGGTAACGGGGGATAACGAGAAGGTGGAGATACTGAATGTCTTCTTCACTTCGGTGTTCACTTCAAAGGCCCGCCGGGA
>VZTU01026279.1:0-29673 GCA_013400835.1 Zapornia atra
CCTGGAGCACCTCATCTCCCCCCACCCCTTCCCTTACACCCCCTGCCTTCTCCACTGACCTTGTTGTCTGCACAGTTTCTTACATCTTCTCACTGCCTTCTCTGGTGGCAAAAAGAGTCTGCTTGAATTTCTTTTCCTTCTTAAATGTGATTCCCAGAGGCCCTATGACCATTGCTGATGGGCTCGCCCTTGGTCAGCAATGCCTCCTGCCTTGAGTCGGCTGGNTGAGTCGGCTGGTGTTTACTCTTTGGAGCCTTCAGAGAGCTGCTAGCTGCTTCTTGCAGAAGCCACCCCTGCATACCCTCCTCCTCCACCAGAACCCAGCCATACAAAACTATAACAGTAGTGAAGAATTTCTTCCTAATATCCAATCTAAATCTACCCCCTTCCACTTTAAAGCCATTCTCCAGCCCATCACTACATGCCCTTCTAAAAGGTACCTCCCCAGCTTTCTTGTAGGCCCCCTTCAGGTACTGGAAGACTATGAGGGAATGGATTAAAACTAAAGGAAGGAAGGTTTAGATTAGATATTAGGGGGAAGTTCTTTACAGAAAGAGCGGTGAGGTGCTGGAACAGGCTGCCCAGAGAAGTAGTGGATGCCCCGTCCCTGGAAGTGTTCAAGGCCAGGTTGGATGGGGCCCTGGGCCACCTTGTGTAGATCCAGGCCTGGAGGTTGGTGGCCCTGCCTGTGGCAGGCGGGTTGGAGCTCTATGATCCTTGGGGTCCCTTCCAACCCATGCCATTTTATGATTCTATGATTCTATAAGATCTCCCCTGAGCTTTCTCTTCTCCAGGCTGACCAACCCCAACTCTCTCAGCCTGGCTTCATGGGAGAGGTGCTACAGACCTCCAGTCATCTTTGTGGCCCTCCTCTGGACCTGTTTCAATAGTTCCATGTCCTTCTTATGTTGGGGACTCCAGAACTGGATACAGTACTCCAGGTAGGGTATCATGAGAGCAGAGTAGAGGGGCAGAATCACATCCCTTGACCTGCTGGACACACTCCTTTTGGTGCATCCCAGGATACAATTGACCCTCTGGGCTGCAAGTGCACATTGTCAGCTCATGTTGAGCTTCTCATCCAGCATTACCCCCAAGTCCTTCTCTGCAGGGCTGCTCTCTATCACTTTATCTCCCAGCCTGTATTGATGATGATTGCCCCGACCCAGGTGCAGGACCTAGCACTTGTCCTTATTGAACCTCATGGGCTAACTTCTCCAGCTTGTCCAGGTCCCTCTGGATGACATCGTATTCTTCTGGCGTGTATTGTTTTGTGAATCAGAAGGTTCATGTTCTTACTAGTGAGAGAGTACTTGAGTACTCAAGTCACTTGGGGTCTTTGCATGAATTCTAAATTATCTAAATATTTTTAAAATGTGCCCCTCGTCAAAGAGACATGAAAAGAGTCACAGAACAGCACAAGGAGATACTCAGTTACTCACTCGTTTTTAAGCTCATTGCTGCTGGGCCTCCATTGTTCTGCAGACTGGCTCAAGGCAGAGCTTTTTTGTCAGTGGCTGAAAAGGGGCATTGATTTTGGCAGTTGCTGTTCAGCATGGCAGGAACAAGCGTACTATTTGAGATGCAACCACTAGCAAGGGAATTACTATGAGCATATCCCAGTTCCTGCACAGATACAACTTCAGAACTGTTCAGTTCCTTTAAAGTACGGTCCTTTGGGAAAGGTTTTATGTTCCATCATTGTTCTTTGGATAGCACTACACCATTCCACAACTGGTAGGCTGCATCTCTGCACTGAGTCCTGATCATACTAAGGTGACAGGCATGGAAGAATCTGACATCTGTGAAGTCTTTCATACTGATGTTAATAGCTGATTGTGCAAAAAGGCAAAAACTTTCTCCTGCAGAAGAAAATCTAATTTTCTGGTTCAACCAAGGTTCATGGAGTTTAAAAAAAAGGAAAAAGGATAAGAAAAGCTTGGTATCTATGGATATTAGCTACAGTTTACTTACTTTCCTCATAATGTCTAAACTTTCACAATACCAATTATCCCAGAACTATCTAGAACTAGGATGGCTTTCTCTGCCCTGTACATCTCTCCCAACTTGTGCTACAACTTACTGACCTTCTTTTTGGGTCAGCTGCTTCAAGCCTCTAGGGGCTTGGTTCATGGTTAGGAAGAGCACCTTTGACTACTTTGTGAGACTTTCCCTCATCAAATATTACCCATTATTACTTCCATAGTAACTCTTGCTACATTTTCTTGTTAGTATTCTCTATGATAGCACCTTATCATGTCATACTTCCTTTCTATTTATTTTCTTTCTAATAGTCAAATTAGACCAATTAAGTGTATGCAGGCAGATAGGATGAAGTTCTTCTTCCTATCAAGATTAATGCAAACAATTTCATGTAGTGTGAGCTGATACACCATGCAGAAAGAAACTTGGAACAATAGTTTCCATAGTGTAAGAAAGCACAGGTGTAAAAATAACTTAAAAATTAAAATTTTTACTTGTTAAATACTATGCTTAAGAATATTACAGCAGCAGGATGGATCACTAGTGAAGGATAACATTGCTTCTGAATCTTGAGGTAAAGCAAAGCAGTAGCACTACATATACTGAAATTCTTTTTTTGCTGGAAAAAGTGAAAGACTAAAAGGTTTCATTATTGCACTAGAGCAGATAATTAGGAAATTATAGCTATCATGAGTTGATGAAGTAAGTACCAGAACTCTGAAATATACCTGCCTGTCAACCTCAGCTTCAAACTTCAGCTAGATTTTTGAAGCATTGCTTATACTTTATACTCTTTCACATTTCATTCTATCTCCATATTTAGTTGTTGATTAGGGATGTTTTCTGTTACTAAGGAGTTATGAATAAAATTTAGAAGTCATAAAAAGGGCAATTGGGGAATAATGTTGTCAGAAGACAGGGTAAGGATAGTGAAAATTGTAAGCACAGTGAGATTTATGAATGAAAACATCCTACAACATGGATTTTCTTCCCACAAGGACATATTTAACATGAAAAAATGTGATTAAAAGGAATTGGTACTATTCTATAGATAAGCCTACATCATGCTTGTTGTCCTTTGGATTATCCATTAGTTTCATGAAGAAACTGGGGTCTTATAATCAATAATCTAGTTATATTATGGACTTGCTTTGAAGTCAAAGTATATGTGCTGACAAGCTTCCTGATAGTAACACCAGGACTCAGTTACAATGATGATAAATATCTTTCATTTGGGAACTGGGAAACACTGTTGTACCTTTAACTTGTGTTTGACTACCCCTACAGAGAGAGTCCATGAAGTTGGAGTTTTGATTAGTTATATGGACTTAATTCCATATGCCTTTTTTTGTGTACAGGAGTATTTCTTAAAGTACACACCAACACATGATAGTATGTCATCACAGAGGAACATGGTGGAGTGGCGATGAGAACAAACCACATCATTCAATGACATAAAATCTAAAATGCATTTACTAAGCTGACTAGGTATAGTGGATGTATAGTAACTTCCATTCTGAGATTTCTTGGACAAGCATACATTTTGTACAAAGATAATCATGCCAGCCAAGGCTCCTGCTTCTCTGGTCCAGTTGTTTCTGGGGACCACTCTAACCTTTCGATGAGGTGGGGCACTGGATGGCACCCTGTCCCCTAAATGCAGCTGCTCCCACTCCAGTTTAGGCTTCTGCATGATGTTGGAGATGAATGAGTTCCCCTCCAAGGAGCTAACTGTTTGGAACCAGAAAGATACAGTTCAAGGTTTGTTTTGTCTGAGTAGTTCTTTCAGGTAGGTCTCACTCACAGCGTATGTCTAAAGCTGTATATTTCTATTGCTGCATTACTATGCATTATAACTTTTAACTGCTCCATTGACATTTTTGAATGTCAGGAGGATAATCTGAAGAACAGAGAAAGGATTGATGGTCACAGGCTTGAGCAGGCCCTGATCTTGGAAACTGTTGTTGGTTCTTGACTATGGACTCCAATTAATATGCAACTAATTCACAAAATCAGGAAGCATTAATGGTGATTTTAAATTATTAAGATACTGAAACATCTTAGCTGTTACAATTTCCTTTTTTTATAAAGAAATAAAATAAATCTTAATTTGTTTTACTTGTTGTTGATTACTTTGGTAGCTATTGCCTGTGTAAGGCATTGCAGAATCAGAATTACATAACTTCTCCTGTGTGGACAGACCGCACAATAAAGTGTCATCTTTTACAAACTGTGTAAGAACTTGACATTAACCCTACTAGACTGAACAGAGACAGAGCAAGTAAAATCAGGAATAAACTGGCCTCAGATCTAATGCTAATAAAATACGATTTCTGATTACTTGTCCAGTTTTAAAATTTCCTCTTAAAAATGGTCTGATGTTATGGTATAATATGAACATTCTTACACATTTTATTGAACTCTTTTTCCCTGTTAGTTTCTTTACAACTAATTTTCAAATTGTAAGGCATTTAAAAAATGTATTTAATTTGAGTGGTAACTTAACCTAAATGAGTTCAGAATTCCTTTGGGAATATAAAACAGTTCATCAGGTCTACTTTTTTTTTTTCCTTCCAGGGAAGAACATTGCTGATTTATTTATAATATTCAAAACCAATTAAAATGTCCTCTAATTATTAGGAATACTTAATCTTCTCTAAGGCAATATAACAATGAAAATAATTAAAATAACAGCAGAGAAATTGAGTTGAATGAATAACTATACTAATTGTAAGACATTATTAGAAAAAAACTTATGGGAAATTTACCCACACTTTTGATAATGTCCACTGGTTGCTAAAATTATCTCTACATCCTATTTGGAAATACATAGGAAAGATATATAAAAGGTATATGCTTAAGAACTTTTTTGAGATAGTACTGACTAGAGAATTTGGAGAGAATATAATGCATACTTGTTGGTCTATATTTAAATAAACTCCATAAAAAGTACTGCCTACATTGTAGTTACACTACAGCATAGCTTAGAACTGTTGTGTAAAAACCTAGTTACTCAAATGAAAAATTAGTGGTTACAAACTGTTAGTATAATCTCTACAATGTAATTAGCCTGCCTGCTTTATGAAAGTCTGGCGATATTTCTATGTGTTCCTTTGGAATCAATTTATTAATTAAAAAATTAGGTCAGCTCTGCTGACCTAATTAACTCTAATAAAGCCAACTAGGTCACAATTAAGATTCTCCTTTCGCATACGTATTTTCTCTTTCTTTAGTGTCACTTGTAATTTAAGTCTGGAGGGCTAGTAGTTATTTTGTGCTCTTTGTATTTTAATGTCTCTGTCATCTGATCTATTTATTTAAAACGATGCGAGTCCCATAGCTAACACAAGCCAGACACAAGCTACTTGAAATGCCAAATCTAGGATCTCTATTATTCATGTTATTTGTGGTCTCAATGTAAACATAAGGAAAAGCAAAATCTGTGCTAAATAATGAGAAGAGTCATACTGTATTGTCATTGTGTCTTCCAGGGAATGAGCAACGCTTCTGGTTTACACAGGTTGAACTTCAAGAATTGTCACCTATCAGGTTAGGAAGTGTTGATTACACATGTCATTGGGTTAGGTTTGTTGCATTGAAGAACCATGTGGTTAAAAAAAACTGTCTGCACTACAGAAAACAAATAGCAAAATACTTCATAATTATATTAAAGAAATATCTATATCCAAGTATAAACATTTTCAGAGCAAGATTGGATTCATCTTCTAGTTATGGTTTATGCAAAAAGATGATTGGAGCAGGATGCTGAGATACATAAATAGCACTCTATGGAAAGCTTGAAAGTGCTTACTCTAAACTATTTGTCTTGGTTTCCACTGTAGTTGATTAACAGGGAGATAGGACACTTAGATGATGTGTTAAACATCTTAGACACCTATTTTAAGAGAAGTAATTTTTTTACACATTTATTTATCTCTACTTCCTAAGAGACCTAAAATAGCTTAGATGAGAAGTCCAATCTTTCAGATAGTTATAGTAAGTTAAGAGGGCTATAGTAAGTTAACAATCACAGTAAAATATTCATGCTTATTACAGTCCAACCTTAGGGCAGCCTGCTTCATAATTCCTTTTCCAGAAGAAATCTATGATAAATAAATTAAGTAACACAATAGAAGACCTGAATAATCCCTGAAGAGAATTCCCCATGGGAAAACAGACAATCCAGAAAGATTTAGCTAGGAAGCATCTTAGCTGTAGGAAGAAATGTTGAAAGAGAGAAAATTCTCTAGCTTTCAGAACTCATAAGTATGTAAAAACTCTGTCTGTCAAGTAGTTAGATGACTCAATTCAAAATAGCAAAAAAGTTATCTAGTGATTATGTCTGGTGTGAAAGTAACAGATGAAAGATGATCTAATGTCCTCATTGCTCATTTTACATAGGCCTTAAATGTTACTGTTTCCAAAAGTTTCACTAGAAAAAAATGAAAATTTACTCAAATCAATTCTACCCAAAATACATTGTTGGTAGGCAGCTGGGATCACCTTTTTATATAATGCATATTGTAAACTGCTTGCTTCTTCTGGGATTCAAAAGGAGGTTTGTGGTGCAAACACTACATTCTGTTTCCTCTGAGGGTACTTACTTAAATTAAAACATCCAATTTATGAATTGAATACAGATTTTGGCAGACTGTGCTTCAAATTCTTGCACTATTCTTATCTATATGTGTATGTATTTTATTTCAGAAAGAGATGCTATAATCAAGTTGAAGCTAATGTATGACTTAACAGTGCTAATTCACCAAATACCACATCACCTTTAACACAATTGCAAAACCAAACAAAAAGCAACTTTCCTTTTCAGAAATCTGACAAAGTATCAGTAATCAATAATTTCATAATGAATTGTAGTTCTTTGGAGAGTACCATACACAGTTCCCTTACCAATTTTGCCTAATAAAGGATAAGTAGAGAATGGTCAGTATCATTTCAGTGGAAATTTATTTTCTGTATATAAAATGCTATCTTGTGACCGTTTATCCTTCCTTCTATTTATCTGTCAGTATATCAGTACATTACAATTCAGACTACAGCAAGTTGCAAGTGATTGTCCATAAATCATAATAAAATATGTCACATAATATCTAGGTTTTAGTGTAATACCTGAGGTATCTGGTGAGACAATCTGGACATTTAAATTGTATGTGGTTTTCCATTATCTAAGAAAAACCCCAGTTCTCCAGATAGCAACTGGGATATGCTTGCAAATGCAAAAAACCCCACATTACGCAAGAAACTTTTGTCTTGTAAATTTCTTTATTTCCTCATGAGAAATAGAAGCAAAGGGTTTTCTGAGAACAAAGCTTTCCAAAGGGCAGAAAAATAGGAAAAGTAATGTAATGATCTTAAGTTATGTTGAAACGAAACACATTTTATCAGATACAGATATCTATATATCTGTTTCCAAAAATGTTATTCTTGTTGCTATGGAAATTTAATAGCTCTTTATTTCAACACTTCTGCATGTGACCTTAGCCCTGTAAAATGAGGACTTGTTATGTTATGCTGGAGCAAGTCTAACATGATTTTACTCCATGTATCTAATATAGCAGCTTTAGCAGGAGGATTAGCAAACAAAGTAAAACAAAACATCAAGAGATGTTATGGAAATTAATGGAATTTTTGTCAAGAAACAGAACTTTTTTTCTTCCCTGCCATTAGTATAGTTTTCTTTATCAAGGAAGAAACTGCTTCTTTGTTACACAACATAATAAAAATCAAATTTGTATTTTACTTGAAAAGACTTTTTAAAAAAAAAAAAAAAGAAACACTACAGTTCCAATGGTAGTGGATTTTTAATTACTTTTTTTTTTAACCTGACTATTAGGAATCAGGTCAACATTCATGTACAGATCACTTGAGAACTAGGAAGAATGTGGAAAAATATAGGTTATACTTGGGACTACTTCTGGGGACAGAGAATGCAAAAAACATTTACTCAAAGCAAGGGAAAAGCATGGCTTGGAAACTTGGTAAGTCTATAAATATTCCTGAAATTTTGCTTTTAATGAGATGGATACATTTGCAAGCCTTTATATGCTAAAAACTCAAAGATTCTATGTGGTTAGCTCTTACAGAAAAACTGCAGAGATGAGTAACTGCATATTCAGATGACTAAGATGTATCTTAATTAAACACAAGGAGCTGGATGTTTCCAGAATTTGTCAGCTACGTTGATGAAAATTGAACTTGAAACATGCGCGTTTTTGCACGTGGGAACATTTGCTGTCAAACAGAAATTATGACATCTGTGGCAACATTTTGTTTATATCATATAAATATAATATATCATATTTTGTTGTATCATATAGACTCAAAATGTAACGATGATCTCTGCTGAAGAAGTGTGGTTTTCCCAGTATGAATGGGGAATCCATGAATTAGTCCCTCACCTCAAGCTGTGTACATGGCTTTTTAGCGTGGTAGATACCATCTGCAATGAGAAAATGAATTAAAAAACTGATAAAAAATAGTAGTCCTTTAGAATGATCCTGTTGTATCAGATCAACAGGATAATTAATTATTGAATTAAAAATATTCTGCTGTTCCTTCGGGGTTTTTTTTTTTGATGTGCAAGGCCTTAACAGCAGCCTTTTTTTTTTTTTTTTTTTTTTTCCTGTAGAAAAACCCCAACTTTTGGCTGCCCTTGAGAGAACTACAATGCAGGTTTTTCAGTGCTGTGCTAGGGAAACGGTACTGTCAGTATTTATAACAAGCAGTTTTACACGTGGGCTGAGAACCAGGGGGGTAAGAAGCAGTCGGAAAGGCTGCCAGGAGTTTTGGGAGCTCCAGTNTTTGTTGCTGTAGGTGTTGGTGGTGCTTTTTGTTTGTTTTAAAAATATAATAATAATAATAATAATAATAATAATAGTTGTTGTTGTTAAAATTTTGGACTAAATAAGACTACATAGCATCCCATTCTGCTTCTAGAATAGAATTCATAAATTTCAGCCCTCTACACTTCAAAGCACCCAAACTTGTACTTCTTCATTTTGTGTAAAGAGTTACTCTTCCTTAGGCAGAATATTCACCTGACTACATGTAGACTGCTGCAGTGAATACAGCTATGTTTGAGACAGTGAGTGGATGCTCCTTTCACAGTCAGTGAAGAGGAATAGGCTTATGTAGGACTTAGGTATTTCATCCTGAAACACACAATAGACAGAGACCAAATTGAGGGGAGACCTCATTGTGGTCTATGGCTTCCTTATGATGGGGAGTGAAGGGGCAGGGACCGATCTCCTCTCTTTGGTGACCAGTGATAGAACCCGAGGGAACAGTATGAAGCTGCAGCAAAGGAGATCCAGGTTGGATATTAGGAAAAGGTGGCTGGACACTGGAACAGGTTCCCCAGGGTCACAGCACTGAGCTTGACCAAGTTCAAGAAGCATCTAGACGATGCACTCAGTCATATGCTCTGACTTGGNTGAATAGCTGAATATTGAAATTTGATGATTTATTGTAGTGTGTCTAAGAAATTAAATCTCACTAGAGTCTTTTATCTGACTTTTTTTTTAGCCGTAAATTGACCTGTTGTGGATATTAATCTGAGTTAGTAACATTTGGGATTGATGATTAACTGTGGTGTGTTTTTTGTTGCTGTAGGTGTTGGTGGTGCTTTTTGTTTGTTTTAAAAATATAATAATAATAATAATAATAATAATAGTTGTTGTTGTTAAAATTTTGGACTAAATAAGACTACATAGCATCCCATTCTGCTTCTAGAATAGAATTCATAAATTTCAGCCCTCTACACTTCAAAGCACCCAAACTTGTACTTCTTCATTTTGTGTAAAGAGTTACTCTTCCTTAGGCAGAATATTCACCTGACTACATGTAGACTGCTGCAGTGAATACAGCTATGTTTGAGACAGTGAGTGGATGCTCCTTTCACAGTCAGTGAAGAGGAATAGGCTTATGTAGGACTTAGGTATTTCATCCTGAAACACACAATAGACAGAGACCAAATTGAGGGGAGACCTCATTGTGGTCTATGGCTTCCTTATGATGGGGAGTGAAGGGGCAGGGACCGATCTCCTCTCTTTGGTGACCAGTGATAGAACCCGAGGGAACAGTATGAAGCTGCAGCAAAGGAGATCCAGGTTGGATATTAGGAAAAGGTGGCTGGACACTGGAACAGGTTCCCCAGGGTCACAGCACTGAGCTTGACCAAGTTCAAGAAGCATCTAGACGATGCACTCAGTCATATGCTCTGACTTGGCTAGTCCTGTGTGGAGCCAGGATTTGGATTCTGTGATCCTTATGGGTCTCTTCCAGCTCAGGATATTCTATGATTCTATGAAATTGACTGTTCACAGGCAGGTCTTATCTCTCATCATTGACTATAAATAAGTGCCATTTTTCAGTTGTTTTATATAACTGAGTATGATGTGTAAAGTTACTGAGGAGGTTCAAGGGAGAAAGAGGAAAAAATGTTTTGTATTAGGCAAAAGAACAATTTTCTTGAAAAGTATAGATTCTAAGGGTTTGGGATTGATTTTTTTTTTTTTTTTTAAAGACATGGCTGGTCCTTAAGAAGACACAAACCTGAAATAACATCTAGAAAATGGAAACATGCTTCCATGCATACAGTGGGTCTCAAAGTTTTGAAAATGAAATCTGCCTTTGAAGGGTCCTGTGCCTGTGTGTCATATTCATATAAATGCAAACTAAATAGTTTTTCCTTCAAAACCTTACTTTGAATTAGCCAATTGCTTAAATTTAAAATGAATAATTTCATTCCTAGGATCGTAGGAAAGATCTTTTATTTACTTTCCTGCTTAAATCAAAAAACTCAGTACCTACCACCATTTTACCATTTTTCATTTGATACTGCAGCAGATCAGTTCCTGCAGATTAGCAAATGAAGATTTTGCAACTGTTTTACAAGTGAAACGTAAGAACAGTAAGAACCACTGTATGGCTATGAATCATGCAATGTAGATTAAGGACCATACAGAGGGGTTTTTTTCTGCTGATAGCAAATAATAGATGTTTTAAAGAAGAGTGTTGGAACACAAAGTTGTAGTGTAGGAAGCACAAAATATAGCTTCCATTGACAGAGCTTCCTATACATGCTTGCTTTTCTTTTTTGAACTTATCTGACGATTTTTGTACTTCATATAAGTTTTTGCCATCTGCTACGTTCTATAAAAATGAGTTCCAGAGATTAACATTGCATTGTGTGATGAGAACGTCCCTCTTCTCTGTGTTTTGAAAACTTGTCTGCAAGTGTTTATGTTAAAGGAGTGGCTGCTAATCACCTTTAATTGCTAGTACTGGCATTTATACCTGGGCAGAGAACTTAACACTGTGCTTTCCTCCGTTTAAAGCTGTTGGAAGAAATAAAAAGTAGTAGGGAGGGAAAGAAAGAGAGAAAGAAAGAGAGAAAGAAAGAAAGGAAGGTGCAGAAAGTACAATACTTTTCTATGAGGAATACATTTAGAAAATATGGCCACAGTAATCTGAAATCACCAATGTAAATGTGTAGAAGTAAATAATACTGTTCAAGCTCATATATGGGGTTTTAAATGTATGCAGTATATAAAGAGTACAGTTCACTTATACCTTCACTAATTTTTTTTTACAAAAAAAATTGTTCAGAGAATAATATAAAATTATGTATAATTTAATAGCTTTAATGTTCAGTGATACAAAAGGAAGAGACATATTGGGTTGGTGTATTGTCACTTTGGCTGAAGCTTTAGCAAAAAGCTTTGCTCTAGCAAATGCTTTTAATAAATTACTGGCATTATTATAGTGAAGTGAAAACAATGTTCATGCTTTTGTCCCTGTTCATCCACCTTACAATACAGAAGCTGTAATTTTTTTCTTCTTGTGTTGGGGTAGTTTTCCCTATAGAGGAACTCTAAATCTTTGCTGTCCCATAAATATGTGAACATAAACAGTGATTTACTGCAATTTAGCTCCTGTTTTGGCAGAGGAGGTTTATAGTGCTGAGAAAACTCATTAATCTAATTCACAGCTCATAGTATAAACATAACCTTTACAATATATAACAGCAGAAATTATGCGTGGTTGTGATTTACTGTTTGTGTTTTGGAAGGAGAAAGAAGTGCAAACTTGTTTTGCCACTTCCAGTTTTAATACTCATTGATTAAATTGAAGAATTAATATGAAACTGCTATAAATAACAATCTATGTGTATTTACTTTTGATATGTTTCTTTTTTTAATATAAAAATTTAAAATTCAGAAGCTGTTAGAACAATGTCTTATGAGTCAGACAATCAACTTTAAAAAGCATATTCCAAACAGAATTGCTATTAACCTGATCATTTATGATGACAGTAAATCTAGTTAAAAGGTAGATTTCTGAAGTTGTCTCTCTTTTGAGTATCTACATAACAGAGTACAGTAAAAGATTCAGTAACTGTGTTGTAGTATTAAATTGCTCTTAAGGTCTTACATACTTAAGTATGCATATTTTATTTGGATTCATATTCTCACTGAAGTGGAAAACTTCAATTTTGAATCAAGAGTGGCTGTTAATATAATAATTGTAATGTATTCATCTCATGTAATGCAGTTATAAGTTTACCTATGCTACTGAATTTTAAGAGAAACCTGTGATGCTTGAAAAATAGGCATTTTTTTTGTTTAATTATCAAAAGAACAAAAGAACTTTCAAATTTTTCTGTTTCTCTCTTCAGTCACTGTGCAGAAAATTGTGAATATGTAAAAAGATTACACCTGTAATGATATCTCAGTATTTTACATACATTCTGGTATGTTCTTAATGTGTTCCTCATACTTTAACTTTCTATAATATCTATACAGAGTATTTTGCAAAATGTATAAAAGTGATGACATTGGAATGTTGCATGGTTAAGTGTATTTAGTTGAAGTCTTCTCAATAATGTTACAGTTATATGTAGGAACGTTAAAAATATGTCATCAAAAACTCTTGGCCAATCCAATCATAGTTCTTTTATAGAGCCATGTTGCCTGTATAGGACACTACTTTTAATAGAGATTTAATGGTAGTGAATGTTACATAATACTTATGGTTTTAAAATAATATTGATATACTGATCTACTATTCCTAATAAGAATATTAAAATAATTTCATTTACTACTCAGGAATTATGAGAAAGTTAGGAATCATTACAGTGAGAAACTATATTGCAAAATCTCATACTGCACTTGAACCTTTGATTTAAATTCACAAAATTTATTATAAAAAATTCCTATTGGAAAAATTTTATTATTGAAACTTTTAATTAATAACCTCTATAATTCCTCCAAATTGCAATAAAATATTGCCGACCAGAACCTTTTTTACAAAGAATGTTGATTACTTTTAGTTCATCTTTCATCTGAGCTGTACCACCTTTGGCACTTGTGACCAAAATTTACCTCTAAAGTTCATACCTTATTTACATTACATTAATAGGATATGGGGAGGAAAATGATATAACTTTATATATTTCTGCAAAGTTTTTCCTGGGTTTTTTTTTTTTTTTATGGTGACAGTTCCTGGACAATAACTAATAATAATGAATTTAAACTTTCTACTACTACAGTGCTCATTCCAGCAATGTGCTTGTAATACGCTATTTGAATTTAAAATACACATATTAATTTACAAAATTAGTGGGTGCTAATTACTCAACTTTCCTTCCAACTTGTGAAAGAAGAAAACACGAGAGTCATTTCTCACACAGTTGATAAGAAGAAAATACAATGGTGTCTCTAGTGACATTAAAAGAAAATACATATTCTTTAAGAATTAATTACTGAAGAAGGAAAAGAAAATCAAGAGCTATAAAACATTTTAATAAAATATTTAGTGACTTAGACATTTAAAATACTGAGTTTTTACCCTCCTACATGTTTCACCCTCCCACACATCTTTATGTGTACTGAGTAATATATTATTCCAAGACTTAAACATAAAATGTTTGGATGATTCTGGGTGAAGCTTCTATGGAATGTGAGAACACTAAAGCCTTTGCAAACACTGATGTGTCCTAAATAATGGGGTAATTTAACCTGAAATTCAGTAGAATTTGGCAGATAATTTCCCTAGAACCTGGTTTAATTTTCAATATTAAACCTTATCAGTGGAATGCATAAATTGTTTTCCTTGTATTATTATTTTTTTACAATGTATTTAACTGTCATGTACAGATGATTGAATATTAAAGGAAGCATTTTAGAATATAGAGATGGATGTTTTCCGATATAAAGTATTCTGCAACCTGCTTGTTGGACTAACATTTTTCTGTTTCTTCAAGCAATAGCAGAAGAGTCTGTGATCAATTCTGGAGAAAAATATATTGAGTTTTGATGGACTCAAGTAATAGGGCGCAGTTGATCTAATTGCAGAACTGTGAGTCGTATCAGTGAATGCTTGGCAATGTTGATTTTGAAGATTTAAAACATAAGTGCCATATACTGACCCTAAATTGTATAATCAATAATAATGTATGAACAATGATGTAGTAATATTGAGAGTTCTGTGAAGTGGTCTAGCTAATAAGAAAATATTTTCTTAAATACTAAATCTACTGAGTGAACAATCAGAACTGAACACTGGCACATTTCAGAGAAGGGCTTTATGTAAGGCAAACCATTCTCAATTTAAAAAGCCCAAGGATGTATTTAAATTTTGTAACATCCATAAATAAACCCATGTAGTGTTATATAAATCTGCAAGTACATTTCCCTAATACCTAAAACTCAAAAGAAGACAATTCACTTTCCATTTTGGTAAATCAGGCTTAGTCATTCAAACCTAAAGATAAATTATTATGATCAGATGGAAGACAATCGTATGACAGGGTTGTTTCCTGTCTAGACTAAATTTAATCATAGCAAGTAGGATTTCATGTAATTCTACTCAGATCTATTCCCATCACTTACTAATTCTCCCATCATTCGTTAATTCATTAGTGAAAGTACTCAAGATGAAGGAAATTTAGAATGTGTATTTCAGTAGTATATATCAATGTTATATGTATCATTGTCACATTATCCTACTGGCTACAAAAATAATTTTTTAGAATTAAAAATATACTGATGTTCTACTAAGGGGTATTTTAAATTGTGCTTTCTGATATCTTTTGAAAAGAATATTTGACAATGTTTTTTTTGCTATGTGTCAGGCTTCACAGAAGTGGGTGGGACAGTTTGTGAGGACAGATACATGGTAAGGTAATGTCTGAAATCAGTCTTCTAGTTCATTTTTTATACAAATGTCCCTGGTGGGATAAGAATGCTTAAGTAATAAAATGAAGATCAAATTGTTGAAAAATAAAAATACAATTGTATTAATCTTTTTAAAGGGAACAAATTTTGGAAAAAAAATTCTCTATGTACAAACCGTATTATTAACTTCTCCATAGCAAATAACTTATTTTCTCATTTCTTTTTTATTAAGTTCAGATGATTTTCCGTGTGACTGTTGGAAAAGGTTTTTTTCTAGGTTATTTCCCTGTAAGCAAAGAACATAGTGAACACTCATTTCATATAAAGGATACTGAGTTACTCAACTTTTTAGCATTATACTGATTGACACATAGAATCTGTCCTTGGAAATATTTTGCACTGAAAGCAACATGCATGTGTGACACTTATGCTATATCCATCCCTTACAAAATTAAAATACTTGAAAGTAATTTTTGATGCACTCGAAAGTTCCATCAAAAAAAAAAGCATATCACCAGTGTGCTTTTTTGTATCACAATATTCATATATCCTAAGAAAGGCATACTGTGGGCTTAATTGAACAGCATCTAGGAGTCATTCTGAGGGATCACCAACTGTGTATTCACAACTCTAGTTGTAGGTGGGAACATCATGTAGGAGTACAGATTCATTTTTTAAAGGTGCCTAAGTTGCTTCACTAAATAAAGTCTCCAGATCTTTCTAGCTCTTACTGTTTCATGAGAAATGGATACACCTGAGCCATTATGGCACTTATTTTAGGCCAACACGGACTGCCATTAGGACATTCAGTTTGTTTAATTCATAATCTCATTGAAAGGTTGAGAAAAGAATACTGGTTCTGTATGGTTCCATTTCTGTCCTTTCAGTAGCTGAATGCCACTTTTAATGTATTTTTCTTCTACTAAAGACAAATTTTTATATCTTCTTTCAAAAATTTCTCTGGAGTGAAATTAATTTAATGTTCTTCTAGACAGAAAAACATTAGCCTAAACTACTTGTATAAACATTCCCAAGAAGATCGATAAATACCTCCAAAGGAGTGTTCATCCTACCTGAAGACAGATGCATAAGCCAAAGCAGATGACTGTTCTTTTTTCTTCATCGCTGGTTCACAATCCAGACCTCAAGTTACATGCCAGAGTCTGTTTCAGTGATCCATCCTCTGTATGCTTCAAATTAAGTACTTCAAACCTCCTGAGGTCCCTCATTGTTTCCTCATGTACTTTAAGATCTTTCCCAAGCCACAGTTATATCCTCTTACATTTTTCCAAGAGAATTTAGCAGGAAGAAACATAAAGTTGAGAGCAGAAAAACCTTCTGAATTATTTCTACTTTTTATTAAAGCAACTGAGAATTACAAGCAAGCTGTCAGCTTCCCCTCCTTCATGAATTAGAAATTCAACAGTATTTCAGACTGAACTGAATTCTTTCTTACTCTTGCCAAATATGCTATAACTGCAGTGGAAGATTTTGCAAAGGATACAANNNNTTTTGCAAAGGATACAATCAGCTTTGAGACAGGCTCCTCTTCTTATGGCATGCACTGTCACTGAGAAGTTAAAAATCCACCAGAACACAGTATTCCATGGACAGTGACTGTGGAAGGGGCATGTTAGTCCCATTAGCATTAGACCACTGGTTGTCAATGCTCCAGTGAGTCTCAGCTGCTCTTCCTCAAGATACAAAAGACCTTTCTTAAAAAATTCAGACATTTTAGAATTTACAGGATATGCTTGAGCAGTCACTGTTTCCACTTGTTGTCTGAAAGAGTTCACACTGTGTATATTCCTACACAATACAGACACAATAAGCTTATTTGTAATATTTGGGAAAGGATAATCCCATGTAAAGGTTCTTCTGCTGAAAGTAGGAATCCTTCATCTTTCCACCTTGAAAAGCAGATGTAGGCTTGATCGAGATAAAGGCTTGCAAGAATACAAGATGCAAGAATATGCAACACCTGCTTCTGTTAATTTTGTAGGGATGGCAATGATGAGGCATACAAACATGAATTATCTCTGTTCCCCTAAATTACTTTATGCAAAGCACTCCTTTTCATAGTGGAGAAGTGCTGGCTGCTTGTGAAGAACCTGCTACTGCTACTACCAGAGAAATTTAAGTTTCCAGACCACACAGCTACATCCTTAGAGTGTAAGAATAACTTCCAGGCTTGACTCCTGCTGCTGTTTCTTGCTTAGTACTGTATCCGTGTCTTTTTGTTAGAGACCAAGAAGCTGTAATGGAAAATAGTATATCTATCTATCTCCAAGATCCCTGCTGTCACTCCTGAAGAGAAAGTTTGCATTCACCTCCCACTCTTATCAAATTAATTTTGTACTTGAGAAGAAAAGCTGAAGCATTGTTGGGACATATCTAACTAGTTGTTTACTCTTGACATTGCAGTCCTACATATTGTCAATGGTAATATTCTATGCATCGCTTACCACAATATTCCTTCATATGCCTACCTTGTTCCCTCTCTCATCCATTATCTTTTTTTCTCCTTTTTTCACCCTTGGATAGCTGGTCTCCAAGAAGAGAGAAGCCCACATATCTCATTATTTCACATTTTCCTCCTCACAGATGGCAACCCCACCTGCAGATCTGCCCTTTTCATGCCATTACTAACTTCATGCCCTGTTTAAACTCTGTTATGTTTGCAACCAGGTCACCTGCTGAGGGAATGGCTACTTCTGACAAGACCCAATCTCCTATTGAGCAAATGAGCTACAGACACAGAGGCCCAGTTATTATTAAGTGTTAGCATAATTGTAATTATAAGTAGAGTGTTTCATTATAATACAGCTGTTGAGGCTTTAATGCATCCCTGTAATGTGCTTTATTAATAAGCTGTATGGAACTGCTGACTTTACAATTTTCTGGATCACATTTATGATAACAAAAGAGGTTATGAAAATGAATTCACTGCGGGAGCCCTACTGTGTTAGTTACTATGATTCACAAGTTTATTATGGTAATAAAGCAACATGAGACAATAATGTTGGGAACTGAAATACACTAATGATGCTTCATATTGTTCCAAAAACATTATGCAGAAGTGGTAAAAAGTGTTATGACTTGCAGATAGTCAAATGTAGCAGATGTCACACTACTGAATAAAAGCACGGGAGAATTCTATTAGCCACTGCACCATTTTCCACTTCCTTCCAAGTCTTCCAAAATAAAGCAAATGTTTAAGTTAGTTGGTTGATTGATTGGGTGGTTGGTCAGTCAGGCAGTTGGCAGAAAACAATTGGCTTTATCAGATCTTACCAATTTCTAAATTAATATTTTATTGAGGAACTGTGTGATCTTATCTTCACTAGATGTATGTAAATTTATTGACGCTTAGTAAACAGGTCTCGGGATCAAAGGATGAGATTTTGAAGGTAGCATTCCTACTAGTCTTTGATGTATTTTCAAGCTAGCTGTTGGACAGAAAACAAGAACAAGACACATCAGAACAAGGGATGTTTGATTCACAGGGGTGCTATGACCATCACTGATTGGCTTGGCCTTGGTCAACGATGACTCTATCCTTGTCTGCTGCTGATTACTATCTCCGGGCTACAGAAAGCTTCTAGCTGCTTCTTGCAGAAGCCACCCCTACAGCTTCACCCCACCCCAGAACCCAGCCATACAAAACTACAACATTCTACTCACCTCTGTTAATGACATATTTAAGAACCATCATTAAAATCCCCACCCTAACAGAAATTCCCCACAATTTTTACACTACACAGCTATGTTCAGTCTGTTCTTACCACTCCCTCTTCCAGTTATTGTCCTTACCTCAAGTTCCTCAAGCACCACATTAGACACCAAAAAGGACTGTGGTGGTTCAGCCCCAACCAGTGGCTGAGCACCACACACTACTCAGTCACTCCCAAAGGAAAAAAAGACAGTGCCTCCATGGGTTCTGATAAGGGAAGTTTACTGACAAAGTCACTGTGAAAGGAGAACAATAACAGCCCACAGTAAATTTCACTCAACCCCAGTGATAACAGAGTACTGCAGGACACGAGGACCAAGCTGATGCCCTAACCACACTCAGACTACCCTGGAAGCACCCAGGAGTGCACCTCCCTAACCAGCCCCTTTTATGGGGAAGTGATGTCAGGTGATGTGGAAAACAGTTTGGCCTAACTCAGCTCACCTGTACTGACTCAGCTCACCTGTGCTGACTGCTTGTGGAGGCTTAATTAATTGAATTGCAAACAAGACACTGCCAAGGAAATCACTCTACTCTAATTTCCCATGCTGCTTAATAGGTAACTGCAGCTGTGGATTTTGCTTTCAGCATTTTCAACTAGTTTACTTGAAGACAAAATTTCTTTAAAGGGTGTCATTCTTAAAGGCTGTGGACTTAGTATGTGACACTTATCACGAGGCTCTCTTGTGCTCAGTAGTATGGAACTATGCACATATACCCACATGCATTTATATAGAAATATGGTCTTCATATTTAAAAGTACGGTTTTTTCATTAAGAGATTACACATGTTAATTTTAGTGCTGTAGGCCTTTATACAGTATGCAGAGAAATGGTAATAAATTACTCTTGCAGCAAAGCTGTGGCTTTCATAATGTCATATTGGTGAAGACTGGAGAGTACAATATACATTACAAGTGTGATAAAAATTATTGCAATCATGGAGAACATCTCATTTAAAGAGAGATTAAACTAATGAGTGGCAAATTTATAAAAAATATGTCTATCTCAGAACACAAGAACAACGAGGGCATTTAATTAAGTTAAAGGTAGCATATTAAAAACTTATTTCTCATAAACTGTATGTAATGTGTTGTTATAGAAATTCTGCAAGGCCAAGAAATAAGAGAAATTAAAATGGAGTATTTACCTGCAGATAGTGGTAGATGTAGGATCTTGTTTTCCTTAAAACGCTTAAAATACAAGGAGAAACCTAGTCCACCAAACTTAGGGGACTAATTTAAGTACTTACACAGTAAGTACTTAAATTCCTTAGACATTTACTTGAGAATTTTGTTTTCATTATTCTGAAAATGACTGGTGTTCTCAATTTTTTTTGCCAACATGTTCTTGAAAAGTGATTTCTGCTGAGGTGGGCAATTTTTTATCCAACTGTGAATTTTAATTTCAAAATACATTTAGATGGCCCTTAGGAGAAAACAAAAATGGGGACGGATGTTCTGAAGGAAAATTTGAAATCGTCAGTCTTTTTTGCACTCAGCTGTATGTACTAGGCCCCGTGGTTTGTGGTCTTATGGTAATTGCATGCAGGGCTTTGCAGTGGCCTGAAGTTAACTAGAAAGAAGTAATACAGCATGGAATTTTTGTTTAAGTACCTGCCTTTTGCCTTTATGGAAATGACTATGTCCTGTCGCAGCAATCTCCTTGAATGAATCCTCAAACTAGTAGATTATTAAGCATAAAGTTCTTTTCTCCACTCTTTCAGTGAAGAGGATTAGGTGGACTGAGTTACAAGAAGCTTGAAATAGCAATCCTTGGGGGGACAAATACCTAACTTTTTTGTGATATAATTGTTAAAGTGCATACCTAACACAGGATGCCATGGAAGAACATTCTGTCTTGGTTTAATCTCAGTCAGTAACTAAGCACCGCACAGCTGCTCACTTACCCACCCCTCACCATCCTGTCCCAGAATGGGATGAGGAGGAGAATGGAAAAAAACCCCATGAGTTGAGATAAAGACAGTTTGATAGGATAACAAAGGAAGATTAACAATAACAACAATAAATATAATAACACCAAATGTTGCACAAATGCAATTGCAATTCACACGTGAAAGGAAAATAAAACAACCAAATGCCCGGCCTGTTTCTGAGCAGCAATCTTTCCTCCTGGGTAGCTTCCCCACCCAGAGCAGAACACTATATGGCTTGGAATATTCCTTTGGCCAGTCTGGGTCAGCTGTACTGGTTGTGCTCTCCCAGCTTCTTGTGCACCTCCTGGGCATGAGGAGCTGAACAGTCCTTGACTTGGTGTAGACACTACAACTACCCAGCAACAACTAGAAACAGCAGTGTGTTATTAACATAGTTCCTTAAACCCAAAACACAGCACTATACCAGCTACTAGAAAGCAAATTAACTCTGTTTCAGCTGAAAACAGGACACATCACTGAAAGCTGTAAGATGCAAATTCAAAATGCTGATCAGCTAGAAATCTGTTTTGACTCAAGGTATCCCACCATTCTAACACAGTTTACTTCTCAGTGATTATCGAGCTATACACAGCACCAAAAAGAAGTTGAAATGAGAGCTGCAAAGGACAATAATAATAAAAAAATTCACTATACTTAGAAGTGTTTAGAAATGTGGAAGATTTTAACTTCACTTGAAATGTGTAACAAATGCATGACAGCAGAAAAGAAGACATTTAGAAGCAGTCTTATTTCTAAAGCAGCTATTTCTGAAGCATTACCTGATTTTAATACTGCTCAGTTAATTCAAGCAGAGGAGGCTAACTACGTAACTATTATAGAAATGAGAATTACTGCACTTTATGTAAAATAGATGGAAAGATGCTTTTAATAGAGTTTGTTAAAATAAAATCAGAGAGAAATTTGTAATGCATCTATGGATAAGATCATATCTTCTGATTTGTGGGAGTACTTGGAATCTCTTATTAGGAAATAGAAATAAAAATAACAAAGCTAAAATCAAACCAAAACAAAGCATTAAGAAACTTGAGTGAAAACAAACTGGATAACAAAATAAACAGAAGGATATGGGAAATTCAAAGCTTGGAGTCTATCCAAAACTGCACAGCAGAGAACCCAGCCAACATTTAACATTTGGGAGAAGACAGAGGAAATGATCATGACCATGAGAAATTGCAAGTGTCAGAACATCATGTGCACTATTGAAAAAATAGATAAAGTGCCATTGGTTCAAAAGAATTATTTATAAGGTGTTCTAGCAATGAAGGAGTGGCAGAAAAGTACACAGGAGCTGCACTAATTTAAATTGATACAAAAGACACTGTGGTGCCTGAAATAACACTAATACTGTTAAAGACCTAAGTGTGTTAAATAAATATATCTGCAAATATAAAGAAGTTGCAATTTTTAATTTCTACCAGCAACCATATCACAAATCATTAGATTCGATGTGGTCACTCACTTCAATGTAAAGGAAAAAGCAAAACACCACCACTGAGTATACAGACAGCACAGATAAAGATTCTGGGAAAGTTCACCATACAAGAAGTAGATTTTTTTTTTTTTTAATCTTGATATCAGAGATTGAGGAGAAAATGTGTAATAACTTCATACACTTTATAGTTGCTGAACCATCGGAAAAATGCAAAATTGTCAAGAAATGAAGAAGAAAACAAGGTGTTTCTGCTTACTGATAGGCTCAAAGAAGCAAATACCTAGAAAATTATCTTTTTCATTTAGCTATGAAGGGAAGTATGTATTGAGACATGGCTGAGGCCAGGTGTTTTCTAATTTGATTCAGCATTCAGGACCTGGCATGTGACTATAGAAAACTAGAGCTCGTGTCTATGTACCTTATACAGATTGGAAAGCGTAATTTTCTTTGACTGCTGTATGATGTTCAGCACTTGTTGTATATCACTGGGAAACGGAACAGATTTATTTTATTGCATAGAGACAGGTAATTTCTGCACAGGTGATTTTTTAAAAATTTTTTTTTCCTGAGAAATTACAGTAAAAGTGTGGCCAGAGACACCAGGCAGTCTGGAGAAAGTCGTAGCTTCTGGGCTAAAAAAATTAAACTTTTGTTAGTGGAAATATACCTAGGAAGAAATGACAGTGTAAAAGAAGATGACAGAAAAACTTTTGATCCTCAGGACACCTATCATAGCAGAGAAGAAAGGATACTTAATGGTAAAAATAAACACTGGAATTCAATGGCTATATGAATAACCCTGGAGTGCTACTGTGCAAAATTGTAAAATAAAGCTGAGATACAAAATCTATCAAAGAATTTAAAGAATTGAAATGTTTTGTATTTATTCCTTTTTAATGTTTTTATAGTATCGCATAGTGTTGCATAATTGTTCAAAAAGCTTACTGAACCTTAGCCCTTCAGAACTGTCATGGCAAGCAGAAAACTAAGGATAGGTGTAAGCTGTAATATAGAGCTGTAATGCAAGCTCCATGGTGGTAGTTAGGCTGCTTGGGAATTTTTTTACAATGCAACCGACTTTTTGCTCTGACTGCATTGCAGCCATTGCTTAACTTATTCATAATTACACATGAATGTTAAAAAGCAATGTTTCATCATAGTTGGTTCTAAGTGTCATAGATTTCTTAAGTAACTATGTTCTACTGTGTTCAAGTAAAGAAGATAAATCTGTTCTTAGTGTTGGGTATGGAAAGCTTCACTTCAATTCTAGAGGGAAATTGGTAGCTAAAACTCACCATAAGCTGCATAATGCTAAATTTTGAGATCCATTCCTGCATTTTGAATTGTGTTGGCAAATGTCTTCCATGCATAGATTTCTACCTTAAATATACAGATGTAATAGAAAAACCCAACAAAACAAAACCCGCACCAAAAACAAATAAAATGCCCAGGACAAAGCAAACACACTCTACCCCCTGCCCCATCCCTCAGTGACCATTAACCTTTAAGAAGCAACTAGAAAGAGTAATTTCATTATTTTACATGATTTTTAGTCACAGGCACATAAAAATACACATTTTTGTCTGAAAAAATAGAACACGTTCATTAGTTCCAAGTCAAGGTATTATCTTAGGCAGAAATAATCACATGTATAAATAGAGTAAAAATAAAATCTAGATGCTTCTGAACATGTTTATCTCCTGTTGCACTGAAGTCTATAATGCCCTGTTACTCAAGACCTTTTAGGGAGCTATGTGAGCATAAGATTAGTATGTATGGCTTGCAATGCAATCCATTAGACTTGTAGAACACAACAGAACCTTCGCTGGAACATCAGGTGGAATTTATCTCACCTCACTTCATAATCCTCAGTGTACCACCAATGTCTGAGTTGAACAGGGTAGAAAATATTTTCAAAAGGAAATCTTGTTTTGTACTAAGGTAAGAAGTTTAAAACAGGTCAAATTAAAATCAACCTCAAATAGCCCTTTCTCTCCAATTTGCAGAAAGGAAGAAGACAGTAAAAAGGAATTTTTTTCTGAGTCCAAGAAATTAGGAAAAAATTCTGCAATGCCTTGTCTAAGTAAATTCTCAGTAGATAAAGAGTTTTTCAGTAAAGACTGGGCTGAACTAGAGAAAGTCTGGAGGAGAATGATCCCAGCTCTAGAAAACATCCACCAGGAAAAGGAGATCTGGAGATCTTTTAATCATTTGGTTTTTTTGACACTAAAAGCCTAGTCAAGATCAGAACTAATGGAACTACTATGTGACTGCAATAGGGCTTTATTGACTTTGGTTTTTGTCTGGTTTTGTTTTGTTTTCTTTTTTTAGAAGGTCCTCAGATACACATGACAGTGTCAGGCATTTAAGAAATTGATTTAATGGTCCTACCTAATTTTAGGTCACAGATGTTTGTAAAGGAATTAAAAAAAAAAATTGTGATGGATTAGTAGTTAATATTTATGCCTAAAAGGGTGTTGTGAAAGAACACAACTGATCTAATGTATATCAGCAGGACCATATTTTCTCCTGATGCTCATGTTGGTTATTGACAACCAAAGCTCATATAGTAAGTGAGGCTGCCAAAAACTTTTTGCAATTTCCAAACAACATCATCATTTTTAAGATAAATAAATGCCATTAGGAAGTTTACAAGGGTTTATTTTTAAAGATATTTGGGATTTTAACAGTCCTAAATTTTAAAAGTTCATGACTAAATCATGTTTTAATGTGAAACTGGTAGATCCAGGATGTATAAGGAAGCTTAGCAAAGTCTCTGTAGGTCAGTGCTCAAGTAGCTGCCTGAAAGGAAGGAGCAAGTTGTACACAGGCTGTGAGTGATGAACTGTCTTCTGACTGACAAAAAAGAAGAAACACTGAGACTACCTGAGCTTTTCATTATAGCCAAAGGCATGATGATGAGCAAAACTTCTATTATCTCAGGAACTTCTGGATAAATTTGCTGAAGCTAAGTTGCGGAGGGTAATAAAATAAATAAATAACCCTACCCCACAAAAAAACACTCCCATGTCCAGTGTGCTCTTTGAAGAGGAATTGAGATGTCTGATTCCTACTTTATTGCTTTATGTATCAGACCTCTGACTTCTGAGTTATGCATGTGTCACTTATAGTATCATACCATATGCTGAGCTTCTTATGTGGGAACAGTAATAGTGTGAATAATCAACCCCAACATTCCATTGAGATGACTATAGAGAATATGTCATAGTGGCATTATCTGGCAACTCTGTTTACATTACCATCTTGGATATTTTAAAAGGAAATATATTAATATATTATTGTTGTTTAGTTGTAAAAGAAAGTGGAAAATAATGAAAACCAACAGGAAAGAATTCAACTATGTGTATTTTTAAATGCCATGTCATGATTTTTCAAGTTCCAGGAACTATCTATATTTTTCAAATAACAGCCTTTACAGAAAATGTCTTTCTTCTTTATATATAAAAAGTCAAAACAATTACTTTCATAATAGATGACTTTTATGTTTGATTAAGAACAACAACAAAATCACTTTCGAAGTCATCTCAGCTTGAAATTCTTGTCAGAAAAGCCCTTCAGTGGAAGCATTCAGAGGTATGCTGCCTAAAATAGTCAAACTGGATTCCCAAGTTTGTGTATCAAAGACATAGCTAAAACTTCTTCCATTTGAAGAAAACAGAATATGAAAATACTTCATCATAATACAGAATAACAGAACTCAGTAATTATTTTTTTGTCATAAAATTGCCTGTTTTCAAAATGAAGCTTTTAATTTCATAAGTACTTTTTCTGCAGTAGGTTATTGTACAGGTAATAGAAATATATATATACATGTTTAATTTCTGACCTCCAAAATCAGGAACTATTACTATATTTTGGAGAGCAGCTTCTTTACATAAACTTAATAATTCAGTAGACAAGATGAAACTGCTGCCCAATTAAGAGCATTCTCTGTGTGTTACAGATTTAAATGCAAAAGCTAATAAGGTTGAGTACAGAAACATTGGAGATGTAGTAATCCCCAGGGCAAGTTAATTCACTGCTGTTCACCATGTCATGTTCATGTGACATGCTGTAGCATGTGAAGTCCTATTAATTCTCTCTCAAAAATGGCTGCAAAGACTGTAGTTTTGCTAGGTTACTCAACTATTTGTACGTCATGCTAATCTCTGAAAAAGGTTACTAGAATGTTACTAGAAGGAAGGGCACTATTGGTTTTTCTTGGTGATCAGTATTAACAAATCCCCAAGCCTTTTCTGCCTATGCAAATAAAATACTAAAAAAATGCCATGGAGTAGCCTTAGGATTTAGCTGATTTGAAGCATCTGGAAAACTTCGATCTACTCAGTTTTCTGCGAATCACATGCATTGTCTTTGTTTTGTTTGGCAAATATCTTTTAGAGCATCAGCCATTTCCCAGAAGTACCTTTTCAGGTTTTACAGACATGTGATTTTATTTATAATCTCAGTCAATAGTATTGAAATTTCATAGTGAGAAGAACCAGGTCAATAATTATCACAGTTCTTTTAGGCTCTTTGTTAATTGCCACAATCAAAACCACAAATAGACAGATTAGATGTTTGACTAGTCACTCTCATCTAAGTAACAATATGGTTTTAAAAGGACAGTGATATAGTATCTGGAACTTTTGATCCTCAAAAGACAACCTGCTCAAGACTGGATCTTCAATTAATTCTGGCCTATATTATAAGAATATTCACTGGATTTAATTTAAGGTTGTTTTCAGTTGGCTGAGTAGGTGTGAAGAGAGAATAAGGGGCTGTCACAAGACTTCTTTCCAGGATGTATTTGTTAACTACCTCAAAGAATTTGAGGAGAGGCAAGGGTTCATGATTGCAACTTTACTGCTCATTTGCAGAGCACTCGCAGCACTTGTTTATAAAACACTGGTATATAGAGGAAATAAGACACACATTTCTCTTTCATGTATCACTCTCTCTTTGCCTTTATGTCTTCTAAATGCTCTTTTATTGCGTCTAATTTAGAATGTAATAGACCTATCTTTTAAACTGTATTTGCATATAAATGGTAAGATGGATATAGAACTTTTTCAAGAATCAGACTTAGATCATTAATCAAAAATAACAATACACATGTGATTTTATTTATGCCATTAAATATTCATTAGATTGTAACAGTTTATTGCTATTACTTAGCCAAATTAGATTCAAATGGATGACCAAGAGGTCACTGTCTTCAAACCCCATAATAGTCCTTTCAGGCATCCATTCCCATAGGAGCACTTCAAAGTGAGCTTTAGTTTGTTATTGCAGTAAGGTAATTTAAAGTTCTAGAGAGCTAACCAGTGGAAAGGCCTGTACTAACCTCTTGGCACTTTTAGAGACCATGAGCTAAGAATATTCTACAGCAGAGCTCTGATGAATTTCTCCCCGTGCCCCATTTTTGTTTCATTTAGCATAAAAAATGTAAAACTATTGAATATCTGGCTCTGAGACAAAATAATTTTCAACACTTTGCTATTTACTTTGTACCTTTATATTCGCCTGCAAAAAAACCCAAAAACCCTCTTGATTTAGATCCTGTTTTAACTTTTATATTTCAATTGTAATGTCTTCATTATTAGTACAAGGGCAAGTACACTGAAACTTTAATTTTGGTCAAGGCCTTGAGCTACGTCAAAGGAAGGTTGAAAAACCCATATTTTCTGTCTCTCTACTAGTTCAATGAATAACTGTGTGTCCTAATTAGCACTTTTTTTTTTTTTTTTTTTAAAGTTGAACTAGCACAGCTGCAAATGCTATCTTAACCTCATGGCAAAAATACAAAATCAGAGCATTGCAAATTTGGGAGTGATTGCTCTATTGGCCCATAACATATTCTCTAACATTAACCAGGCCAAGTGTCACCCAATGAAGGCTCAAGCTTTTCTGATTTCTACCTGCCTTTTACACTCTTTTACCACCTCTGAGACTTAGAACTCACTTTGGAGGAGAGTGCTTGACTGTCAGAACTATCTTCCTCATGAATCAGAAGCTATTCAAGACCTGGATATTGAATATTCTGAGATCATCTCAAGCTGCCTCAACTGGTCTCAAGAGGGCTGTTAGTTTTAAAGATATCAGTGTCATAATGCTTGACTTGATCTAGGGAGGCACAGTGAGGTCAGAACACCAGAGCAATGGCATGAGTCATTATTGAAATGATGCCTACATGACTGCTATGGTTTTAATGTCCCATATTTTGCCAATGTACAGTGATTATCAGCAGCACAAAAAAATAACTATTTAATAAGTAGTGCAGCTGCTAATTTTTAAAGAAGTGATGTTTAGAGGCACTAAGATTATGAAAATGTTGCAACACATTACAGAGCACATAACAGATAGAACTATAAGTGTGGAAAATTAGGTCATGTAGACATTGAGTACTGGAAATGAGATATGCATTCTTAACTTGTTCTACAGTCTATGGAATGTAGGTGACTTTTTCATACTTGCATCATATCTGAATCTCTTAGTAATATGTTGTGGTGGGTTCACCACGTATGCCCCCCATAACCAATACATCACTCCCCCTCCTCAGCTGGACAGGGGAAGATATAATGAAAGGCTCAGAGGTTGAGATAAGATCATTCAGCAATTACTGTCAAGGGAAAAACAGACTCAACTTAGAAAAATTAATCACATCTCAATCAAAAGAGAGTAAATAAAACCAAATCTTTAAAACCTGCCCCCACCCATCCCTTTTTCCTGGGCTCAATTTTACTCCCAAATTCTCTACCTCCTCCCCAAAACCAGCACAGATAGATGGGGAGTCAGGATTGCAGTCAGTTCATCCTCCATTGTGTCGGCTGCTCCTTCCTCCTCAGGCGTAGGACTTCTCAGACTCTTCCCTTGTGGGTTTGTCATGATCCACAACCTGGACAAGACTTAGTTTGGCAGAGGCTAAATCCCCTTGTGTTCCAACCGAACCTCTGATCGCTCTGGGTGGCTGAGGGCGGCTGGGCTTAACCCCTGACTGGCATCCAATTACCAGGTGTTTTATCGTGATAAGTTCTGAATTCAATTCTCAGAGAACAGAATTAAGACTCGAAACGCAGTCAAGGTGAAGGTTGCTTTATTTGGAAAAAAAAAACCATGCCAGGAAAGGGGGGAAAGGAAGAAAAAAAAGGTGGTGAAAAGGAGAGGTAGAGATAGAAGAGAGAGANAAAAGGTGGTGAAAAGGAGAGGTAGAGATAGAAGAGAGAGAGAGTGGAAAGAGGAAGAGGGGTGGGGGGGAGGCTCTATCTACCACCACGAGGCTATGGCATTCCGTCCGACGGCAGAGCATTCTTCAGTTTCTCCGGGTCTGATGGAAGAGGAGAGCGCTCCCTCGTTTGTCATAGAATCATAGAATC
>VZTU01026281.1:0-11436 GCA_013400835.1 Zapornia atra
TTTGGGTTTTTTTTTTTTAATAATGTAACACAGTGATTCCCTAGGATACATTCAGAGGGAAATAATTTTTAAATGCTACTAAATAATTGCAAGTGCAGAGAACTTCTTCCCTGGCACCTCAAAGCAATGACCAGGCATTTCTGCTTACTTGACAGTTTTGTCATGGGTCCTGTTGGTAAGCAGATCTATTCCTCTTACCAGTTTCTTTGTTGTCACCTCTGTTTTAATGGTCTTCAAGTAATCTGTTGCATCTGAGCAAACCCAGCCGCACTTTCAGAAGTTAAAAGAGGTGTGTTTTGGAGAAGGGAGGAGGGGTGGACCTACTACCTTAACTTTTTCCCATATCTCTCGGAAAATAAATGCTTCCACATCCACCAATGATCCTGAGGAAGCAGCTGAATGCAGGCAGGGTACATAAACTGGTGAGTACATGGACCATTGCCAAATGCTATTCTACTTGTTCACCTAAACATTGCCCTTGAGAAATTGCCCTTTATAGGATATATGAGTTTTAAATTCAATCTCCATCTTTACTCAGTTTCTGTCATTTACTGAGCTTACATTGCCATCTGTGCCAAGCCACATCAGTTGGACTAATGAAGTCAGCTTTAGCGATTACCCCAAGAGGCCCTGCAAACTCATCTCAGGTGTAGAACTCATTTCAGTCTCAGACAAGATCATTCAGATGGGACAGAGTATCACCTTCATATCGTTTTTGTGGCATGAGGAAATTGCACTGTTGAGAGAAGCTCATAAAAGCCTACTTAAAACCAAAAAGGACTCGAGCGTAGTTCACTTTTCTCATTACATTTTTCTGTAGATACAAACATGGTGACTCAAGCTATTCCTACTTAAACCCAAACTGAATGTGTAGGAAGGAAAACGGGCAAATAAACAAACAAAACAAGTAAAACAATACATTCCTAGATTTTTCCATGTATTCGTTGAATCAACTGCAGTTCATTTAGCTTTATGAAATCTCTGGCAATAGGCATTGAGAAAGAAGGTGAAATGTAAACACAACCCCCTAACAGCTCATGTGTTTGTTAAAGCCAGGTGTTTTGCTGGCTGCTCACATTTAGTAAACATTACAATAATAATGACCAGTATATAACATTAATTTTATCTCACAGATCCATTCATAATTTCTTCTCATATCGTTCACAAAGGCACAATGAATGTGGTTTATTAAACCAGAAATATTTCTGTAAATGTTTAGTGTTGGCTCCTATGTGTTCCTGTGGTTTAATGCATCTGTTTATGCCACATTTGCTATGGAAAATTTTATCTGACACAAACAAAAAGCATTTTGATTCCTGAATTAATATCACGCAAATCAGAATTGTGATTGAGCAAGAGCTATTCAAACAGCTTGAGTGAACACAATGTTTTAGTTTTATCCAATTAATAAAACAGCAGGTCTTCCTCTTGAGTGTTCAAAATTGCTCTGTTTTCACAGGTAACAGTTATTTTACAAGTCTTTAGGACACTTCAGGAACATTTTCAGTAAAAGGAGACAGAAAAACATAAATGTTGCTATATTACACGTTGCATTTGCACAGTTCATTGTAGTGACTTGCTAAATTGGCTTTTTGGAAAGACGTTAATCCCATAATAGTGCTGTCAGTGCTCTAAAGGTGTTCTTAAACCAAGACCAGAAAAACGTTCTAATATTCTTACTTTACCTCTCTTCGATGTCAGGTTTCTTTAGTCTGCTCCTACCCTGAATCTGAATGTACTTCTGCTGCAGGAGATCTCAAAGTTTTATGTTTGAATCCCAATGAGTCGCTGAATTGCAACACAGAATAGTGCGATCCTATTAGGGCCAGCAAGAAGTAAAGGATTTTAGCGGTTCTAAAATGCAACCCTCAGACTATATCTCAGTCATGAGGCAGAATTTCCTAAATCCCACCCAAGAAACATTTTGTGCATTCTTCGTAGGAAAAAAGTGGTTTGGCGTTCTTCAAAATCATATGCATACACAATTATCCTTTTCTCCTTTTTCAAACATGCAGTAGCACAATAACTGAGTATCTCATGACATGAGAATTAAAACAATGAGCAGGCATATTTGGGAACGCTATCTGAAGAGAAGTCAAACAGAATGATCTGCAGCCTGATTTTGGTGTCCCACATCCTGAAATACCTGAGAGTACTCCAGCAGAAGTCAAACATTCAGCCATACCAAAAGAATGGCTGAGAAACAAAAAGGTATGCTTGTTGCATCCTTTTTCCACTGGCTGTGCCTACTGCAGGAACTCCTGCAATATGGCTGCAGCACACCTCTGTTAGTTTGCCTTCTCTCCAAAATTATTGCTGTGGGACAGGAGAAGTGCCCGGTCTTCGGACAGACACAGTCACTGCATCATCCTCCATCATATTCTGGTAGTGCACAGTTATTCCTATGAGTTTGTTTTGTACGTCCTCTCCACCTCCTTGTGACCACATATAATCCTTCTCTTATGGTTGATAAAAGTAACCTGAAAGGGCTGAAATCATTTCAAACAAGCATTGATCTTAGCTACTGTCTGCACAGTTTATGTTTAACAGTGGGTCCTATTTTTTTTTCCCTAATCCCTGGGAATAGTGTGAATATATAGCTGCAGCCCCTGGCAGGTCAGCCTTCAAATCACTGCGCAGAGAGAAGAGCCACAGTTACGTTCTCCGGAACGACGGAACAGGTACAGCTATTAGAATTTGTGCTGTTGGACAGAACTTAACGAAGAAGGAAGTTCATCTATTCTTTTATCCCTAGAAATAAAAAAGGAGTCCATCTGTTCCATGCAGATCAGAAAGTGTGGGGCGACTCATAGGTTCAGTGGGTGCATAAGCTTTACATACCACTGCGAAGTCTTCATTTCCGTCTCATAAATCAGTTGCAGGACTTACTGCCGCCTTGTCCCTCAAAGTAGCTTACTTGCACAGCCACACTATTGTCACTGTCTCTGCTGTTCCACTTCAAGGAACTGCTGGACCTTTTTCTCCTGCTGTTGCAGATCTAGAGCCTTTTCAAAAGCAACTGTCATGCATCTTGCTTTGGACATTTACAGAAGAGGAGTTATTTCAAATTCTTTATGGAAGGAATCCCACAGCCTCTGATGGCTCTCAGCCCCCTGCTTTGGCCAGCTCCATCACGCTGTTTCAGAATCCTGATGAGAAGGGGATCCTGGTTACAAATGTGGATATTGTTCTTGTGTTAGTCAATACCCCAGGAATAGAATCAAGGTCTAGGCTGTGTTAAACAAAGTAATCCAAGTATGTGGCAGTGTTGCAGTTCGGTTAGAACTCGTTAACCAGCATTTTTCCCCTTCCTGCACAGTCTTTCCAGGTTTCAACTGGGAACAAAACCTAGAAGACTATAAAATAAGTGTTATTCCTGTAGTGTTTGTACTGCAAAAGGCAAGGCGTTCTTATGTATCCCCCCCCAAGCAACCTGGACCTTGTGAGAGTCCCAGGTAAAAATATTACAAAAAGCTAATAGGTAAAAATATTAATCTGTATTTAAATAGTCCTCCCCAAATTTATGCCCCTTCCCAGCACTTCCGTTCAGAAGCTCATCACTTCCGCCATGACTTCATTCAAAGAAATCCCTTTTAGGTAGAAACAGCGGGTTGCCAGCAGCAGAAGGAACTTGGCATAAGCTGTTCCACAAAGCAGTAACAACTGCGGCTCCTAAACCTTTCCGTTTTCTTGCAGCAGTGCAATGTATAGTTACACAACCTCTAATCCTAGAAGTAGATCAGAGGGGAGAAAATGGCAAGGGTACTGCACTGGGTATAGGTATCAAGGTGTTGCCAGGGAGCTGGCTGCAGGGACTCTTCTGTGGAAGACTTGGGGCTGCTCTTTGCCAGATATAGATGACTCCAACACACCCACCACAGGACACAGCTGAACCCATCAGCCAAGCTGGTGACAACTTGAGGAAAATGTATTTAAGAGTGAGCAAAAACCACCGCACAGGTAGTGAGGAATTAGGAAAAAAAATGACTGAGAAACAGACCTGTGAACACTAAGGTCAGAGAAGGAGGGGGAGGAAAAGCTGGAGCAGAGGTTTCCCTGCAACACATGGAAGAGATCATAGAATCATAGAATCATAGAATCATAGAATCATAGAATGGTCTGGGTTGGAACGGACCCCAAGGATCATAGAGCTCCAACCCCCCTGCCACAGGCAGGGCCACCAACCTCCAGGCCTGGATCTACACAAGGTTGCCCAGGGCCCCATCCAAGCTGGCCTTGAACACTTCCAGGGATGGGGCATCCCCTTCTTCTCTGGGCAGCCTGTTCCAGCACCTCACCACTCTTTCTGTAAAAAACTTCCCCCTAATATCTAATCTAAACCTTCCTTCCTTAACAGGTATTTCCCTGCAGCCCACGGAGAAGACCACGCCAGAGCAGAAATGCACACTGCTGCCCATGGAGGACTCCATCCTGGATCAGGGCATTATTTACTGAAGGACTGCAGCCTGTGGGAGGGACCCTGCTTGGAGCAGAGGAAGAGTGTGAAAAGGGAGAATCAGCAGAGAGGAGCTGTTACAGACAGACTGTAACCCCTATTCCCCGTGCCCNCTTCTGTGGAAGACTTGGGGCTGCTCTTTGCCAGATATAGATGACTCCAACACACCCACCACAGGACACAGCTGAACCCATCAGCCAAGCTGGTGACAACTTGAGGAAAATGTATTTAAGAGTGAGCAAAAACCACCGCACAGGTAGTGAGGAATTAGGAAAAAAAATGACTGAGAAACAGACCTGTGAACACTAAGGTCAGAGAAGGAGGGGGAGGAAAAGCTGGAGCAGAGGTTTCCCTGCAACACATGGAAGAGATCATAGAATCATAGAATCATAGAATCATAGAATCATAGAATGGTCTGGGTTGGAACGGACCCCAAGGATCATAGAGCTCCAACCCCCCTGCCACAGGCAGGGCCACCAACCTCCAGGCCTGGATCTACACAAGGTTGCCCAGGGCCCCATCCAAGCTGGCCTTGAACACTTCCAGGGATGGGGCATCCCCTTCTTCTCTGGGCAGCCTGTTCCAGCACCTCACCACTCTTTCTGTAAAAAACTTCCCCCTAATATCTAATCTAAACCTTCCTTCCTTAACAGGTATTTCCCTGCAGCCCACGGAGAAGACCACGCCAGAGCAGAAATGCACACTGCTGCCCATGGAGGACTCCATCCTGGATCAGGGCATTATTTACTGAAGGACTGCAGCCTGTGGGAGGGACCCTGCTTGGAGCAGAGGAAGAGTGTGAAAAGGGAGAATCAGCAGAGAGGAGCTGTTACAGACAGACTGTAACCCCTATTCCCCGTGCCCCAGTGCTGCTTGGGGAAAGGGTGAATTAGAGATTTTGGGAATGAAAGAGTGAGGTTGAGCCTTGGAAAAGAGGGAAGTGAAGGGAAGATGTTTTAGTTTTTGTCTGTTTCTCATCCAACTCTATTTTTAATTGGCAATAAATCAAATTAATTTTCCACAAGCCAAGTATGTTTTGCTTTTGAGAGTACTTTTTAAATGACCTCCCTGACTTTATCCACTAGCATTCTCATTTTATTTTCTCTTTCCCTTCCCCTTTTGAGGACAGGGACTGAGAGATCATCTGGGTGGGGTCTGGCAGCCAACCAAGGTCAACCCACCACAGATACAAAAGGAGAAATTCTGGTTTCAAGGAAGTTGAAAGCAAACAATGATGCAACTTCAGGTCAGCAAGGAGTGATTTGCAACAGCCAGATCTGGTTCCCCTAGAGAATATGTTAGTAAGCTCTGCAAGGAACAGTACCAAGTCTTCAGCATGCATACACAAAGAGTTCACCTACACAAACCTAAACTAAAGTATGAATAGTCTGATTGGGAAAGAAGAAAGCATTTTTATTTTCTTGAGAAAATTAAGCACAGATAGAATTCAGGAAATACTCCTTTGCCCTTTCAGTAGATTCCTGAACAATCAAACTTTGGATCAAAGTTGAACAGAAAAACTGGGTCTTTCAAACAGAAGTCAACATTTATAACTAAATTTAGATAAAGAGAACAGTTAATTTTGAAAGTGAAAGGTACAGAGTTCAATATCCATCAATCCATTTTGGTTTGGAACCAAGAATTTTTTATTTGTATATAGAATTAAATGGTCTAGAAAGTAAACATCCAAGTAATTACTGCTTCTACCATCTCTACCATTACCATGTTTGCCTACTCCTTTGTATTTTCTTAACACTGAGTTGGTCCTGAGCAGTAACACAGACAGATGACAGCAGAAGAATTCAAGCATTACTTGTCCACAAAAAGACAGCAGTCAAAGGTGCTAAATAGCAGAGAATGGCATCAATCTGGTTTGAACTTCAAATATAACAGTTCTTTAATTTTATCCAGGTTCCCCATCTTGATATAAGTTTTGCATTTAATGGAAGAACAGCTTCAAGAAAAGATTCAAAAGGGTTGGAGAAGCTATCATCTCTTTTGGCTGCAAGAAAATTAATTTCAACATTAGTGATTGAAAAAATTCTCTTTTTTTTTCTTTTTAAGTTTCCCATCTTCAGCTTATAGATTTTTTTCCTACTATCTTTTATCATGTGTATTTGATAAAGAAGACAGACCAAGCTCTCTAAAGCTCCCACTGCGATGTTTTTTCCCTGAACTCCAAGCATATCAAAGCTTTCTTCCTCCAAGATTTATTTTTTACGTTATGACTTTACCTCTGAACTGTTTCAAGACAACAGGGTTGCTTTCACTATCACTGCAGATAGACGTAAAAGCCACAGCACTATCATTTGTGGGTCAAGTAAATGGGCTCACTCACACTCAACACTATGTTGCTACAGGGCTCAACCTGATTAGTCGTCTTTTTACATCTCTTAAAACATTTTGAAAGCCACTGCTGCTATAATGTCCTGTATTTCTTGTACTGAATATGTGCTGTAGCCCATGCCCTTGTTTTTTATTTCTGATTTTGTTTACGAGACTTTTTCACTGTTAGTTTCAGCCTACTTTATGACACTAACTTGGCTGGATTTTTTCTGATTTTTTTCAGTTCTCATTAGTCTTTGTGAAACAGTTATCTTTCAACCTACCAAACAAGCCATACGAATTGTGTCATGGTTTAGCCTCAGCCAGAAGCTGAGCACCACACAGCCAATTGCTCACCCTCTCCCAGTGGGATAGGGAGGAGAATGGAGAGAAAAAAGCAAACCTTACCCCTAGATTGGGGTATGGACAGTTTGCTGGGACACCACAGTCAGGGGGAGATAACAAGACATAACAAAATACGCAAAACTGGTGATACACAATGCAGCTTTCATCATCAAACCATACAATTCAGACCACACACTGCACACCCTGGAGCTGCACTGGCCTTCCCCAACTTCCCCTTTTCCATCAAGCATGACATCATATAGCATGGAACCAAAAGCTCTTTGGTTAGTTTGGGTCAGCTGTTTTGACTGTGTCCCATCCCAGCTTCTGGTGAAAATTAACCCTATCCTAGCCAAACCCAGAATGTTATCCACCCCGTATTCTATACCGTCTACGTCATGCAGAATGATGTGCTGTTGAACTGTTACATGCTGCATCTGGAGCTCAAGGATGGTGTATCTGTCATGGTCCACGCTCACAGTCTGCAGATTGAAGATGCTGATTTGAAGGAAATTTCTGGATGCAGTTGCTGTTGCCAGTGTTAGTTCAGTCATTGCAGCACTCATCCTTCATTGATTCTTACTGTGATACCATTGACACAGTGTATAGCAACTGTAACAATGAGAACATACAATGGCAGGGTTGTTTAGCAGTTGACATCATAGAATTTAATTTATTGGCTATTCTCACCCAAAATCAGATCCCCTGTAGGTTCACATCAGGTTTCCCCATTCTTCCATATCACCCACCAAGTACACCCAGATCCTTGCACATTAGCAACCCCACAAATGGGTTTGCTGTTGCCTGAAGCAGGAGTAACCTAGACTCTCTTCCTTAACACATTCTTCATATATTCTATGGGGACTCTATACAGTACATGTAAATATGGGGTACATGGTATATGGGGACTTCTACAGTACATGGAAATTTTGACTAGTCAGAGGCAGCTCAATTGGTAAACCCCCTGGAGTTAACTAACCGGGTGTCCTTTGCTAAATGTGTATCCCAATGTTTGAGGCTCCCACAACCTCAATGTAGTTTTTAGCAGCCAATCGCAGAGTTTGATTTCCCTGGGGGCATGGTAGGGGATATATTTTATATATTTATATTTTGGGCATTGCACTCCATACCAGGGACACTTTACCCACTTGGCTTGCCTGATTTCATTGTATGTCTCACATTCTTGGATGACCCATGAGGTAGCACCCATGGTCAATTCCACCCCCTCAATCTTGAGACCATGTATATGTTATATCCCTTCTTTGCTGGCCTGAGGTGTCATGGACCTACAGAACTATAAATAATTCACCATTATGTTGCCAGTCCAGATCAACCTGGTCCACTTTGATCATAGCAGCCTGATCCACCTGCTGGTAGTTTGATCTTCCTCTGTGGTCTGTCTCTTGGGTACATGGGCATCCACGTGATGTACTTCTACACTCAGCTTCTCCAGCCAGGAAGCAATATCTTACCATGATTCAGCAGCCCAGATGGGTTTGCCTCTGTGCTGCCAGTTTCTCTGTTTCCATTGCTGTAACCATCCCCACTGGGTTTGTGTCACGACTCATGAGTCAGCATAAAGGTAGATGACTGGCCACTTTTCTCCAGAGCTACTGGGTGGGTTTCACTTCTGCAGACTGGCTCAATTCACCTTCTTCAGTGGCTTCTGTGACTAGCTTTGTAGGAATTCATACCATAGCCTTCCATGTCTGTTGCTTTTCCACAGTGTGACTGGACCTATTCTGTGAACAGGGCATATGGCTTCTCATTTTCCTGTAGTTTGTTGTATCGTGGGGTTTTTTCACTGTGTGTCACCTCCTCCTCCAGTGACATTCTGAAATCTTTGCCTTCTGACCAGTCCATGATCACTTCCAGGAATCCTGATAAACTGGGGTTTCCTATTTGAGCGCACTGTGTGAACAGTGAAACCCACTTATCCCAGGTAGCATTAGTTGCATGATGTTTAGAGAGGACCCTCCCTTTGAATATTGAGCCCAGCACCAGCAGGAGGAGCTGGGCTTCAATACCAGTACTTCTAAACTGGATCAAACCCTTCATATGCTGCTAATATCTCCTTTTCAGTTAAGTGTATCAGGCATTGGACCCTCTGTATCCCTGATTCCAAAACCCCAGAGGACAACCTAGAGTCTCCCCTTGTGCTTTCTGCTAGTTGTGTTGAAATTTCAGCATGTTTGACACGATAGCATTCATAAGCAGCATGACTTTGTTCAGGCCACGAAAGTCTATTGTCTCCACTCTCCATTGGACTGGAACAATGACCATATGGGACGTTTAAAAGGTGAGTGGTTTGTTCTGATCACTCCTTGGGTCTCCAGGTGACAAATCAGCTTATGGATGGGAATCAGGGAGTCTAGGTTGGTGTGATTTTTGTGGTAGTAACTGGCACCTGTAATTGTACAGGAGTGACGTTCCAAACCACTAGGTGTGAGAAGTTCTCTAGATACCTGCTCATACTTTCCCACACCTGACTATTAAGCCTTGGGGAAAATCTCTGGATGGTGGTCTTAAAGCAATATCTTTTAACCTTGAACAGAACACTGTCCTGGTTTTGGCTAGGACAGAGTTAATTTTCTTTCTAACAGCTGGTGGAATGCCATGTTTGGGATTCAGGATGAGAGCAGTGCTGATAACAGGCTGATGGTTTTAGTTGTTGCCAAGCAGTCAAGGACTTTTCAGTTGTTCATATTTCCCTGCTAAGAAGAATGTGAGGGACGGGGGACAGGGGCTGGGGTTGGGAGTGGGGGGATGTGTCCAGGAAGCTGGGAAGGGGACACAGCTGGGACAGGTGACCCAAACTGTTCCACTTGTATGGAACCATTCTGTCTTTTTAGCATCACTATGAAACTTTTTCCATCTCCATTCGGTAATGACCCTGTTTAACTGCAAGGGTTTCTTTGTTCCTAATGCATTCTGGCTCCTTCTTATTCTGAGCCCTGCCAACTGAGTTACTTTCCTTAATATCCTAATTTTCCTCTATCATGTTTGTCATGTTACATCTCTCCTTTTTTTGTACATTTTTTAGCAGACAGCTCCCCTTCCCCACTAAAGTGAGAGGAGATTTTATGCAAAGTTGTTTCTTTCTTTGTAGGCAGACTGGGTTTCATAGCTATTTAATAAATGGTTTCAACTGCCTCAGGAAATCAGAAGACTATGTAAACATTCTCTTTTATTTCCTTTCTTTTTTTTTCTTCTCTTTTTTTTTTCTTTCTTTCCTGTTGGATTTTTTTTTTTAAATATAACATTCAAATTCATCAGAGAAAAGAAGACATGTCAGATTCTTTTATTTCCACTTGAGAGGATCGAAATCCTACAATTATTTCTGAAAGTACTCAAGTCAGAAAAAAAGTCTTGCAAGGTGACTGTAAAAAAGGTTGTCAGACTACAATTAAATTTCTTACTGTTTTGTGCTGGATAAGATAGTTGATCTCTAGGTTAAGAAAAAAGGCAAGATCAGTCAGCATAAACCTAATCAGAAGATAAATATCTTTTAAGTGTTTAAGGTAGCAAAACATACAGCAAAAGAGGAGATCTAAGTTGTTACAGCAGTAGAAGTGGAAACTCATGTTAGGTATGTTAATAGCAAGAGATGAGGTAGCACTTGGCTCTGAACACATTGTCTGCATGGGAATATGATTTAACAAATTTTGGATGTATGTACACCATGGCAATCCCTTTGCAATTAATGATACAGATGCTGAACAGACTGAGTGATAGCCACTTGTTCAGCAGTGACCAAAGCCACTTCTTTGTTATTTTCAGAAGATGGTGGAGGTCTCTATTTTTTCCTATTGACCTAGGCATCAACTCCAATTTAGCAGTTGTGAATTTCTGTTATTTATAGCTTTTATGAAATCTTTCAGATTTGTTTATTAATCCTTAAAGAAAGATGATTGATTCAGTAACTTAGAGATAGCACTTCCTCCCCTCAAATTTCTCAGTCAACTGAGTATCTTTTTCTACAACAACTTCCAAGACAGAGATCAAAATCTCCTTGTCACATAAATGTAAAGCAGAAAGGTAGAGGAAGCACAACAGAATTAAGAAGCAACCTTACATTACTATCTACAAGTTATGCCAAGTTAATGGGTTTGAACACTGTTTCCCAGAGATGTACGTCCTACTGCACCTAAAATCATGGAAGATCATAACATCATTAAATACCCAATTCATACATTACACAGTCTGCTAAAATGTACTGGTTAGGTCCAAAAATGTAGGCCTTTTAATACCAGTCCTGACATGGGACTTCTCAAGAATTTAGTTTTATTTGATACCAACTTTATATTAGG
>VZTU01026282.1:0-79467 GCA_013400835.1 Zapornia atra
CTGTGATTCTGTGGTTCTATGGTGTCGCTAGGTGGGCTTCTCTGGGAGTTGCAAAGAAACACTCCACTTTTTTTTTTCCTCTCTTATAAAAATCATTTTAAATGGGTCTAGAATCAATTTTGGGTTAGGTTCTGTGCCATGTTAATCTTCAGCTTTGGGAGACATGAGGAATGCGTGACATCATCAGTTGTATGCCATCACCTGCTTTTAAAATGCCATCAGACTTGCTAAATATTCAGCGTCTATTTTCGGTCTCAGCAGACTGCGTTGGCTGAAACTGCTTATGCAAATGAAAAGCTGTACCTCTTCAACAGGTTATTGCTAGCTGATCCTGAATAATTGGTGTTGAACTGAGCAGTAGGTGGGAGAAGTCAGCACAGGCAATAATTAATCAAGTGGCTTCACGTCTAGCCTGGATGTGAATCCCAGAAAACCCTCTCTGAAGGCATGACAGGCTCCTCGGAGCCCTGTGCTCATGTCTAACTGCTGCAAACTCCTCACAGTAACACCTCTCCCATGAGACGCTCAAGTTATGCAACAACCTTGTTTGGGTTTTGCCCAGTGACTCCCAAGGGAAGCCCATTAGAAAGTCTTTCTTCGCAGAGCCTCTTGCCATGTATTTCTAAACACCAGCTTATGTTAATTCATGGCTGCTTTGTTCTGATTTGGGCTTTGACTAAAATGGCTCTTTTCCACCCTTATTTTGTCAGAGAATCATAAAATATGTAAGGTTGGAAGGTAACTTTAGAGGCCATCTAGTCCCACCTCTGCAGTGAGCAGGGACATCTTCACTAGAGCAGGTCGCTCAGAGCCCCATCAAGCCTGGCCTTGAATGTCTCCAGGGATGGGGCCTCCACTACATCTCTGGGTGACCTGTGCCAGGGATCCACCACCCTCAGAGTGAAGAACTTTTTCCTAGTACCCAGCCTAAATCTGCCCTTTTCCAGTTTAAAACCCTCACCCCTGATCCTATCACTCCCTGCCCTCAGGAGCAGTTCTGCCCCAGCTTTCCTACAGGCACCTTTCAGGGGCGGGAAGGCTGCTATAAGGTCCCCCCAGAGCCTTCTCTTCTCCAGGTTGAACCAGCTCAACTTTCTCAGCCTGGCTTCATAGGAGGGGTGCTTCAGCCCTTGAATCATTTTTGTGGTCTCCTCTGGACATGCTCCAATAGGTCCATGTCCTTCTTGTGCTGAGGGCTCCAAAGTTGGACACAGTTCTTTTTTCATTCCACAGTTCTCCAGAATTTTCTAGACCACAGCGATGTCCCTCCTTGGCTTTTGTCTTGCCAGCCAAAGTGAGCTGAGCATTTTTCATCTGCTCTCAAAAAGGCAAAGCTCTCATTATTTATCACCCCCCTTTTTTTTTTTTTGTTCTCCTTCAGCTCTTTTTGATCTGGAGTGGACCCTGAACCCCAGCTCAGGAAGATGACAGGGTCCTTTTCATGGGAGCCTTGGGCTAAGGTGGTGGGTATGAGAGCAAGGCCACAGTGAACGAGTCCCAGCAGGAAGAAGCAGCAAGGAGCTGATATTGCACTTGGCCAAATCCCTGAAAAAAGGGAGGAGTTTTTTCCATTGGAAAACAGGATCTATGCAAAAAAATGTGGAATTGATTTGTCTCAGTGGTTTGTTAAGAGTTAATCGATAAAATAACAGTTGCCACCTTATTAAGAGAAACTAGCTGATTATAAAGTTGATTAATGGGATGATTTTTCATGACTATAATTAAAGCACTGCATGGCTTCTCGTATAATTGATATTTAATGCTTACATGGAAAGCTGGTTGTCTATAAGAAACAGTGTTGGTTTTGGGATTTTGGTTCGATTAATTGGGTTTTTTTCCCCAATTACTTGCCTGTGGGCTGGGCAGAGGGGAGCCCAAGTGGCTTATCCAGGGAAGGGGGGGAAGAGAGTGGGATGCAGCTGGTAGGAACCAGAATGCCACCTCTTCGATGCTAGAGAAATGGAAGACGACCAACATTTCCTGGCCATGCATAGGCTGCAGCAGCTGCGTTGGGGTCTATAAGCAGGAAAGAGGGTTTTGTTGATCTATTTTTTTCCCTAAGAACAGGGAGCTCATAGGTCCAAGCTGCAAAGACCCTATAGAAGGCCTTGAGGTCTGTTAAAACTCTTCAGCTAAAGCTAATGCGTTGAATCTCCATGTGCCTTGCAGGTCCTCTGGCAATGCTCATGGTCAGTGTAGTAACACCCCCGTCCTAAACCTGTGACAGGTCCCCGACAGCAAGAAGGATGTGACGGTGGAGATGCAGAGCCGTGCCAAGTGTCCATGTGCAAATTTTTACCCCGTCATTCCGACTGCATTGTATGATCTTAATTAAATTACTGAGCTATGCTCTCCACTAAAAAGAAGACATTTGATCCCAACAACCCTGTTCTCTGTCCCTGTTAATTAGCAGAATTAACCCAGATTTTCTTCCCTGACGGAGGTCTGTAGCCCTCACTGCAGGGAAACAGTAAGTGATCATGCTAGTGGGAGAGCGCGACGCTCGCTCCTTTGAAAAACCAAGTCACTGCAATCCCCATGTACCCCAAACTTTGTCCCTGTGTCAGCCAGCACAGGTGGCAGCTGTGATGGGAGATGGCGGATGGGCTGGGGTTAGGCAGCGAAGCTGCAGGCAGCCTTCCAGCCCTTAGGCTGGCATCATCCATGAGGGGAGGTCACACTCAGTCTCGTCTCCCATTGAATGCTGCGCACTTCTTGGTCCCTGTCAGTCTGTCCATCGCTGTTGGGATGGAAGCTTGCTCGGGGTGAGGGGGGACAGTGTATGTGCAGTGATAGCCACACAGCCCTTAGTGAATCTGCAAATCTAATAACAGCCAAGTGCGGCGCTGATGCATTGTTAAAAGTTTGTTTTGTTTTTCTTTCCTGCAAGCAAGAGCTGGAGTATTTGGAGATGGGTAGATGGTGCTAAATTGTGTTTATTGCACGTCTGTTGAATATGTAACACATCTACGCGACCTCCCCGAAGAGTTAGACAAGCCTCCACACAGCATCATAACTCTCCAATGCTTGGAAATGCATGCGAATACTCTGGTGCAAGGAGAGGAATTTCAGACCTCACATGCTGGGTGATGGATGCTGCTGGGGGGGCCGAGAAGCTGCCCAGACCCGCACAAGAAGACTTCTTTTGTGTGTGCGTGTGTCTGGGAGTGAAATGTTAATCACAGCATCATAGAATGCTTTGGGTTGGAAGGGACCTCAAAGATCATCTAGTCCCACCACCCTGCCATGGGCAGGGACACCCTCACCAGCCCAGGCTGCCCAAAGCCCCATTGAACCCAGTCTTGGACACCTCCAGGGATGGGGCTCCCACAGCCTCTCTGGGCACCCTGTGCCAGGGCCTCACCACCCTCAGAGGAAAGAATTCCTTCCTCACGTCTCACCTAACCCTGCCCTCTCCCAGCTCGAAGCCATCGCCCCTTGGCCTGTCCCTGCACTCCCTGGGGAACAGCCCCTCTCCCGCTTTCCTGTGGGACCCCTTTAAGTGTTGGTAGGCTGCAATTAGGTGTCCCTGGAGCCTTCTCTTCTCCAGGCTGAACCAGCCCAACTCTCCCAGCCTGTCTTCACAGGAGAGGTGCTCCAGCCCCTTGGTCATCTCCGCGGCTGCCTCTGGACTTTGTGGTCCTCATCTGGTGCTGTACTGGAGTGGCGAAGGAATGGGTAGTAGGTTGTAAAGCTGATAGCTCTGATGGTTTTGTAGAGGGATGCTCCTAATATCCTGCATGGCACAAGCTGGCCTGCAGTCTCTCTTATCTTGCAGTCAGTCAGCCAGCAAGCAGTCTTCAGTACTGAATGTATTTCTTTGTCATTTTTATTCTTAAGGAACATAATAGAATGTGTGGGGCGTGCCCAGCCTGCTTTGCTGGGATTCATGAGATGCACATTTTTTTCCTTTTAAAAAAACTTTTCTTTTTTCTTATTTTTTATTTTACTGATTTTTAATTTCTATTTTATTTTTTATTATTTTTATTATACTTTTTATATTCTTTTTTCCTCTTTTTTTTCTGTCCTGTTCTTCTCTTTTTCCTCTTTTTTTCCTTTTTTTCCTCTCTTTTCTCTCCTCTTTCTTCTCTTCTCTCTTTCTTCTCATTTTTATCATTTTTCCCCGTCTTTTTTTCTCTTTTTTTCCCATTAAGCTGGGCATGCATACAACCCTTTTTCTTCTCCCTCCCCCTCCCCCTTATTTTAAAACATAGATGCTTTTATTCTGCCTTCAGATCACTTTCTTTCTTTAAAAAGTAAACTTCACCAGGCAAACAGTTTAATCCTGAAGTATCGTCTCGGAATGCTGACTTCTTGTTGTGGTGGAAAAGATGTCTTCGCCTCACTGCAGGTTACGATGTGGCAGTATTTTTCAGGATTGTGGGCTCTGATTTGCTCCAAAATATGCGGTTTGGGGAAGGGATGGAACCCAGGGGATGTTTTTTTACTCTCAGTAGGTCCTGTAGCTCTTTCCATGGGCAAACTGGGGAGCAAAGCTTTAACTACGCTGTGTAAATAGCTTGCAGCTGACCTTGACGTCAGTGTAGCTAGAAGAGAATGAAGATGCGTCAGGCTGAAGCCAGGCCTTAGAGATGCGGCTCTTGGCAAAGGAGATCAGGGTAAAATGGAGGTTATTGGGTACAGCCACAGGCCCCGCTCCTAGCGCCCGCCTTTATGGGATGCGCTGGGATGTCTCTTTGGCATGGGGCATGCTGATGTAGTTTGGAGAGCTGGTGGATGGTGGGGTGCCGTGGCCTCTGCTTGCTAATAATGGGGAGGGGAGGAGGTTTGGTGGGTATGACATCAGTGGTTCAGTGGGTATGACATCAGAGGTTTGGTGGGTATGATGCCAGGGGTTTGAGGGTATGACATCAGGGACTTGGGGGGTATGACATCAAGGGTTTCTGGTGTATGACATCAGAGGTTCAGTGGGTATGACATCAGGGGTTCGGGGGTATGATATCAGGGGCTTGGTGGGTATGACATCAGGGGCTTGGGGGGTACGTCATCAGCGGTTCGGGGGTATGACATTGCATGTTGTGTTTTCACAGGGTCAGGCTGCAACTTGTTGTTAGAAATGGGTCGGAAACTCACGTTTACCAAAGCTGGGCTCGGGAAAGCGAAACTCGGCTGGGACAGACATGGCTGGAACCGCGAGTCCAACCACGGCTGCTGCCGCTATCCACGGCCCAGCACCGCCGGAGCCAACGGGCCGGGGCCCGGCCATAGCCTTGGCCCGCAGGCCGCGCCCCTGCGCCTGACAGCCAAGGCTCTAGGCCAATAAGACGCCTCGGGACGAAGAAATTTCTAGTGAGTTGCCATATGTGGTCAGGAGCCCGCCCGGCCTGGGTATAAATACGGCCCGGAGGGGAAACGGACTGCTTTTCCTGGGTGGAGCGGGCTTCCACGTTGTGAGCAACAACCGCTGCCCCCGCCTCTATCCTGTTGTGAGAGCCCCGGTGGCTATCCCTGAGCTTTACCTGGTGAGTGACCGTGCCCCCTGGATTCCTTCCCCTGCCGAAGCCTTTCAGCCACCCTTCGGCCCGCCCTGACCTGGTTTTGCTACTGTTAAATGGCAGCAAGCCCTGGAGGGTGCTGCCTGTGCTGCGTTGGGATCTGTGCTGGTGCGTGTTTCCTGCTGTACCTTCGTGTTAGCTCGGCTTGTTTAATGGGTGTGGGTGGTGGTGGGGTTTGGAGACGTGTCCTGGTGGGGTTTGGCAAGGTGTCTTGGTGGAGTGTGGTAAGAGTCACCGGGGTGTGTTTCTCCTTGCTTTGTGGGAGCTGAGCATGACCAGCAAAACCTATGGAGAGCTTTGCTGCTGTGAGCCTTCTGCAGGCTGCCAATGAATTAGTGATGAGAAACGGGCTTGGAGGCTGCCCTGAAAAACCTGGAGCTGGCTTGTGTCTCCCCCCAGCAAGCTGGGAAGCTGCAGGTGGACTGCCCCTCGCTGCAGGCTGGGTGAGCAGGCCGGATGGATGGGCCGTCCGGGCTCCCAGAGGCTTGTTCGCTGGTGTGGTCTCCTTAGGAACCGTGCTTGCTGTTGGGGGCAAGGCAGTTGCTGAAAGGCTTTTGAAGGAGAACAGGAGAACCCAGAGAGCTTACAAAGCTGGCCTCAAAAACCTGTCTCTAAGATGTGGTTTGCAGTTGTTGCAATGAGGTCCCCAGTGCCTTTTGCTTATGTTGGCCATATTTTTCCCTGTGATTTTTGGGCTCAGTCCATGGATGTGAGCATTCTGATCCAGAGTCCAGAGAGCAAGTCCATCACCCTGACATGACCCAGAGAGCGAATCCAGGTGGTGAGTTACTGCTCTGCAATAAACTGCCCTGAACCACTCTGTACCCTCTCGTGTTTCCATGCCAAGGGGGAAGCTGTTCTTCTGTGTTCGCTTGTGCATGGATCTGGGCAGCACAGAACAACTTGGGCTCATATTTGAGTTGTCCTTCTGGGCAACAGTCGGAGTGTGGCAGGGGCAGGACAGCCTGCCTGGCTCTGCTCTTCCAGCACAGCCGTGCTCGCCAGTGCTTTGACAACGGGAAGGAAATTTCTCACTGATCACAAAGGGGCGGGAGGGAAGAATAAATTAATTAAAGAGATAAAAAAAAGTCCGGCTACTTTTCATTTTCCAAAGTGCCCATTTTCTTAACTGTTCCTCCAAATTATCATCTCATTAGATTTATTCTGTTTCTTGATGTTGTTGTTATTCTGTTTATCCCGCATCACTCAGCAAATGTCTCCCATCTCCTTCCAGCCAACTTGCACAATACATTACAATTACATAATTATGCCATTGTAATCAAATAATTAAGTTGCACATTAAACACGCATTAGAGCTCACAAAGGAAGGAGCTTCAGACACGGGCATGGAATAGGAGGGAGTGAGCCAGTCAGTGTTGGTGCTAATTGCATCTTGCTTTTAATGACTCAAGGACTCCAGGTTTTTGGTCTCAGGTGGCAAAATGGGAGTGGGCTGTAGCTGCTGAGTTTTAAATAAGCAGGTTTAGTGAGCAGACTCCCCTGCAGAGAGAAACGAGCCTCAGTGACCAAACACACACAGAATGAAAAAGGGAATAATTGTGAAGCCTGTTTGGCTTCGTGTCTATTGAAACCTGCTTTAATTGAAGCTCAGAATCAGCTCACACAGGAGGAGGAGGACACCCATCCATTACCATTGTGGGACTCAGCTGGTTTGGCAGGAGAAGGCTGTGCTGTCTTTGGGATACCATTTATTTTAGTAGCCGTAGGGGAGGATTGTGGATGAGTCTGGGGGTAAGTCAGTGTGGGTTTTTTCTCCCCTTTTTGTGCTTGTTGTTCTGGGTGAAACAACACCAAGTGGAGCCTGATTTACTCACTACTCAGAAAGGCACACAGGGGGTGGCTGGGGTTCTCTGTTCAGGGTAGGTCCAAGAGGTGAAAGGTGTGGGGCCACTACTCATAATTCAAATCCTGCAGGATGTGATCCAGGACAAAAGGTGGCCCTGGTCTAGTTGTGCCAGGACCAGAAACAAGCTTTTTTTAATACAGTTTTGGGTGATTCTTTCAAAGCATCCTGTGTGAGTGTTGGACAAAACACCTCTGAATTGTTGATCTCATTGGTGATACCTGCAGTAGCTTAGAGGTGGGCTGGCAGAGGAAGCCAAACAGAAAGAGCAGGCACAAAGGAAGGACTGTCTGGAGAGATAGAGCAAGTGTGTGTCCAGTTTGATATACCAGGTTCAGAAGGTCTGGGTAGTAGGTCCCATCCTAAAACCTCTGGTTAATAAGTATCTAAAAAAGTTTTTTTATGAGATCCTTAATCTTGGGATTACAAACCAAGGTTTGTACTCTGTAACTGCACAGAGGGGAAAAGGGATGTTCTCTGATGTATGAATAACCGTTAGAAGGAGAAACATGTTTCTGATTCAGGAAACAGTTGCAGCAATCTGCAAGGTTCCCTCCTCTCCAGTGACCCAAAGGACAGTGTGTCAGTCTGTAGCCCCCTGAGGCATCAAAGGGGCTGAAGCTGAGAGAAGTGACATACCCAGAGTGGTCCATCATGCCCCTTGTCATTGCTCTGGTACTGTACCCATCATATCTTGCGAGCTGTTTGGGGCCTGGGGGACATGCAGAGCTCTTTCAGGCTTCTCACTATTCCACTGTTGGGTCTTAGGAGACTGTTCCAGAGATCCTGACTCAGCTGTGGTCCCTCTCCCTGTGGAGAGTTTTGTACCACGCAAACTCACTCTGTCCCAGACAGTCTGCTATCTGGGTGAGTAAAAAACCAGCAGTGTTTCTGCTCCATGGGTTGGGAGGTGGAGGTGACAACGTGATGACAAACACAGAAACTCCACCTCAGCCACAACTTAGCATCACATTTTCCTCTAAATCTTGAGAAGAAAACAGGATCCCCAAAACTTTTCACAAATCCCTACTTTGAGCATATGTAACACCTGCTTAAATAAACGCTGAGCTTTGGCTAAGAGCTCTTTGCTGAATTAAATCTGATTTACTGGGTTCCTGTACCACATACTGACCTGGCTAAATGCAAATGGTGCAGATTAGATATGAGATATGATGGTATTTAAGAAGGGGGGGGGAAAACCCCTCACCCAACTATGGAAAGAAGATGCAATTTGATTAGCAGACCCGAGGCTGTAAATGAGGGTGGAATGGGCTATAACCAATTTTAAGGCTTGGAAGAAGGCCAGTGCTGGGCTGGGTGTTCATTTGTAGTCCTGTGTGCTGTCTCTGATCCATAAGGAGAAAGCAAGGGAGAATGAGGAACACTGCTGGGTAGAAGGATCTTTTATACTGAAAGCTCATGATGCCATCTGCAAAGATTCCTGAACATCTCCACATCCATCTAATATTACTGCATTTAAAAAACTAGACATACACTAAAACAGCAGAGCTTTATGTCTTTTCAGCTGCCCAACTGCCATGGGCCATGTGTCCTGTTTAGGTCTTGTTCTTTCTGTTGTGTCCACATCCATGTGAATTGCAGGGGATGCCTGAGTGAACTATGAGTGCATCTCGTGATGGTATGGTTTAAGTGTGGCTTTGCAGCACATCCAACCAGCTCATTGATCTGCTCCCCACAGTGGTTTTGGGTTTGCTTTGCTTTTTTTTCCCCTATTCTTCATAATTTTTGAGACTTTCTCTGGGGGTGTGAATGTATTGTTTGGGTTCTTTGAGGTTCCTGTGCTGCTGACTGGAGAGAGGGATGGTGGGGGTTCTGAAGAGAATTAAGATTTCCCAGTGCTGGTTCTGGGAGTTGTTTAATGTAACTTGCATTAAAGGGCAGAAGGTTGCTGCAGGGGTGGGGGGAAGGCTTAGGGGGAAAAGTTGGATGTACTCTGAGCCTGTGAGATCTCAGCACACAGCCCAACCCCAGGGTTTTTGGATGTTGAGGAATGGGACTGGACTCTTGTTAGGTGGCCATGGGGAGGTCCGTGGGGGCAGATCTTCAGGTCTCTGTTGTCTACAGTGTTGGTGAGCTGCTGATTTTGAGTGTTTCTTCTTTGGGCAGAAAGAAAATCCCCAGCAAATAGTAAATAATTGTCTGACATGTGGAACCATTGGCATTCCCTTCTGGGGACAGTTCTGGGTTTTGTTTAACAGCACCTACAAATCTGAAATACCAAAACACTTTGCAGAGCAGAATTTCTGGTTGCTTGAATGATTTTGATGCCCTCTGTAAATCTGTCTGGACAGACATTTTCTCTGCTGTTCTTTATTTTCCATCCTGATTTCTAACCTGTCTCCTAATCTGTTTTATGTACCTGTCCTTCCCTGGTGATGGCAACACCTCCTAATATAGCGTTGTCTGCCAGTTCTATTATTTGCTCTTTACTTCTTTTTCCAGCTCGTTAATGAAGAGGTGACAACAGACAGGTCTCACAGTGATCCCTGCTGAACCCCACCAGGCACATCTCCCCATCCTGACAGGTTGCTGTTGATCATTTTGTTTAGTTTATGAGTTCCTGGCTCCCTTTCTGAAGCACACCACATCTCTCATGTCTAAGCCAATTTGAATGTGGCATTGGGGTGGTCTTTCATGGGATGCTGGATCAGATACTTTTCTTTAGCTGAAGGAGTTTCCTACTCCAGTTGGATGGAGGGCCAGAGGATGTTGGCTAGGTAGGTGCTGGAGAAATCAAATACTGTTATCTCAGGCAAAAAATGTCTCTTGCATAACCTGTTGAGGACAGCTCAACCTTGGGACGCTTCTGTGGCATGTGTCCCCATCCTGGTGATCTCTAGTCTCAAGAAGTGGCACTGGCTACAGCTCTTGTCTTGCTCAGCAAGCCTGCTCCTCCCTGCCTATGAGCAGTGGGTGGGGTTTGGGGTATGCGGCACTGCTCTGCATCGTCCTGGTCACAGAGAATAGGATGTTGGTATAGTGGTAGGTGGGGCCCTGCAGGCATGAGGTGTGATGCGGAGCAATTTAAGGCCTTTGGACAAACAGAGGTGTAAAGGAAATGGTTATAACACAGTGCTATCCACCCATCATATCCCAGCAGAGAGATAAATTTCTTGAGGGAACTGACCTGTGACCACCCTGTGCCTTGACAGGCACTGTTGGGGTGTGGTTGCCATGACTGAGGTGACAGCAAGGCAATGGATTTTGTATGACAGGCTTCAAAAAAAGAAGTGTACTTTTTCTTTCCTGCCCTCCCTGCCTGGGGCAAGGCTTGGGCACTGGGAGGAAGCCTTTGCCTGTCCTTTGGATCCAGCCGGATATCCCAGAGTGACTGTGCTCTAGATTGTCTGGGCTTTACCTTACAGCATCTGATTATTTTTCCCCCACCTCCCTAACTGGTTCTGTTAATTTATCATGGTCAGGAGCTTGTTCTGCCAAGTGCTAATTGCAAAGGTTATTGTTTCTGCCCTTTGCAGAGCACAGCAGGAAAGCCTTCAACTTCATCACCCACAAAACAAGGGAGGGGAAAAAAGCCCAAAGTTTTTGGCCTGGCTGTAAACCCCCCATCCCATGGGGTGGTTGTGCCACAGAGCGTTGTGCTGCTCTGACGCTTCCTTCCCCTTCCAGAAGGAACCTGCCTGTCCCCCTTGTCTCTGCAATAAAGCAGCATCACGATGAAACATGCTCTTCAGTGTAGATGTCCTTCATCCTTTTGAGTTGCTCAGCTGGAGATTTCTGAGATGGGATGGGTGGCATTTCAAAGGCTGGAAGCTGGCAAAGTGCTGTCATTCTCTTTCTGGCCATCCGTCCTGTCCCTGGGCATGTCTTGAAGCATGTTTCCAAGGAGCAAACCTGGACTGGCATAAGGTAGTGGCAGTTTGTCCTCAGCTGCAGTTTTCCATGGTGCCTGACCCTGCCTTCTTCACTCCTATGGCCAATGCACATGTTCTCAGGTTAGTGGAGTTGGCTGTAGCCCATCCTTTCCCTCCTGAAAGAAACCAGAAGCACTTCACTCTGGAAGGGTTTTCCAGCTGGAAACCCTGGTACATTGGTGAAGTGGGATGTCTCCAGAGCCAGAAGAGGAGGAACAGTTACTCCTTGGCTGGCTTTTCCCTGGAGCTGCCATTTGCTGACAGGGCTTCAGCATCTGCCTGGATTAATCTGGATTTCCTGGTGGGCACCAGCCATTTAGCCCAGGTGCCTCATGTTGGAGTTCTGGTGTGTTTTGAAGGTAAAAAAGCTCAGATTCTTTCAGGGGGGTTCCTGCCATGCTGTAAAGCTCCTCTCTTCACCATGCTGCTGGAAAGCTGGTGGAGCTTCTCTTCATTTGCTTGGCCGTAGGTGCTCATACCATGCACGAGAGCATGCTTTCCTCATGTTTTCTGTGGTATCTGTCCCTTGGGGCTCTGTATTTGCTATCCCAGGCTTTGTTCCCACTGCAGTGTTTACTCTGGCTCCTTTCCTGTTTATCACATATCATGGCTGGAGTTTGTTTTTGTTCAGCAGCTCAGAAGCTTTTGGAAGTGAGTGTTTATATAAACAGAGGGATGCTTGGGACTGCATATGGATCCATAGTCAATCAGCAGGCTCCAGTGGTGGTTCATACTGATGATGGGTATGACTTTGTGCTGTTTCTGCCCTGCCCTCTGTCCTGAAGTCCTTCTCATTCAGTCTTTTTCATAATGCTCAAACTTTCCCCCTCCATCTCGCTTCTGTCTCACGTGCAGGAGCCACCCAAGGCCTCTCACCCCTCACTGGGCAGATCTGCTCAGGGTACCAGGTTAACTAAACATTTTCTATTCTAATGAAGCACATTGGCAGTGTTTCCCTGCACATGGGAAGTCTGGATGGCATCAGTGAGCATGGCTTTTCATGTGAAGGAGGCGCAGTTAAACCCTAGATTTCAGTGAAGAAGTGCATATATCATATTGAAAGCGGCTTTTGAGCTTAAGATATAAAGGAGAATTACATTTTATATTGTAACTTTAATAGCTGAGGAGCTGTATCTCATGTTGCTTTACAAAGCAGGGAGGTAGATAGTGGCAGTTCAGGCAATATGTAGGAAAATGTGCCAGCCATATGTGTAGCCATATCTCACATGCAGCCTTGGAAGTAATTTATTTTTATTGAAAGGATGAATTTGCCAGGATGTCAAGACTGTCTTCCTCACTCTTGAAGGAGTGCCATGCTGTCTTTAATCTACAAAGGCTGGTGACAGGAGGGGAGCAGGCACTGCCTCGCCAGGTATCTCCTGCTGCTTCTTCCCCACTGTTCCTGTGTGATGGTGAATAGGCTGGGCTCAACTTCAGCACGTGGCCTTTTCTTTCCATAATGAAGATTCTTTTTTCTTATTCCCCCCCTCCCCCCACCCCTTGTGTGTCAGGCTTCCTTCCTTCTGCCTTCATCTTCATGCTTTCCATCTGTCCTTCTGCCTAGCCATCCTTTCTCACAAATTCACAGATCTGTTTCCTTCCCAAATTTTGGCTGGGTCTTGATATCTTCTGCGCTGTGTGCTTTCAGAAAGCCTTCTGCTGACACCTGGCCAGGATGCAGGCTTGACCACGTGCAGCTTGCCTATGGGACACCAACGATGCAGCAGTTTTGTCACCTTGGCCAGAAGACAGGGGTGTGTGTATCTTCCAGGTATCCCAGGACTTCTCCTGGGGCTCTTAACATGCTCGCTGAAAGCTGGTTGTAAGAGAAAGGCAGCTCCAGGTGGTGTTAGATGCGTGTTGCTTCACATCCCTCAAACTGAGCAGAAATGTTGGTAGTGAAAAAAAATACTATCACAAAGAGATCTTTCTTAGTTATCCAATTTGTGTAATATCTTATTATAGGGGAAACCCAACTGCTACCTGCCTTGTAAAGGTTAATATAATACTAAGTAGATACCGACTTCTATTGAGATGAACATGATGATTTATTGACCCAAGAGGTAAATATTCAGTGAAGCAAAGCCAGGGTCAATACTTACCATGAGGAGAATAAATTCTTGTATTTTCTACCATGGGGAGACCATACAGACCAGTCACAGCTAAATGTCAGCTGCTTTGGCGTTGGCTGTTGCCATTTGCAGCCAGACAGCTAAATACAATACACTACCAACAGTACTTCACCTTTTTTTTTTCTTTTTAGAGAAAAATGTCAATTTAGAAACATTTCCCCTTGGAAGCTTTTGTTCTTTATTAAGTATTTAAAAGTACTTTCCTAAAAAACAACCCAATAGAAAAGACAAATCCCAAGGGTTACAGTAGTTTTGAATTGCTAGGTGTATTTCCTGAGTAACTGTTTTAATTTTATTGTGTTTTACTTTAATAAAGAAACACTGGGCTTCCAAGTCTGGCAACTTCAAACCCAATTTAAGGTGTTTCTGCACATGTATTCATTTTGATTGCAAAGCCATTTTTCATTTAAGAAATGCTCCAACATAGAAATGTCAAGCATCTCTTGTAGTTACCATGGATAAAGGCAGGCTCTGAATGCTGGCACCTGCTGCCACGAGTGGCATCTGCGTTTGCTGCTGCTATGGACCACGCCGACACCGGGTGGGTTTTTGGGAATGGTGTGTCTGTGCGTGTGAGTAACTTGGGTTTGGGCTGTGGTGGTTGTGCTCTTGCAGCTCAGGAGGCCAGTGGTATCTTGGGCTCCATCAGCAGAGGGGTGACAGCAGGGACAGGGAGGGGATTGTCCCTCTCTACTCTGCCCTTATGAGGCCTCAGCTGGAGTCCTGTGTCCAGAGCAATACAAGAAAGATGTGGAATTGATAGGGTTCAGAGGAGCCCTGAAGGTGATCAGAGGGCTGGAGCAGCTCCCCTATGAAGAGAGGCTGAGGGAGCTGGGCTTGTTCAGCCTGGAGAAGAGAAGGCTGTGGGGGGACCTCATTGCAGCCTTCCAGCCCCTGAAGGGAGCAGAGAAACAGGAGGGGAATCAACTTTTTAAAAGAGCAGGTAATGGCAGGACAAGGGGGAATGGATTAAAGCTAAAGGAAGGAAGGCTTAAATTAGATATTAGGGGGAAGTTTGTTACAGAGAGAGTGGTGAGGGGCTGGAACAGGCTTCCCAGAGAGGGGGTGGGTGCCCCATCCCTGGGGGTGTTCAAGGCCAGGTTGAATGGGGCCCTGGGCAACCTTGTGTAGATCCAGACCTGGAGGTTGGTGGCCCTGCCTGTGGCAGGGGGGGTGGAACTATGTGATCCTTGGGGTCCCTTCCAAACTGGACCAGTCTACGGTTCTATGGGTAGCACTCTTCTACAAGAAGTGTTAGGTGTGTTCTCTGGCCTGTGAGGTAATGTGCTGAGGAGCAAGGCAATGCACTGAGGACCGCAGCAGTTTTCTCACTGGATGCACCTGAAACATCATGAGATCTGTCAGCTGGTTGGGAAATGTAAATTCCTGTCTCATAATGTGTCAAGGGGTTGTTTCTCTAGTGATGGGCATGGCAGGAATCGTAAATTCCTTTAGTGTTGGGGTGGGGAGGAATTGGATCTGTTATCCCAACTTGAGCAAAGTGACATGAACGAGGATATTATTTCAGAAAGTTTATCTCCTTTGTCTCTCTGGTGACAAGATCTTTATCAGAGTAGGACAGGCTCGTGGGCTGCCTGCTCCTTGTTATCTCAGTGTAGGATGACAGTATAAGTATCATGCCTAGAAATGTTATCTATCCTTTATTATTTCACTTGTGAGGGGCTAACAAGGGTGTTATCGGGGTGTTTACAATCAAAACACGTGCAGCTCATGTGATAAAAGGGAGAAGAGACATCTGATCTCCAAGGATATGAAGACAATGCAGCCTTGAGCAGGGGGGGATGGATCTTATTGTTGAACATGGTTTTGGCAGGCTGGGAATGGACAAACAAGCCTGGGCAACTGTTCAGATGGAAAGCTTGAGAGCTGGACTGTGGGGAGAGGCACAGGCACGCAGCAAATGAAAAGGCGATCGTATCAACAGCACTCAGCTGAAAGAGAAAGATTTTCCAGTCATTTTTCTAGGATTTTTTTTTTCCCCGTAGTGTCTTCTCACTTGGAGTGGTGATACAGCAAGCTGTCAGGACCAGCTAGTGGAGAAGAGTTGCTTGAAGTCAGTCAGAATCCAAGGAAGCTTATCCAGGCATGGAGGGTGGAGAACAGACAGCTGCTGAGCTTACTTCTCAGGAAGTTCATTTAGCTTAATTCCTTACCTTGCATGGGTTAGTGCTGTGTTAGTTTAGGGAGTGCACAGGCACGGGGCTAGTGGTGACCATAAAACCTTATCTGAGATCTCTTCAGGCACGTGGGGCCCTGAAGGGGCTTGGAAATCTGGATGGGATGCTTCCCTTGCTGCTGATTGACAGGAGTTCAAGGGTGTCCTAGACATCAGATTCTCATTAACTTACAACTTGAGCAAACCAGGTGCAAGCTGGTGTCAAGTTGTGATCCTCTTACCTGACAGGAATTACCCTTAGTTGTCAACAGTGGGGTTGTGCAGCACTCCATCCAAATTCAGATCATAGTCCTGGAGTTGGATCGTTCTTAGGTGGAGTACACTGGCTGGTTTTCTCTGCTGTTGGAGCTGAGGTGGAGTTTCTGTGTTTGTCATCACGTTGTCACCTCCACCTCCCAACCCCAGCTTCTCTGGGCACCCTATTCCAGGGCCTCTCTCCTCCTTTGGAAGGATTTCTGCCTCCCAGCCCCCCTCCAGCTGCCCTCCTGCAGCTGAAGGCTGTTCCCCTTGGCCTGTCTCTCCCTACCTGGTACCTCTCCAGCTTTCCTGGAGGTGCTCTGAGTTCTCTTAGCAAAGCTGAAGCATCCCAACAATCCCAGCCTGCACCCAAAGCAGGGGTGCTCTAGGCCTCTCACATTTATGGCCTCCTCCAGACTCGCTCCAACAGCTCCATGTCCTTCCTTGTCCTGAAGACCCCCAATGCTGCAGCAGGGGGATCTTGCCAGGCCAGAGGGGCAGAATCCTCTTTCTACCTGCTGGTCATGCTGCTGGGGATACAGACCAGAGCATGGCTACCAGTGGACATTGCCATGTGTCATGTTGAGCTTTCCATCAGTCAACACCCTGAAGTCCTCCTCAGGGCTGCTCTCCATCCATTCTCTGCCCAGTCTCTAGTTGTGCTTGGGGTTGCCCTGACCCTTGTGCAGGACCTTGGCTGTGTTGACGTTGATGTGGTTCATGTGGTACCACCTCTCCAGCCTGTTGGGTCCCTCTGTGTGTTGACCCACCACACAGCTTGGTGGTGTCAGCAACCTTGCTGAGAGTGAGCTCAGTCCTACTGTCCACGTCTCTGACAAAGATTTTAAACAGTGCTGGTCCCAGTAGCAACCCCTGAGGAACACCACTCCTCACTGATCTCAACTTGGACAAAAGCTGCAGGTCTCTGGCTGTGGCCATCCAGCCAATTCCTTTTCCACTTGAGTGGTCCATTCCTCAAATCCCTGCTTCTAATTTATCAAAGTCCTTGAAGCCAAGCTTTATGGCTTCTGTCCCACAAAATAGTATGGTTTTCTATCTTCTCTATTTCCTGTATCGTGATGTGATGGGATGCTGAAGCTTGTACCCTGAAATGGAGAGCGTGCAGCAGGATCTGGAATGGCCTCTGAAGCAGAGGATCCAAGCTAAAGGCACAAACTCCACTACCAGGCTTCCTCCACCCTTTTGAGCAGGAGGTGTTGGGGTGTCTCTGTGGGACATTTGGACTGGGTATTGTGAGGGACAACAGGGGATGCAAATGGTGGGTTCCTAGTGACAGCCCCCTCTCTTAGTTTGATGATAGGGCTGGCTGAAAGCAGACAGCTTCAGCTAGCAGGAGGGAATGAGCACGAGCTCGGTGTGTGCAGCATTATTCCACGCTGGCCTGTTTAACTCTGTGTGCATCTTGCTTTGGGTATCATGTAAACTGAATTACTTCCAGCCTGTCTTGACTCACATCACTCCAGTGGCTGTCTGCTCCTGGTAACTCTTCTTCACCTGTGGGATCCAGCACTGACACTGCTGCCTTGTTGATGAGAAATAATCTCTGGCTGTGCTATGTGGTGGTTGGGTTTTTGTTGGAACCCCAGCTTCTGGGGGCCAGCGGGGCTGTTTCGTAGGGTAATATATGACCCGTGGCTCCTCTCCTGCCCTTCGTCTCTCACACCTTTAATTGCACTTGTGTTTTTGGAGCATATGGAAATCATTATTCAGCAAACAATGTCCTTTGCAATATCAGCCTTAATTAACTGCTCCCCTCTGGATTTTCTTGCTCTTATCCTCTCCAAATCTACACTCTGAGACAAGCTGACGGCCCCCCGCATGCATCAGTGCCAGCCAGTGAGCCATGGCCAGATAAGAAGAAATGGAATTCCTTATCTCTTCCTTATAAATACATACACATGCACACACAAACACACAAACCTGGAAAAGGTCAAGGTTACTGGGAAGGGAGAAGGCCCTTCAAGACAACAAAACCCCTTCTCTTTTTAAGTTTCCATAGCAACTAGATGGAGCATCATGGGATGTCAGGATGAGAGAGGACTATTCTTTTCCTATAACACTCTTTCCACTTCATTAGACTCTTTATCAAGTATCTCTGCACCGGGCTGAGTATATTTTTCTGTGTCGGGGAGCGGTGCAGATGACTCAAAAGCATGCTGACCTTTTCAGTGGGACTTTGGGAGTTCCTTGTGGGAGTTGCATCCTCTTCCCTTGCTTTCCTCCCCCACAGCCCCCTTGTCTCCAGTTCACATGACCTTCTAATCAAAATCCTGTGGCTGGTGAGGTATGAAGGGTTTCTTTAGAAAGAGAAAAGGGGAGGGTTTAAAAAAAAAAAAGTGTATGAGAATGTCCTTCACTGGCACTGGAGGTGTCAAGACCCTGGCTGTCAGAGCTGTGCATCTGTGGGGAAGATTAATGACTCTGCTTAGAGGAAATCCAAATAAAATAGAAGAAAATAAATACTGAGTGACTCTGTGGGTGATGAGGGGAAGGGTGAGGCGAGAGCAAGGGAGTGTGGCAGGACAGAGGCAGGTATTTCTTCAGTCTCAGAAGTGTTTAAGTTCCCTGTGTGAGAGCAAGTTAGCATAGGAAAGCTCTTTAGGCTTAGTCCCCTGCTTTCCAAGTGTCGTTGCTGTGTGTATTGGTCTGTGAGCGAGCTTAGAAAGCACTAGTGATGCTGAAACATTCTGGATGTTTACCTTAGCTTCCCCGGAAGAGCATCCACCATAGAGAAGCCTTTTCTTTTCAGGTTCTCACCATATAGCCTGCTTCATCCTCAAGGTTTCTGGGACTGCTTTTCAAATCGACATGCCGGTTGTTCTTGGGATGACTGTTTTATGTCAGGTGGAGGCAGGCTTGGTTCTGTGTTGGGTATGGAGCAATTTAAACTTCACTGTGGCTGGTGGGATAGTGCTTACTGACACTACAGGTGAGGTTGGACCTTGGACCTGGCCTTCCTGAGAGAACCAGGGCATCGTTAGTACCTTTAGCTTTTAAGATGATCCTCTGGATTTTTGCTTCTTCCAGAGAGCCATTGCATGACAGTTTGCAGCTTAATTTGAGCAGACTTCACACCACGAGAACCCAGCTGAGCTTCTTACCACAACAGCTCGTGGTGTGAAACTCTGTGTGTTTGAAATCATGTGAATCAGGCAAGGAGAGGGACTTGTTAGCATGGATGACTGACGAGGCCAGAGTTATTTAAATAAGTGTAAAAAGCCTTGAACTTGGGCATGCTGAGACTCTGTGCTCCTGAGATAGAAGGTTTACATGGTTGTTCTTAGGGGGGAAAAACACTTTAAAAAAAACCCCAAACCCATCCCTGCACTTAGAGTAGGAGTCAGGGTTATGAATATCCTAGTCCAGCTGCTTCAATCCTCATGGGAGTAATTTTCAGGGGGGAAATCCCATTAAATCATAATAGGGCTCTTAAGTAGTTCTCTCTGATGAATTTGTGGCACTCTGCAAGTTCTGTAATTCCCAATGTACAGATGAGGAAACTGAGGTTAAGTGACTTAGCCAAGGTCGTGCAGCAGATCAATAGCTGCTCTAGCCCACGCAGGCAGCACCTCTCTCTCTGCCTTCATATGGCTCTGGCTTCGGTGGGCACACTGTCAGCTTGCCAAATGGGAATAATCCTCCTCACCGCTGTCCCAGCAATGGAAACCCAGGGTCTGGAATGTTGAATTACGTTGCTAAACTGTAAATCTGCATTTGGGCATAGCTGGGGTATGGTATGGGAGCAGCCATGGGGCTTCTTTCTTCCTGCTTGTGCCTGCAGGTCCCTGCTTGGAAGCTTCCCCTTGGTTCCTGCTGCTCCCTGCAAGCAGCTGGGCTCATGGCAGCTGGCAGAACCGCCCCCCCGCCCCCGCCATGTCATCTCATGTTGCTCCTCTGCATGGCTGAGAAGGTGTTGGGGAGAAGGTGGGTGCACCTTACGCTGGGGTGCAGCTCTGCTGCCTTCACAGCTCTAAGGATGGCCTCAGGTGAGGCTCAGCCACAGAGGCTGGGGTGCTTTTGGTTTTCTCCCACTCTAACCACAGCACGGCTGCTTCTCCGTCTCTGACAGACGGGCCTTGTCTTGTTCTCAGGATCCTCAAATATGGAGACTCGGCAGTCTTGTGGTCCCCCCCGCTGTCCCAGTTTATCCCAGTGCCCTCTGCCATCTGTCACAGCACCATTGCTTTCCTGCAGCATGGCAGGCAGCAGTCTGAATCCCATGTGCTCCATCTGTGCGAGGTGCTCTGGTTGTGCTCCACAGCGTGCGCCTTGTCATCTGCAGCATTCGCCTGGAAATGGAGTGGGAGCATCTCTCTTGCAGGTGGTGGGATGTTGGGGCAGGAGCATCTTTCCTGTGGTGGCAGGAAATTGCTGCATGTGAGACCTGTCGGCTGTGATGAGGGTGAGAGCCTCTGCCAGCATCTGTGGGAGACTTGTCAACCTGTTCTCCTTCCTCCCTTCCTGCTGCTTGACTGTTACTCTCTGTGTTTCAGCTTCCCCTACTCATTCCTTTTGTCTCAGGTTTGCTGAGGTGACAGTACTAGGAGTTTGGGGATATTTCAGGAGCAGAGGGGTTGTGTGTTCAATCTAAGCTTGCTTCCCACGGGTGGCCAGTAACAAGGAAGAGCTGTGTGGTGTTTTTTCCCCCAGGGTCAAGCAGTTCTGGGACTCTTGGGTTGCTTATTCCAGCAATGCTGCTATTTACCTGTTTATCATCTTTATCTCTTGTTGCTCTTCCCAGCATGGCTAGCTGGAGTCATGGGGGAGTGAGAGATGCCAGATGTAGATATTGCCCAGGCAGGCTTGTGCCTCCATCTGATGGTGGCTTGCTTCTTCCCTCTTCTTTTTCTGCAGCTTGCCTTCAGCTAATTCAGAGCTGTTTGAATTGCTGATTCTGCTCTTGCTGTCCTGTGGCCCACTGCTAACAGGCTAGCTCTCTGTCCCTGCCCAGGTAAATGGTACAAAACCAAATTAAACTGGCACCTGCTGCCTGAATGAGAATGTGTTGGGATTAACCTGCTGCCAAACAGCTTCACTACATGTTCGGCTGTGCCTCCACAGCCCTGTCAGATGCTTCTCCAGAAGGCTGAAGAGGAGAGGTTAATGGTAAGATGCTGTTCTTGGTGCCAGGCTCCTTCCTACTTTGCTGTAAGGCCTCTGGAGGATGACATGTTTCATGTGTGACTCTGCTTTCTGATCAGCATTTCTGCATGTGTTTGACATTTGCCAGACCTCTGACATCCCTAGTCCTGTTCAACTTGAACTGCAGAGCTTCTCAGGAACACTGCGGGTAAGAGTTGGGGCAGCAGGAAGATCAGCAGCTTCCAGTATATTCTGCCACAGTGTTGTGGCACCTCTGGCTTTCCAGCTACTCCAGAAAATCCCTGACATAATCCACCAAGCCCCTCTGTGTTCTGGCACCAGTACCATGCCTGCACTGCCAGCACTGTGCTCCATGCCTCGCTTGTCTCTGCAGCCCAGTAGTGGAGGAGGCAGAGTGACAGTGGTGCTGGTGTCTGCCCATCCTGGTGGGATGATGGGTGGGAGCTCCTGCAGAGGAAAGTCTGGTCTTGCATAGCTCCCAGTGCCTATCCGAGCCTGGCTTTGAAATTGGCAGTGGCTGGCTTGTTTTGGATGCTTTTCATGCCTTTGGGCAGCTCTCTGAATTGATTTTGGGGTGAAGATCACGGCACCCTGTGCTGATGCTAGGAAAATGCTCTGGGAGAGAAGCATCCATGAGGACAGCCCTCCCTTTTGTGGCACAAGGCAGAGTCACCCATGTTTCAGTTTCAGTGGGAGGCATGGGAGTTCCTTTGAACTGCAAACTGTGGCTTTAAAAAAGGATTCCTTCCTGAATGAAGCCTTACTGACTTAAGAGTGTGCATTGTGTCTCTCTTTGTATGCAGGCTCTACAGCCAGCCAGACTTGTTCCAGGGATTATTATGACCGCAGGTATTAGCTGTTCCTTTTGTATGACGGATGACTTAAGGCCCCTGTTCCTGCCATCATGTGGTTTGATTGCACCTTGGTTCACATTATGGCATTTCTGAAAAAGTGGCTTGTTTCAGAGAGCAGCTGTGTTGTTCTAAGGCAGCTGTAATGTGTGTTTGTCCAGGCATTGCCTTCGGGGAACAGCGGGACTAGGAAGATGTTTTATTAGATCATTCACAAGTCCTAATAATCTCCGTGTCTCTCTAATATCTTGATGTCAGCTGTGCTGCTGTTGCTTCCTGGGATGGGGTTGTAACCTGAAGGTGGGAAATGGCTTGTGTATGATCCTCTATCTGTTTTGTCTTGGTTTCAGCTCTCCCCTCCTGGCTGTTTCCAGCAATTGGAGAGGAGTTAGTCCTCATATCCTACATCTCAAAACATGTATGAGGAGTTTGGAGATACAGCATAGCAGCATTGGAGAGGATCCTGACTGCTTGGTGCCTTGTTTAAGCAACTTGCTGGTGGAACTGGAACTCTTCCCCTGTAGACTGGATTCCAGGGAGCATTTCTGTGCCTGCACCTCCGACTGCCAGTGCTGGGATCACGGTAAGGCTGCTGCTTCCCTGGCTCTGAAGTCTGTGTGTTGTGTGCTCTGCTTCCAGAGCTAGAATTGGCTGAATCATTTTGCTTTTACCAAAGGAATTAGTATTAGTACTGGCACCCAAGCTCCTCATCAGTGGGGAGTTTGCCTAATGGCTTGCAAATATTTTGAGTTGTTTTTCTTTTATTTCTTTTTTTTTTTTTTTTTGGAAGACTCCTGGCCTTGCAGTTTATGATGTATCAGTACAGGCTGGGGGATGACCTGCTGGAGAGGAGCTCTGCGGAAAAGGAGCTGGGGGTCCTGGTAGATGACAGGGTGGCCATGAGCCAGCAGTGTGCCCTGGGGGCTGAGAGAGCCAGTGGGATCCTGGGGGCCAGCAAGAGGAGTGTGGCCAGCAGGTCAAAGGAGGGGATCCTCCCCCTCTACTCTGCCCTGATCAGGCCCCACCTGGAGTATTGTGTCCANAGAGGAGACTACGAAAATGATGAAGGGCCTGGAGCATCTCCCCTGTGAGGAAAGGCTGAGTGAGCTGGGACTGTTCAGCCTGGAGAAAAGAAGACTAAGGGGGGACCTTATTAATGCTTATCAATATCTTAAGGATGGGATGCAGGGGGAAATGGCCAGCCCCTTTGCAGTGCTCTGTGGAGACAGGACAAGGGGCAATGACTGCAAGGTGGAGCACAGGAAGTTCTACACCAACATGGGGAAGAACTTTTCCCTAGTGAGGGTGAGGGAGCCCTGGGACAGGCTGCCCAGGGGGGTGTGGAGTCTCCTTCTCTGGAGATATTCCAGCCCCCTCTGGATGCCGCCCTGAGTGACCTGTCCTGGGGACCGTGCTTTGGCAGGGGGTTGGACCCGATGAGCTCTGGAGGTCACTTCCAACCCCTACAATTCTGTGATGGGGCATTTCTGGACCAGAACAGTCTGCTCTCACAATGGTTTTCTTTTAACTCCAGGCATTCCAGCCGTATGTTGCTCATGTAGCATTGCTATATTGCTCTTGTTTCACCTAGTTGTGGTTGCAGTATGCTTGAGAGCCATCCCACTCCTTCAGATACCATTTGATGTTTTCCCTTGCAGAGGTGGTGGTAGATTGTGGAGGTCACTCCCTCTTGGTTTCTTGTTGCACGTGTCTGCTCTGTACACATTTCCTGGAGCTTTTGAATTGCAGCTTCATGGCTGAAGTTGCATTTTAGGCTCATGCAGCAGCTCCTGCATAGACTGTACCACTTAGCATTTCAGTCTTTAGTTTGCCCTAGGGTTTCAGCTTATGACTCACATTGTCTTCATGGTATTGTGACTGGTAGCATCACTTTAATTTGTCTCTCTTGTGTTACCTCTTTGTTTCCTTCCCCTCAGAGCATCAGGGAAGTCGTGGCCTGGCATGCTCACCGATGTTATTTTTCACTATCTCTCTGCCTGCTTGTTTGGGAACTTGGTCCTGGAAGTGGATTACATCCTTGGGCTGTTCCAGTCCCTGTTCATAGCAAGCATAGGCAATACTGTGTTGTACAAGCAGCTTCTTGCCCCTTCAATAGGCAGCTTTTTGTCAGGCTTACAGTGCTTAGTGTAATGTGTTGGGGGTTTCTTGTTCCTCAGTTATTTCATACAAGTCTTAACTCTGGGAACTTCGTGCTGGTTTTTACTTATTTATGTTCATCTCAGTTGTTTTCAGAGGTCACCCAGAAGTTGGGCACCCTGGAGCTGCGCTTACCCCAGGGTGGGGAATGGATGCGATCCTGATGGGTGTGACCCCAGAAATGGGGAAAGCCCCCATTACAACTCTGCCTTAGCCCTTGAGATGACCAAAGGCTACAGACTAGAGGAGGGAGATCCGTCCTTCTAGATCCAGGCTCTGTTTTCATTGGAGCAAACCAGGCAAACAGCAACTTCTCATTCAACGCTGGAGGAGATGTTTGTTTCATGGCCTGGAGTAGCAGCCCACACCTCCTTTCTCCCTCTGTGCTGGGTTGTGGAGGGCAGATCCTCTGAGGAGCGGCTGAGGGAGCTGGGGGTGTTCAGCCTGGAGAAGAGAAGGCTGAGGGGAGACCTTATGACCACCTACACTGACCTGACAGGAGGGTGCAGAGAGGTGGGTGATGGTCTGTTCAGCCAGGGGACAGGAGATGGGACAAGGAGAAATGGCCTCAAGCTGCGCCAGGGCAGGGTCATGACAGATGTGAGGGGAAAGTTCTTCTCTGAAAGAGTTGTCAGGGCCTGGCACAGGCTGCCCAGGGAGGGGGCTGAGTCCCCACCCCTGGGTGCGCTTAACAGGCGGGGGGCTGAGGTGCTCAGGGATATGGGTCAGCACAGGACAGGGACGGTTGGACTTGATGATTTTAAAGGTCTTTTCCAACCCTGTGATTCTGTGTCTTTGCTTTCACAGGAGACCCTTGCCTGTTTTCCCTGAGCTGTGTTCTGAGGCAGCTGTGTCTACTGCAGGCCTGTGCAGTTCAGATGGCAGCAGATCACGTGTAGTGGTGGCGTTTTCTGGGTTTCCCTTTTGGGCTTTTGCCTCTTTTGTGCCTTTGTATACAAAGCAAATGGTACCTCTTGTGAGGTTTTTCCCTGTGGTGGGCTTGTTATGCTGTTTAGCAGCAGGAAAGGACATTAAGCATCAGCTCTGCAAGGACTGAGATGGCACCTTTTGCATTTGAGGTTTATGTGGGTCAGAAATGGCTTTGTGAAGCCTACCCAGGATTTATTTGTGGGCTTTTTTTCTTGGCTCGCTGCTGAAGTGACCAGAGGCTCTCACAACACGAAGCAGCCTTTCTGCACTGCACCTCAGCAGCGTGCTTGCTGTCGCTTTGTTCTCTCCTTTATCCAACCCCTCTTGTAATTTCCTAGCTTTCCCTTGGTGAGCTAAAGAGCCTTCTGTGGCTTAACACAGCCCCTCTCACGGCCACCCACTTAGGGACAGGGTTTGGGGCTCCTGCCCTACTAGCAGTTTCCCCTGTTTGTTTGGCTTTCCTTTCATGCCACGTTCACACCTTGCCACTCTCCTGTACCTGCAGGAGCCAACTTGCTTCTGATACCGAGTTCAGTCTGCAAACATAAAAGAAGAGAAAGTCAGGACAGAAAGACATTTAGGCTTTCTTCTTCCTCCACACCTGCTGTTCTCACTCGTCAGGCACTTCCTAAGGGTAGAGTTCTCCAAGTTCCTAGTCATTACCCTTTATATAAGCATAATATAGTACTGTACCACTCCCTACGGGGAAGCTATCTATTGTAGCAATCTGTAAAACAAAAGCTGGATTGATCCTTCTCTCATCCCTCCCAAAAAAAGGGGCATGCTGTTCCTCAAATGGAAAGCCTGAAAGCCTTCGTCAGAGGGTAGTCCTGTTTTTATACCACATTTTTACACTCAAGCAAAACTGAAAGCAAGGCATAATTTGAAACAGCCACTCTGGCTGTTGGAGCAGAACCACACAAATAAAGTGCCTGGGATGATGGAGCTGAGTATGTTGTAGTTAGGAGAATGACAGCGTACAAGGATCGTGAATTAGTAAGGAGCAGACTTTCAAAGCAGGAAAAGCAAATTGAGAGCACAGGCTATTATGTTCAAAGGAATTGGGGAAGAATTACACTAAATTGTACCTTAAACAACAAAACAAGTGCCTCTGCCTCCAGGCAGAGTGGATAGAACCCTGCCTTGGGACCTGGGAGACCCAGCCCCCCGCTGTGTCCTTGCCACTGGGCTCTGTGACCCTGCTTGGATCACTGTATGTCACCTTCTGTGCCTGGGAGACAGGGCAGGTGCCAGGAGGTGGTTTATAAGATCTGCCAGATGTGGCTACCAGCTGAAGTTCCCTTCTGCATGGGCTGTCGTGGCACCTGTCATCTTCCAGAGGTAGTGCTGGTGCTAGTGAGCTGTTCCATAGGTGAACCATCCCTTTGTATCAGAGTGTGACTGGATCCAGGGTTAACTGCTACAGATACACACAAAATTTAACTTCTCACACCATACCAAATAAACTCCAACTTGAATAGAATTAATCAAATCAATGAGAAGAGCAATTAAACTAGTGACCACCAATCTTACCAGCTATGGTTTGACAGTGTTGACTTTACCCTGTGCAGATAAATTTCCTTAAAACACTGATGGGAAGCCAGTTTGTGTTGGGGCCTGGGGTGCAGCAAGGGGCTCTGCAGCTGCTCTGAGGGGTCTGGCTGCCTGTGCTGGGGCTGAGCTCCAGTTAGGCTGCAGCTCTAGCCTTGCACAGGTCCTGGAGCTGAAAGCTGGGGCATAGCTCCTGGGGCCTCCTTTCCCATCTCAGAAGCTGCAGTTAACATTCCTTGAGCCATCCTGCCTGGCCAGGTACCTCCCTGACAGTAAGTGGGGAGCACTTCAGACCATGTCAGAAGTAAAGCAAGATCTTCAGCAGCCTCTTCTGCTGAGTCTAAAATCAGGCCAGGTTCCTCTGCCCTTACAGCTTTCAGTTGCTGTTCTGGTCCTCACACCACCCTACTCCCCCACTAAGTGTTTGAGCTGGGTATGGTTAGAGTGAGTTTCATCCTAATGAGTTACTTGCTAGATGGTCTTGTCCCTTGTTGTTTTGTGGCTTCACCAAGCTTTCCCCTGAGTTTGCCGATGTCTGACAGGCGTGAAGGAAATCAGTGGGCTTGAAAGGTAGCAGCCAGACATGGGGACAGTGTGAGGTGGTGACTTGGAGCAAACATGCTTGGGGTTCAGCTGCATGGGGAGAAGGAGATTCAGAGTTACTCTGGAGAGATTTAAACCTCTAAATCTACAGTGGAGGTTCAAGGAGCTCAGCATTTTAGCAGAGGTACACTGACCTCACTGTGCCACTCAGGAAAGTCTGATTTTTCTCAGTGCCAGAATGTGTTACACCAAGTAGAGACTGGGAGAAGTTACAGGCAAATTCCCTTGGACTCAGAATGGAGGACATAGAGAGGAAATGGGTGCCAGTCTTGGAAACAGCTCTGAAGGCAGAGGGGGAAAATAGTCAGTGAATTGTCGCAGAACTTTGATCTCCTATGTGGCCATCCCAGCTTGTGGTGCTCTGTGCAGTAGAGCTGTAGCCAGGCCCTGGTTATGTTTTTGCAGCTGGCTGTTAGGTGGTGGAGCTCACATTTGCCTCTTGCTGTGTGTTATAAATGCTTTGTGTTTTCCAGGCAGCTTTACTTTTGAAGGCGATTTAAGACTGGGACTGTGTAGGTTCCTGCTGTCCTAACCATACTTCGAGGGGGAAAACCACCTCACCCTCAACCACAGTCAGTTGGGTCGCCTCTCTTCCACTAACTTGTTCTTTCCATAATTCTGGAGGGCTCTTTCTTCTCCCCTTAATTCTTTAATAAGTACTCTGTATTTATCAAAGGCTTTATTGTTGAAGATGTTTGGTGTGTCCAGGGACTTCACAGCCTCCCAGATCACAAACTGCTATCACACCCACCACAACTTGTTTGCTGTGCAAGGTGTTACAGTGCCTGTTCGGTTGGCAAGTCTGTGATGTGGCTCCATACAGCAGCTCCTAAGAAAACCTTTGCACATGATTTTCTTAAGTTGTAAAGAATGTTTCAGCTGCTGACTTGGGTCAGTCTGAAATGGGTGCTCTGGCTGCTGTAAACCTTAGTTAACGTTTTACCAAGTGGCTGGTGTTTTACAGTCATCTCTTCCAGCAGGTTGGCTTTGGTCTCCAGTGATGTTTATAGATGCATTTCCTTTTGTCTCTTCTAGCTATATTTTACTGTTTGGCCATTTGCTTTATGACAGTTTGCCTTTGGTTTTTGGAAGAGCTTTTCAGTGAATTAACTTGGGAGTTAATGCTGACCTGCTTCCTTGGCTTCAGCAGCTGCTGGTGCCCTGGCTCATCCCCATCTGGATGCTGATGCTGTATTGAATCTTCTGTCAGTATTTTACAGTTGATATTTTTTGGGCTTTTGCAGTATGTCATTCATTTCTGATGTAAGCTCCCCTGTGTGTTAAATGAAACATGCATTCACACAAGCAGTTGGTCTGGGTCTTGTTGGGGAGGTTCCTGGGGGATGGAGAAGACCTCGGTCCATGATGCTTGCCTGGGACAGTGCTAGCTACGAACCCCTGCTCTTTTAATTTCTGAGTTGTCCTAGGAGACTGCTTCACCTTTTGTAGCATGACTCTGGAGGATGTGCTCTTCAGGATTCCCATTGGAGTGTTATTTATTAGTTTTGTAGTATCTTCCAGGCTGCCTTCCTCTGTGTCGTGTTGGTTCTCTGGGGACAAAGGGAACAAAGGAAGGAAAAGGCTCACAGGAGTGATAAAACAAGAATATGACTAATACCTTCTCTCTCTCCATAGTGTTTCTTCACAGATCAAAAATCAATTAAGGGTGAATTTCACTGGGAACTCTTTAAACAGTGTAATATTTCATTAGAGATGATTGCAGACTTTCACATTTGCAGCCCAGGTGTGAATTAAAAAATTAGCCCCATTCTTTTAATAATTTTCTCTGAGGTAACATTGCCCCAAACACCCTGTGTTCAGTGCAAGCTGTGTAGCTGCTCTTGGAAAAGCATGTTTATTGTCTCTCCCATCTTGCTGGTAGACACAGGAGACTGAAGGAGTGGGTTTTGGTGGCAGCCTGGCTGGGCACAGCATTCATAGAATCCTAGAATGGTATAGGTTGGAAGGGACCTCAAGGATCAGAGAGCTCCAACCCCCCTGCCACAGGCAGGGCCACCAACCTCCAGGCCTGCATCTACACAAGGTTGCCCAGGGCCCCATCCAACCTGGCCTTGAACACCCCCAGGGATGGGGCACCCACCCCCTCTCTGGGCAGCATGTTCCAGCCCCTCACCACTCTCTCTGTAAAGGACTTCCCCCAAATACCCAATTAAACCTTCCTTCCTTTAGCTTTAATCCATTCCCCCTTGTCCTGCCATTACCTGCTCTTTTAAAAAGTTGATTCCCCTCCTGCTTATAAGCTCCCTTCAGGGACTGGTAGGCTGCAATGAGGTCCCCCCACAGCCTTGTCTTCTCTAGGCTGAACAAGCCCAGCTCCCTCAGCCTCTCTTTGTAGCGCAGGTGCTCCAGCCCTCTAATCATCTTCGTGGCTCCTCTGACCCCTCTCCAACAGTCCCACATCTTTCTTGTATTGGGGCCCCAGCTCTGGACACAGGACTCCAGCTGGGGCCTCCCAGGGCAGAGCAGAGAGGGACAATCCCCTCCCTGTCCCTGCTGCCACCCCTCTGCTGATGGAGCTCAGGATACTATTGGCCTTGTGAGCTGCAAGAGCACACTGCTGGCTCATGGGGAGTTTCTCATCCACCAGAATCTCCAAGTCCTTCTCAGCAGGGCTGCTCTCCAGGAGCTCTTCTCCCAGGCTGTATCTATGTCTGGGATTCCTCTGGACCAGGTGCAACCCCTGACACTTGGCAGTGTTGAACCTCATCAGGTTCACCTGGGCCCACCTTTCCAGCCTGTCACCATCCCTCTGGATGGCTTCCTAGTATTGTGGACTAGGAGATGATAGTTGAATGAAGTGTGAGGCTGATGTTACAGGAGAGCTGGACAGTCATTTGGCAGGTTTTTTTCCCCTCAGTCCTTTCTTGAACTGTTACTGGCATGAGCCTCGACTTCTGTGAAACATCCCTGTTTCTAGAACTTGCCACCTCCTTCCTTGGCTCCTGGATCTGTCCTTCTCGTCATCTAAGCCCGGTAACACTGAGACAGGAGGTCTCTGGCAGTGCCAGTGCATTTTCACTGGCATCTGGATTCCTGCCTGCCTAAGTCCTCTGGACACTGCTCTCCTTCCTGAAGGCATGAAGAGCTGAGCAGTGTGGCTTCCTCTGCTCCACTGCACACCCCCCTCCCCACCTTGATCATTAGTCCTCCCAAATACTTGCCCTTTTCAATATCCATTCACTATGTGGTACATCTTTCCTTATTCACAGCCTGGTTATTGATTCCTACTTGGGTATCATCTGTCTTGCCGAGACTCAGGGATTCAACATTTGGAGGGAGAGGTAGCATCTTCTATTAGTTCAAGTGTGATAGAGTTGGGTGGGGGAAATAGATGAGCTGTTGGGATGCACGAGGGCCACTTGCCATTGACACAGGCTCGATACAGGGTGTTAGCACGGCCATAAGGCTGACTGCTTCCCTCACCTTAGCGGGTGCCTCGCTTTAAGGTGTTACCTTTCCCTGGAAAAACTTCGCCTCCCTCCCCCAACACCCTCCCAGCTACAGCAGCCCAACTACAGAAGCTCAGCCCTCCCCTCCCTCTCACTTGAAGTCAACAAGACCTCGATTAGAGTCGTGAGAGCAACCTCCACAACCATATACATCTGTGTTTGTCTCTCTCTGCCTCCCTTTCTTCCATTTCTCATCTCCTGACAGCAGCTGGTTTCTCTGCATGTGTGTTTTCCTTCTGCGTAGCCATCCCCTTCTCCAGGAGAGTGTTGAGGGTTAGCTCAGGCAGGTTGATAACTGGCACTGCCTGAGGACCCAGAAAAGGCAGCTGCTGAAGAAAAACCTCTGCAGAAACCTGTTGGCCATAATTGCTTTCCTAGAGAACAGCAAGAAGAGGCCAGCAGTTATGATACTTTCCTTGAGTGTACTCTCTTGGGCTCTAATTATTTTCAGCTAAGGATATTTTCTATGTCTGATGAGACTCATCTGTCTAATAATCCTTGCTGGATCTCCCTTCTGAGTACTTGCCCAGCCTTGCCTTGAGCCCCTGCAAACTTTCTGTGCCCCTATCTTCACACATAGGCATTCACACAATGAGCCTTCTCATTTGCTGGGGACCTGTTTGGTTACCTTCTTCTGATCCTCCTAGTTTTTTCAGTTGGACAAGATGAGTAACAAGTAATCCTTACTCTTCCAGTAGACTTGAGATGGTCTAAGTCCCCCTCATCTGCCTTTTTTTGTAGGTTAAAGCGTTGGTTGGTGGCCCTGCCTGTGGCAGGGGGGTTGGAACTCTATGATCCTCGGTCCCTTCCAACCCAGACCATTCTATGATCCCAACCCATTGGACTTCTCTTCGTAGAGAAGCTGTTCCAGACCTTACATGGTGCTTCTTGTCCTTGTGTGAACTTTTCCCTGCTGTATTCCCTCTGCTTCACCACTGTAGCTACTCAGTGACACCCTCCGTGTAGTTTATATGGCTCCTAAGAGAGTTCTGGGGCACGTTGTGTTGCTTGAGTGACCAGAATTAGTGCGTGTTTTGGAGAAGCTGGCCCCTATTTGCAAAGGCTTTTATTACATGAACCTTTTCAGCAAAATGGCAATTATTATGAATCCTGAAAGAGGACTCTCTGCAGCTTCCAATTACAATTCTGGCTGCATCCCATTTGAATGTCATTTGCTATTTAGGGAACATTTGAAAATGCATTTCGGGAGGTGTCTTTCATTTCATTTATGGTGGCTAACATTATTTCTAATGCTAAAGGAAATTAAAAAGTGCTTCCTGCTTAGAATCAATTAGTTTTAATGAAAAAAAAAAAAATTGGTTGCTGTATGCTGGCCACATGGCAGCTTTGCTGAAGAGAGGATACCAGAGTGGCTGGATGTGGTGCCAGGGTCGTGTTCATGTGCTGCATTGGAAGTTCAGCTGCCCCTAGAGTGGCTTCGAGATGGGAGACAGGAGTGATCAGGCTGGAAGCCAGCAAAACTGAGGGGTGAGCAAAGCTGAGCAAAGCTGAAGACTCATGAGAATTTGGTTTTGGGAGCTGGGATTTCAGGATCTGGGAACTTTCAGTTGACTTGGCTGTGTGCATTCCACAGAATCACAGAATCGCCAGGTTGGAAAAGACCTTTAAGATCATCAAGTTCAACCATTCCCATCCTAAGCTAAATCAGATCCCTGAGCACCTCATCTACCCTTTTTTTAAACACATCCAGGGAAGGTGACTCAGTCCATTCTCTGGGCAGCCTGTGCCAGGCCCTGACAACTCTTTCAGGGAAGAACTTTTCCCTCACATCTGACCTGACCCTGCCCTGGCACAGCTTGAGCCCATTGCCCCTTGTCCCATCTCCTGTCCCCTGGCTGAAGAGACCATCTCCCACCTCTCTGCACCCTCCTGTCAGGTCAGTGTAGGTGGTCATAAGGTCTCCCCTCAGCCTCCTCTTCTCCAGGCTGAACACCCTCAGCTGCTCCTCATAGGATTTGCCCTCCAGCCCCTTCCCCAGCCTGGTTGCCCTTCTCTGGACTCGCTCCAGGACCTCAATGTCCTCCTTAGGGTGAGGAGCCCAGAACTGGACCCAGCACTCGAGGTGCAGCCTCACCAGTGCCAAGTACAGGGGCACAGTCACCTCCCTGGACTTGCTGGCCACACTATTTTTGATTCGATTCAGATCAGCTGCTGGCATGTTGTTTCTCCTCTGAATTATCCAGATCTCCTAACAGGGGGTTTCTCTTGGCCGAGAGAAAGGAGTTGACCCAGCGTTAAACCTGCCATGACACAGTCTGAGCAGGTTTTAGCCACCAATAAGAGCCTAGGTTGGGTCAGTATCTTGCATCCCACACAAGGGGCAGTAGAGCAGGATTCACAGCACCGTTAAATGAAGCCTGCCAATGCTTTCTTGTGCTCGTGTTTGTATTTACACTTCCCTGCTTGGAAACATGCATGAGTAGATAAAACGCTCTAGTGGATTCAGCATTAAGTCAAGTGACTATTGGATTTTTTCAAGGGCTCACCCAACTCTGCTAAAAAGCAGGTTGTTACGTGGTAGCTTGGAGCCCTTTTGTTCAGCCTCAGATGGTTTTTTTTCCCTTTATGGTATTTACTGAAAGAACAAGAAGAAAATAACTCGAGGTGGCATCGTGCAAAAAATTACATGTTCAGAATGAGAGTGCTACATTTTGGCTTTCCCTCAAACACAAGTGTGATACCTTGCTCCCTTTTAAGTCAAGTATCAGTTTAGAAGAATGGAAAGTAAAAGAATAACCCCCTAAATCAAAATCCCACTGAAAGAAAGCACTACATTGCACAATTTTCCTCTTCTGTGTGTAGGGAGAGGTCGGGACAGGAGGATGGGAGAGAAGGTACCTTGTGTGACAGATGTTAGTCATGCTGTTTGACACTCAAGCTGCATCAGTGAGGATGAGGAAAGGCAGGAACATAAACAGATCTTCCACCAAAATTGAGCATACTCATCCAGTCCAGTTTAACCTGCTTATGCAGCAGCAGGTCTCTTTCTCTTTTAATTCTTTCTTTTGTTGGTTTAGGCTTTTTTTTTTCATATTGTGAAGGAGTCTAGTAAAGCATTATATTTAATCTCAGGGAAATAGTCTTAACTTAATTTGTAATTCAGAATCCTGAAAGCTGCTTGGCTGGGAAACCCCAGAAACACTTGGATTTATTGGAACTGGATGCCCTGGAGCCTTGCCTTGATTTAGGTGATGTACTGAAGCTGAGGGGAGACTGAATGAGGCAGCCCAGCCATGTGTTTTATACAATGGATTTTGCAGGCAGAGATTTTAAAAGGGAGATTCATTATGTTTTGTTCAATGGTACTGTTGCCCATATGCCACTTCTCAAAGCCAACATGCTTCCTGAAAACATCTCAGTCTACTTGTAGGTTTGTGTTGTGTTCTGATTTTTGCCTGAAAATGGAAAGCAGAGTTAAGGTTATTTATTACATTTAACTCTGACCATAGCATCTCATTTGCTGCCTTGACTAGTTCAGGGGTTGTTCAGCACCACCTCATTACTGAATCTTTTAGTTTGCTTGACAAGAATGTACTGTTCTTCTTAAGGAGCTCTTTTAGGCAGCAAAAGGTACCTGTAAAGCATCCCTCTGGGCATGTGTGCATGGACTAAAATGACGCTCCTTTTCACCCCTAACAGAGTCACCAGTTCAAACTCAAACAAGTGTGTGGTTAAAACAAGCTGAAATCTAGAGCCTCTGGAGGTGATTAAAGAGATGCTATCAGATACTGCATTAGGCTACATCATCCTAGTCCTGATGTCTGAACTGGAGAGAGGAGAGAGCCCTTGGGCTGGACTGCTTCATCGAATCATAGACTGGTCTGGGTTGGAAGGGATCCCAAGGATCAGAGAGCTCCAACCCCCCTGCCACAGGCAGGGCCACCAACCTCCAGGCCTGGAGCTACACAAGGTTGCCCAGGGCCCCATCCAACCTGGCCTTGAACACCTCCAGGGATGGGCATCCGCCACCTCTCTGGGCATGTTTCCTGTGATGGGCTGAGTGGTGGGGGGTGTGCAGCAACCACTGGCACCAGGGAGCTGAAATTCCCTGCTCAGCCCCAAGGGGTACTTGTTTCTCTGCTCAGGCCTTCCTTTCCTCTCGCTTGTTTAAACTCTGATAATCGCTTTGGTAAGGTGGGTATTTGTTGTTGGACTTAGCTGTAAAGCTCCTGCAAAGCTCAGGGTGAAGGCAGGGAGCAGCTGGCAAGATATTCCTCTAATGGATTCAGTTAGCCCTCCCCACCTTGTGTGCTTGTCCCCACTTACCTCTTTATTTTGCTTCCTTTCTCTTCACTGCCATCTCCTTGCTGTCTTTATTCCATTCCCTTCTCTCTTCCTGCCACCTGCCACCCAGATTGCAGCGTTCTTCCCCTCTGCCACCCCAATGGGACATGTCCCTGCCCAGAAGCCACAGAGATGTGGTACTAGGCAGGACAGATGCAACCAGAAAAATACAGGTAACTTTTTTGTTTCAGGCTTCTAATAGTCAAAATGGATTACAAACCTGCTTTCTGCTTCTCCTTCACTTGAAGTGAGGGGGAAGAGTGAGGCTCTGGAGGATCAGGCTTGGCTTTTCTGGTCCTTGTGCCCTGCTTCCTCTGTGGCTATTATCAGAAAGTCCTTGGAGAAATGCTGTAAAAGCATGTGGCTCATGCAAGTCCTGCTTTCTTTTGGGAATCCATGGTGCCTTTTGGCATGTGCCTCGCTCTGTGCCCAACCTGAGTGACACAGGCCAAAGAGGGATGAGCCAGAGCAGAAGCCTGCTGGGATGCTGCATATTCACACTGACTTGAGTCGAGATACTCCCCACCTTTCTCAGCTCAAGTCATGTGACCATGTTAAATATGACCACAGGCAGCTATCTAAAAGATTTAAGCACATCAGGCTTTTGCCAGCCATGCAGGTGAATGAAATCTTCCCTCCCTCCCTCTCCAGCTCTCCATAGAGACCAGCTCCCTGCTGCCTGGGTTGCCAGCCAGCCACACGCTAATTGGGGCTGTCATCAAAAGAAATGAGTTTCCAGGCGAGCTGAGTTCAAGCGGGTCTGGATCTGAAGTGTGCAGCTGCCCATTTCCTTTTGTCCCTCTTCTCCTTCTGCCTTTCCTTTCTCTTCCCTTGCCTCTGTTTCTTTTCCTTTCTTTAAAAAGAAGTTTTATTTTGTGGTTATGCATGTAAATGCGCTCCCCTGAGCAGGAGGGGTGAGGTTCAGTGTATGGGTAACTTGAGAGAGGCACGCAGGCACTGCTCTGCAGGGCTCTGATGCTTGAGGGGATGCTGGAATGCCAGTGTGGGTAGGGGGGAGATGTTCTTTGGTGTGGAGCATCTCCTGTCTGCAGCCAACCCCCTAGAAAAAGCTGGGAGGAGGGGTCAGGAAGCCTGATGCAATTGCTGTTTCTTCCAGTCTGTGTCCCAGCATCCCTCTGGATGATCCAATCTGACTGCTTACTTGAAGGCAGTCTCTAAAGCACTGCCTCAGGCAGGGTGGGCTGCTTCTGTTTGGCCGCTGCTGTTGGTCCCCGGGGACATCAGACCAGTGCATTGATTGTACCATCTCAGTAATCTCACATTGGGCTGTAAAGGCTGGGCTTTGCTGGTACCCCCACGTGGCCAGGGCTGATTGATCAGTCCTCTTTCAGACTCTCCTCTCGATGCAGAGCAAATGTAATTTTGTCCTTGGAGCATCATCAGTTCTGGTAGTGCTCTTAACACTCCCTTTTTCTTGTTCTTCCAGGGCTTAAGTGTGATGGGGCCTTCTGTGTCATGCCCATGAGAAATTCCATTTCCATCACATGAAAATAGGGAAGGATCCCTTTCCAAATACCTGTGTCCTTGAGGTTTGTCTGGAGCTGTGTCCTGATGGCCTTGAGAGGATGAAGGTAGAGGCTGCAGTATCTCTGCCGAGATACCCTCCACACCCTTTGGGTACTGAAGCCACCAACTCCTCTTTGTCCACTTTTTTATCTGAATGTACCAGGCATTGCATCAGTGCTGTCAGCACTGGCTTGGGACACCAGGGAATACAGCTCTAGCTTGTAAAGGAGCAAAGCTGTCCCCTGTTGCTCATGTCACCTGGCAGTTTGCTCCCCAAACCTTCTGGACACCAATATGATTCCCTGTGTGACTAGTCCAGCACGAAAGGTTGAGGGAGGGAGCAGAGAGAGGCATGACAGATGGAGAGGCTGCTCTGCACTGCCAGGGAGCCAGCAATTACTTATTGATCAGCTCAGAAGGTGATGCTCCAGCTTCTGCAAGCAGCGTTTGGCTGGGGGGCTCCACTCTGGGGCAAATGCTGTGAGCACCTGCATTGGGGGGGATGGGATTTTCTTGGGGAGGAAGACAAGGGTAGATCCCACCCTGGGCTTTGGTGTCTCTGAGGGAACCACAAGGAATTTCACTTAGCCCAGTGCTGACAGCTGTGTTATTAATGGAGTGAGAGGAGGTGAGGTGAAGCAGCCTTGCCCCTGCGTCAGTGCTGAGGCCAAGCCATCGGTGTGGAGGATGTGGCGGCTCAGAGCTGGAGCCATTACCTTGTTCTCCTGAGCGCTTTCACCCTGCACCTCATTTTGAGGGCTGGACTGGGGCAAACTGGGGCAGTGGTTGGTGCCCACCATTGGAAACTCTCTCCCCCAGACCCCCTTTCACTGGGAAGCAGAGCAGAGCTGCTCCCACCCCAGGGTGTCCCTTCTAGCTAGCAAAATTCATGGTTTGGGAGGTCACGGAGCCAAATGCCACCAATGGGTTCCATAAAGGGCTGGATGATTTTATGGCCAATAATAACATTTGTAGTTATACATGCTACAGTAAGATAAGGCTAATCAATTCTCATGCTTCAGGTCAGCAGCTGATTGCTGCAGGGGTCAGGAAGGAATTATTTCCTCGCCATTTACAGCTTTATTTAATTGGCCAGATGCATTAAGAGCCTTTTAATTATTTTTTTTTTCCTCCTCTGTCCTCTGAAGCATATGGAATTAAGCACTTCCAGAGACAGCACTCTGCACTGGTAGGGCACTACTGCTCTTGTCTGGCAGGGCAAATCTGGCCTGCATTAATGAACACTTTTAATGCTGGGATTTTTTGATGGAAGTTAGCAGGGTGATTTTTTTAAATTTTTTTTTTTTTTTGTTCCAGAAGAGGATATTTCATTAGTGCTTCCTGATAACTTAGGGGAAAATTCATTTGGTTCTTCAAAGCAAATCCTGTGCATGGGATCTACTCTCAGTTTGGGCCCAGGAATTTTCCACTGCAGTGCTACTTCCATGGGCATAGCAGTGCCTGTAACTCTGAATTTCTAGTTTACAGTTAAAAAAACCCACAACCCAAAACCAAATGCAAATAACTGGTGCAAATCCAAATTGAAGAGCTTTGTTTTGAGTCAAATTCTGTGCTTTAAATGAACCAAAGCCTGTAGTTAGGAGGGAACACAACAACAAAGAGCTTCTGCCAGGACTGGCTTGAGGGATCCGTAAGGGAGATGCTCTGTTCCTTGGCGAGAGCTGTTGTCTTTGGGGTGAGCTCATCCTCACTGCACTCTGGGGTCATGTTTTCGGCCAGAGGAAGGGAGTGTGCTGGAAAACAGTCTGACAATCCCAAACTATCAGTCCTGTGACTCCACGTGACTCTGAGGAAGCACACGGTATATGAGTCCAGCTCTGAAATGATGTCGCAGCATCCCAATTTAAGATTAAACTTGAGTTTTTCTTGATTCTATTCCGAGTCTCGCTTTGGGGGAGGGGAAAATCCATTACATCTGTCTGAACTGGTTAAGCATCAGCAGCACAGCATTCTTGGGGCTCCTCATTCCATTTCCTCACTGCTGGCTGGAGCTGGGCAGGTTATAGCCTCCCTCTGTGCCAGCTCAGGATTTGTCCAGGAACACTGTTTTACCACGAAAGAAGACAGATCCATTTGAACAACAACAAGAAAAAATAGAATGCCTTTTCCTCTTCAGGAAGAACCTTGCAAAAGAGCTTTTCATTTCAGAAGCTTTTCACTGAAAACCTGCTTTTTCCAGGGAGCATTTTTAAAAATGAGTTTTCTCATTTGGTTAAAAAAAAAAAAGAAGCAAATCTCTGGGATGTTTGAAATCCTCTTTTTAAATTAAAAGCTCCAGTGTGAGACTTCCAGATGAGCTCAAGTTGACCTGTTTCAGACTGGAGCACCACAGTCCTTGAATCATATTTCTTCAATGTTATTTTTTTTCTCCTGGTTTTGGAAAAATTTAGGAATTGCTGGCTTTTTATCTGAATGTGGGAAGGGAAATACATCAGACATCCTCCCTGTTCTTGCAGAACAGTGACAGTATGCCCTTCTCTAATTTGAGATGTCTCTTTCAGTCAGCATGCCCAGGAAACCTCCGATAGGGAAGCTCCAGGCACAGCCTGGCACCAAAATGTGTGTCCGACAACCTTGCCGCATCATTTGTTCCATTCCCCTTGATTTTAGCCTATTCTGGTTTATTTTTCTACCTTTTTAGAGACAGTTTGCAGAGCTTCATGCCCAGAAGGGCTGACCCCACCTCCCCGGGGCAGTGCTGCAGCCTGGGAGGCATCCCCAAGGTGCTAGCCCTGTGCAGGGGGCCACAAGCTGAGTCACCTCCCAGCCTGGGCTGTGGTGCTAAGGAATGTCTTCACTGAATTTGGAGTTGGGTTCTTCTTGAGGCTGTTGCCAACTTGTGCAAGTCATTGTTTTCATCCTGGTTGCAGTGAAAGAAACTCAATTTATTTCTTGCTCCTCAAAATCCCTGTGCTGTCCAGGGAGAGAGGGACCAGGATCTCCTGGGGTGTTGCAGGGAGTCGGTCCTTTCCTGCAGGCTGGACTGGGTAAGGAGTCCCCATCCCAGTTCTGCAACAAATGCTTCCTGAAAAATTCCATTCAGCTCATCTCTGTAGAGAAAGAGCTCTCCAGTGAACCCTGCAAAAACCCCATATTGAGGGCAAACTCTGTATTTTCAGTTAAGAGAGTCTGTGCCGCAGGATTTGGCTCCTCAGAGTGGCTTGCTCAGGACAGAAAGGGCTGTGTGCAGCTCAGGGCGTATGAGACTTTAACAAGCAGGAGAGCATTCCAAGGGCATTCTCCTAGCTGAAGGCAAGACCCTGCTGGGTTGCTACGCTCCAGTGCCTTGCAGGGAAGATGTGTCCTTCTGTCCCAGCTTCTGTCCCTGTCCCCCCACCAATATCTGAGCGCATCAGGACTTTCAAGTACACTTAGTGTCANAGTTGTTGGAGCCGCTGGGCTGTGTCTTGATCTGCAGCAGTCACACCTCTCCTTTTTACCCACGGAGACATAGCAATACCTTAACTGAGAATTATTAATTAGATTAATTGTAAAACTTAACGAATCATCGCCTTCTTTCTCAGTCTATAATCACTTGCCTTCCACGATCAGCGAGACGACGGCAGTCAATAGGTGAGCATTTTTCAATACCCAGGAAGCGGTACTGTGGTTTGTGTGTTGGGCTGGAATAGCACAGATCAAGAAATCGTTACTGTCACTGCTTTCATACAGACTGGGAAGAGTGGAATTCCCCTGCTACCACCTGAGCTTTTGAAAAATGCACCAAGCAAATGGCAAATTAATTGTTTCAGTTGTGACTTACTGAGCAGAGGGGGGCAAAGAGGTGTATTTATTTGCTTTCTGGTAAAAAATGAGTTCTACTGGGTCTCTGGGTGAGCAGGTCCTGCCTGGGGTTCAACTATTGTAGCCTCAGTGGTGCCCCATTGTTGAACGTAGCGTTTGAGTTAGAGCCGAATTCCCTTGACCTAGAGCTGGCTAGGTGGGGAAGAGGAGAGGGAGACTTACACCTGTTTTCCCACTTGGAAAAAAATCTTCTATTACTGGTGAAATATTGAAACTTCCAAAATGCAAGTCAGTTCCTCACTTTGATACTGCATAACTCACTGTATGGGTGGGAGAATCACAGGGGTTGGAAGGGACCTCCAGAGCTCATCGGGTCCAACCCCCTGCCAAAGCAGCTCCCCAGCTCATATTGCACAGGTTGGTGTCCCGAAGGGGCTGGAATATCTCCAGAGAAGGAGACTCCACACCCCCCTGGGCAGCCTGTCCCAGGGCTCCCTCACCCTCACTGGGGAAAAGTTCTTCCACATGTTGGTGCAGAACTTCCTATGCTCTGACTTGCAGCCATTGCCCCTTGTCCTGTCTCCACAAAGCACTGAAAAGGGGCTGGCCATTTCCCCCTGCATCCCATCCTTAAGATATTGATAAACATTAATAAGGTCCCCCCCTTAGTCGTCTTTTCTCCAGGCTGAACAGCCCCAGCTCACTCAGCCTTTCTTCATAGGGGAGATGCTCCAGGCCCTTCGTCATCTTCGTATCCTCCTCTGGACTCTTTCCAGGAGATCCCTGTCTTTTTTATACCAGGGATCCCAGAACTGGACACAACACTCCAGGTGGGGCCTGACCAAGGCAGAGCAGAAGGGGAGGATCCCCTCCTTTGACCTGCTGGCCACACTCCTCTTGCTGCCCCCCAGGATCCCACTGGCTCTCTTAGCCTCCAGGTCACACTGCTGGCTCATGGCCAACCTGTCGCCCACCAGGACCCTCAGGTGCTTCTCTGCAGAGAAGCAGCATGACAAGTAATTGCAGCCAAATTCTCTTATTTTCTTTTAATTGTTTCCATAAGTTGATTTACTTTTGAAATCACTCTGTGGATGCTTTGCTTATTTACCATCTCTTCTCATTGCTATCACTTTCCCTGCCTTGACTGATGAAGTGCATTCATCATTTCTTTTCATTTGGTAGGGACAGATAGAGTTGCTCTGAAGAGCAGCTCGCTCTGAGACGGGAGCTCCTGGCGAAATGGTTAATATCAATTTAGAACAGAGCGTGTGATTTATAGGGGAGAGGCAGAAGTGGTGTGAAACTGAAGAAAACACCCTATAAACATCATTTCAAGAGCACTAAGGAAAATGTAAGGATTAAGTAAGTTTGTAGGGAAAGGAAAAGGTTTGGCTGCTGCTAACCTGCCCCTCTTCAGCATCCCTTTGCTTCCTTTTCAGGTTGCTGCCTTTCTGCATATCTTGGGCACGTGGTGAGCCCACCCTTTCTGCTTCGGAGATCCTGCTTCTGTAGCTAGCCAAAAAAAAAATGCTTGCTGGCTTTCTCTCCTCTGCCTCATCCAGGGATTCAGCCAGGTGTGTTTCCTGCTCAGCTCCACACCTGATTCTCTTCCCCCCACCTATTGCAACAGCATTTCTTCCTCCCACTGAGCTCTTGGACACCTGTGATAGCTACAGCCTCTAGCTACTGTCCTCCTTCACCCACGCCTACTGAAAAGCTGTTCTAATGTCCTCAGATCAAAATGACTCTTGCCTAAATCTAAACTAACTAGGTTTTGGCTAAGACTTGAGGCCTATTCTGTATCTTATTTCCCATATCCTCCCTGTAATTCTTTGTCTCCAGATGTTTTTTTGCAGTGAAAATAACCTAAACGGGTGTTTCAAAGATGGCTTCTTGATTGTAAGCCAAAGCTGGGGGCTGCCTTATCTAGATATTTTCTTTGGGAATGATGGCCCCAAAAGCTGGTCCTGCAGGAGGGTCGTGGATGAGAGTTAGCAGCAGAGGTTTTTTATGAAACACGAGGCTTGTGCTCCAATTCCAGTTCAGATAAACCAGGCCATCTGAAGTGTCCCTTCCCCTTGTCACTTCTGCAGAGAGAGATTTTATTAACGCCGATTGCATGGAAACAGGGGTCGGCCACAGTGCCCCCACGTAGATAAAAGGACATTAATGCACTTAGGCTGTGACAGCGCAGAGCAGCTGGGTTTGGTTTATGTTCCTTCTGACTCCAGTGGGAGTTTTTCATGGACAGCGCAGGACTTGGGGCCAAGTTCAATGATGGATCCCTCTGGTGAAAATACCTGGTGGAAAGGCTGTGAAGGAACAACCTGTGGTGTGTAGCGTTGGTGGCAAGGTGTCGATGGACCCCGAAGGTACAGCGGGAGTTGTGAGGATTTCAGGGTCACTGGAAATGGATGAGGGATGCTGGGCCTGAGGATGGATGGCAGATCCTACTCGGAAGCCTGCCACGTTGTGGTGGCTGGATGGTGGTGTCCCTCGTGTCAGAGGGCTGGGAGAGTGTGTGGGGTTATCACACCCCTCACTGTGCAGACCTCAAGCCACAGTTGTGGTTTGTGTGTCCTGGTCTTATCTTTCCAACAGATCCATTTTTCACTGTTTCAGATGACTGTTGGAGCTGGAGATGAGTGTTAGCCTGCCCTGGGCAGTGGGTGTGGAAAGCTTTGAGAAGGACTGTGCTGATGTGGGGCTGGACTCTCACATCTGTTGCTGTTTCTCTCACAGGGAGCAGGGCTGGATAGCATGTTTCCCAGTGCCATGATCCTGTCCTCAACACGGTGTGGTGCTGCTGAGGCTTCCTCCCTTGCAAGCTCAATCACAAGCTTCATCTCCTATCACTGGACGGCGTTGTTAAAAAGGCCAAGGTTTTAAAGCTCTGCTGCACGCGTTGCTCCTGCCTGGCATAGCCAGCTGTGATGATGGATGTATCTCTCAGTCCTCAGCAGGAATTGTACAACACCTCATGACTGCGCTGCCCGATCGATTAGTACATCTCCTTCAATCAAGCAGACTATTTTGCCTGAGCCTGAAGCTGCTTTCCTGAGATGTGGGCTCCAACCTGCCTCTGCGTTTCGCAGCGCTTGGACCATCCCCTCACTGAAGCTGGTGAGAGTTGCTTCTGGAAAAGCTTTTTTTCCCTGCTAGGTCATCTAATTTGAAGCTTTTTAATAAATAGGCTGCTCGACATTTTTTGATAGAAAGGTCAACATCCTCTGATAGACTCAAGGATTTGAAGCTAAGTGGGGGAAATGGCATTGCTAGGCTGATTTTGATAATGATACTAATCTTGTATCTGATCTCTGATAATGATACTAACCCCATCAGTGTGCTGCTCGTATCTCTGAAAACATGGCTGCTATCTTTTTTGGCAGGACCAACTCCTGTTAGCACTGAGTCGCTTTCCTGGTGACTTTGACTTTCTGCTCTGCCATACAGAGTGCAGAGAAGGAAGCTTCCATCAATCACAGCACGTGTTTTTGGCTAAACATGGTTCTGCCTTCCTGAGTCAGCTTTCCCAGGTGTGTTACGTTTTTGCTAATTAATTATTCTTGTGATGAGTACTCAATTGACCTATCAGTCAAAAGGTGTTTATGGGTGGAAAGACTGTTCTTTCAGAGAAATCTCCCAGTGCTAGATGTCTTTTTATTCAGGCAGAAGAGGGCAGGCACTGCCCTTCACCGCTGCTACGGAGGAAGCCACGAGTTTTGGGAAGCGCTGTGGTTTAAGAAAGGTGAGATATGGTTCTGCATAGGGTTGCACCACATCCTTTTAGGCTCTGAGCAACAGATTTAAGAGTGCCTTTGATGCTATTGGTGTTGGATAAAGTTTCTGGCCATTGTGGGCTCTTTTGGGAAATGCTTAAGAGAAAGCAGAAGGAAATCTGTTAGGACTGGGGATGTTATCTGTCCTTCAGTCCTGACAGTTACAGTGCCAGGGATGTGCATTTAGACCTTCTCGGGCTCAGTGGCACTAGGACCTTGGTCTCTGAGGCTGGATTCTTACCATTAAAAGTAAGGCTGTGGCATGGCAGGGAACAAAAGCACTAAGCTTTCCTCCTGAGAGCTGCTCTCTCCAGTCTGGCTGTGGCTGTGTCTCTGTGGAGTTGAGCGTTGTCCCCACTGTCCCCATCTCAGAGCCACTCTGTAGGGCTCAGCTGACCTGGGAAGGGCTCTGACTCTGGGTGAGGAATGGGAGCCTCAACACTGGGAACCATTTTGTCTGGGATGCATCTTCTCTGAGCCTCATGGAAAGAAAGGTCTGTTCTCATTTACCTCGGTACAAAGCAAGGGTGTCTCTTTGGATTTACACCGGTATGACAGGCTTTTGTGTAAGTGATGAACTGGTAATGGCTTCACAATTCCTGCAACCACCTCTGGAGACCTTACTAAGCCTGGTGTAGGATAAAGGTCTGCCTCTTCTACAATAGCTATGTCAGTGTGTGGCTGCACAGCGCTCAGAGGGCTGACATCCATGGAGAACTGTCCTGATGACACAGCAGGTTTGTAATGCCTTAGAGGACTTGCCCAGCAGAGCTCAGAAGCACCTGAGGATTTCCTGGGACATTGGAGCCAACAAGGTCTGGTTTCCAGTGTAGTTGTGCCCTGCACACTTCACTGCCTTTTGTGAATGGGACTTAAATTTTTCTCAAGCCTGGGTGACACACGGTCCTGTAAGTGGTCCTCTGGTTTCTGAAGTGATATATAGCATCAATTTTCAGGTAGTTTCAGAGCCAGGTAACTTGCAGTTTGCTTGTCTTCTCTCTAAATGCCTGTTTGTTTGGGGTTTTTTCTCAAGAGTATATTTTTCTCCGTGTTTGGCGTTCTCAGAAGGGAGCTTATGTGGGTCTGCTTTCTCCTCTGCACAATTGGTGTGTCTGTGGATTGTCATATGCCTCCCACGGTCCCAGCAGCCTTTATTCTCTTGGCCTGTGATCTGGTGCAGGCGTGCACTGAAAGCTGATTAACATCTCTCATCAGGTGGATCGGTTATTGCTCTGCATCTGGCTCAAGCCAAGGGGCTGTAGATGTAGGATTTCTTTGATAAGGTGCCAAAGTGACATTCTGATACTGGAGGCAAAGCACTGAGTAAATGGTTTTCCCATCTCCCATCATGGTAGACTCCCAAATCCCAGTACAGAAGCAACTTACTTCTATTACTTAGCTGCTTGCTACCAGGAATTACCTGCCCTCACATAAGATAGTTTGCTTTCTTTGTGTTTGTTAGATTCTTGGATTGCTTGCTCCTGTAGAGAGAAGTCTAAAACTCCTTCCAGGTGACATTTGCAGGGGAAAAAAAAAATCAATTGTTTATCAACATCCTGGCAATCAATAAATGCAGTGATAGGTGCAACTGCCTCCATCGGCACTGAGCCTTGATTGCTAAGTAGCCAGCTTTCTTTGCTAAAGCTGCTGTGGCTTAATCGGGGCTGTTCCTGTGGGGCCAAGGCATGGGGGTGGTCTGAGAGCACAGGTCCTTGGAGGGGCTTGAGTTGCCTTGTGCTGTCCTGAGCCCTTCCCTTCCCTGGGATGGTGGTGCTTACTGCTCTGGTCTCGTTCTCTCTCATCTGGTGGCCAGTGCTGTCTGATGGAGAGTGCTCTGGAGATGCTTGTGTACCCGTGGACAGTTAACAGCCACGAAAGTAACTGGGTGTTTCTCCACCAAACCACAATGTGGTGAACCCCTACAGAGAGAGACCCGTCCCAGTTCCTTGCACCAGGGGAATTCACCGCTATCCAGCCTCACTAAGCCCAAGACTCTCCTCCCTTTGTCAGATGTGCCCTGATGTCTGTGTTGTATTTCCCTCCCTGATTCTTCTGGCATCCTGGGCCTGGTGCTGAAGGAGATGGACTTGGAGGAGGACCTCTTACAAGGTTGGGGTGTTTCTGCTGTGGGTGTTGATAAACTTGCTTTCAGCATGCCGTGCTGGTAGGTACCTCCAAGCATCCTCATGCTTCTCCCTTCTGTGCCACCACTACCCAGGTGGTGCAGGCTGATGGGCACAGAGCTGTTCCCTTCGCCTGCAGCACCTGTGGGCTTTGACTCTTGGCTCGAAGCTGTTCCTTGGGTCTCATAAAATGAGAGAATCAAAGGTCCACCCTATTTGTCCAGGGTTCCTGAACTTTCACATCTAACCAGCTTTGAGGTCTCTTAATGACAGCCACGAGGCCAAGATATCCCCTGACAAAAACCACAGCTAGGAGTGGAAGAGTTAACATCAGCAGCTCCCAGACGTGCTGGAGAGTTACATCATGTTGCTGTGGAAACTAACTTTCTGAAGCCACAGTGATGTATGGTGAAGCTTTGGGTCAGCGGGTAATAAATTCTGTTTAAAAAGTGATTTTTTTCCCCATCTGCTGATGTAAACATCATTAAGAGAAATGACGGCTGAGAGATGGATTTCTTTTTATATCAATTTTCAGACAAAGAAAATAATTTTTTTATAATAAAAAAGTTGCTGGAAATCAGAGAGTGCTATAAATAATAAAATAAAGAAAAAGCACCGGTGATGGAACAGAAATTTTCCCTGGTGATTGGTTTACAGCTTTCTGTGATTTAATGGGAACTTGCAGTTGCCTGTGGGAAGCTGTAGCAAAGCCCTAGACAGGCTCCCTAAGCTGATGCTTTGCAAATTGTAGCCTGAATCTCAAACTTTTAGGACTTTAGAGTATCATTGTCCTATAAATCTTCTGTCATCTGCATTTTCTTGTTGCTGCTTGTTGCCATTGAGGGGGTGTGTTTCTGATGTGTCAGGGCTGCCCTGATCACAGAATTGTAGGGGTTGGAAAGGACCTCCAGAGCTCATTGAGTCCAACCCCCTGCCAAAGCAGCTCCCCAGCTCATATTGCACAGGTTGGCATCCAGATGGGGCTGGAATATCTACAGAGAAGGAGACTCTACACCTCCCTGGGCAGCCTGTCCCAGGGCTCCCTCACCCTCACTGGGGAAAAGTTCTTCCCCATGTTGGTGTGGAACTTCCTATGCTCTTAATTTGCAGCCATTGCCCCTTGTCCTGTCTCTACAGAGCACTGAAAAGGGGCTGGCTATTTCGCCCTGCATCCCATCCTTAAGATATTGATAAACATTAATAAGGTCACCCCATAGTCTTCTTTTCTCCAGGCTGAACAGTCCCAGCTCACTCAGCCTTTCCTCATAGGGGAGATGCTCCAGGCCCATAATCATCTCCATAGCCTCCTCTGGACTCTCTCCAGGAGATCCCTGTCTTTTTTATCCCAGTGAGCCCAGAACTGGACACAATACTCCAGGTGGGGCCTGACCAGGACAGAGTAGAGGGGAAGGATCACCANTGCTTTTGAGCCTTCAATGGGGGCTGGAGGGAGGCAGCAAAACTATCTCAGTTTACACAAAGCAGCGTGACAGTCCCAGCCGACTGCAAGTGTGCTACTGGGAATGCAGACAAAGGTGTCACTGTGATTAATGGGGTAATTAATAAGCAATTAATGTGCTTTAGAGCATGGCTATACCTTTTGTCCCAGCCGTCCGCTCAGCGCTGATCCACTTTCTCTGACACCCAGGGTTCAGAGCAACTTGGGCCGATGCAGGTGATGCTTTCAGATCTCATCGTTGATGCCACCAAGAGCACACCTACATGTTGTCACCCAGGGCACCTGTGTCAGTTGGAAGCAAAGGAAATTGGGAGTTTCTCTTCCCAGTTGATGTGATTTAAAATCATTTAGTGGATCGTCCTTGAGATGAGTGCTCTGAAATGTCATTCCTTGGCAGCTTCTCCACTCTCATCCCCAAACTCTCTGAAAGCTGGCCTGTGTGCACAGCCCCCTTTGGGCATCAGAGATTCCTGTTTCCCTGGCCTGCAGCATTGCTCTTGGCTCATCTTCCTGCCTCCTTGCTCTTCCAGCGCAGCCGTGTTAGTCTGGTTCTCCATCACGTCTGGGCAGGTTCTCTCAGCCATGCTAAAGCCCATCAGGGTGTTATCCCACTATCTAGAGTCAAAAAAGTAGCCTATTTTCCATTTCATGGCAAAATTCTGGAGTTTAATGTAATTTTTTGGTCTAAGCCTACTTGTGAAACCATTAAAAATGTTTACATCTTGTGAGTCAATTTTGGCATTTAAAAGCAATTGAAATATAAGAGCAACTTCAATGTGAAAAGTTGTTCCAGAGTAAAAATCAAAGTATTCTATGCCCTCAAAATAATGAAACATGATGTTTTGACGTTGTCAAAACATTTGGGTCACTTTTTCATTTGGAAGTGGGAACGTGTTGGTATCGACATGCCCAGGTGAGTTGTAGATTTGCAAGAAATTAATGTTCTGATGGAAAATCCTCAGGCAGCTCTGGTAAGAGCAGCCAAAGCTCATCTGCTCATGCAGTGCCATCCTGCTCACCCTGCAGCCTTGGGTCTTGTGCTCTTGAAAGAGTCCAGTGCAGGGTCGCTGAGGTGACGGAGTGGAACTCCTTATGGGGACAGGCTGGGGGAGCTGGGGCTCTTGAGCTTGGAGAAGAGGAGACTGAGGGGTGACCTTATTAATGTTTATAGATATGTAAAGGGTGAGAGTCAGGAGATTGGAGCCAGGCTCTGCTCAGGGATGGCAGTGACAGGACAAGGGGCAGCAGGTGTGAGCTGCAGTGTAGAAATTTCCATGTGAATGTCAGGAGGAACTTTTTCAGTGTGAGGGTGACAGAGCCCTCGGACAGGCTGCCCAGTGAAGTTGTGGAGTCTCATTCTCTGGAGACTTTCAAACCCACCTGTATGTGTTCCTGTGTGACCTAATCCAGGTGATCCTGCTCTGGCAGGGGGTTGGGTTTAGGTGATCTTTTGAGGTCCTTTCCAACCCCTAATGGTCTGGGACTCTGTAATCCCAAAGGCTGGTAATTAATCAGCATAGCTGCTTCACAAAGAGAGAGGGAATACCATAGGGAAAAAATAATAGTGCTTCAAGGTTTGTGAGCAATGGGGAAGCTGTGGAGGGCGACTGGGGGAGCTTGCTGAAGCACCCAAGTGTGTTAGAGGATGAAGTGTATGTAACAAAGTGTAGAAAACAATGTGATGAAGAATGGTGACCAGGTCAAGAAGCAGAAGGTACCACAGCTCTGACAGCAGTAGAGATGGAAAATCTTGCGCCTTGTCATAAACTAATGGAAACATCAGCAGGAATGAAAGCTCACTAGTTGCTTTTAAAAAGCAGAGGAGAGGGAAAAGAGATGTGTGAGACTGCAAGAAGCCTCATACCCCAAAGGCCAACACACCTATGTCATTTGAACTCAGTGTTTGGGACCGTAAGTAACCAGAGTCACCTCTGTTCATGAAGGCCAGGTGCATCCCTGGGGATGTGTCCTGTTCTGATGGTGGCTTCTCAGCAGCCCCTGTCCCTCCTCAGGAGAGCTGCACCCTCAGCACAAAGGGAGAACAAAACTTGCAGTCTGGCATGTGGATATTTTAAAGGCCACTTTTAGCCTGCCTATCTGCCAACACAGCTTGCCTACTGTAACCAACCCATTCATGTCATCGTTTACTGCTCCTCCAATATTTGTGTCAACTGTGATCTTTGCTGGCAGCAAGCTCATGTTTTCCCTTCCAGATCCTGGAGAAAAAAACTCTCTAGCATCCCTGGGCTGAGAGCAGAGCTTTGCCTGAGCTCCCCCTTCCCTCCAGACTGTGGTGTCGGTGGCTTCCTCTGCTTCAGACGGGTCTAGGTTTCAAGTCAAGGCCCCCAGTTCTTCCACCACCTTTTTGTCCACCTGGCAGAATTATAGGCTGTGTGCTGGGGAAGTGGTTTGGGCTGTGGGCTGTGGTCTTTGCTTGACAACAGTGACGAAAGGGCCAGTGATCTTCCTCTCAGTGCAGCAAAGGCCATGGTGTGCTTGGGGGTTTGATTTACCCCCATTTAACCCCATTGATTTGGGGTTTAAGGAGAACGCTCCATTCAAAGACGTGCAAAACGCTGCTTTAAGTATTAATGCTTCTCCCACTGCTTTCCCTCTCTGCCCCCTTGTCCTCCTGGGTGTCTCCCAGATTGCTGGACAGCTGGAGGAACTTCCCACCCAATGATTCTCAGGTCGAGGACAGCACATAAAGCACCCAGCGGTGCCCCTTGAACGTGGAAACAACTTGACTTTTATTGCCAGTGCTGAAAGCATCTACAAACGTAGATTTAGCATCAGCCTCCAGGCTTAAGATACAGCTGTTATATTTTCCTTTCTGCCTTCAAATTTCTTTTTCCCCCCTCTCCTTTCCACTAATGTAATGCTTATTTAGGAACTGCAGCCATCTGTGTCTGCTCGGGATGGCACTGTTAAATTTCCTATTGCTTTCTTTCTCCTGGTTTGGTGAGACTCCCAGTGCATAGAAAATTTCCCAGGACAGTAGAGACTTTCTTTGATTGCTTTTTTTCATTCCCTCCAAAAGAGATTGTTCGTGGTTCGTGGCCAGAAAAAGGGGGTCAGCCAGGAGGATCCTGCCTTATGTTGGGTTAACGATAATCGTCCCCCTTTACTCTGCCCTGGTCAGGCCCCACCTGGAGCATTGTGTCTAGTTCTGGGCTCCCTGGGATAAAAAAGCCAGGGATCTCCTGGAGAGAGTCCAGAGGAGGCTACGAAGATGATGAAGGGCCTGGAGCATCTCCCCTGTGAGGAAAGGCTGAGAGAGCTGGGACTGTTCAGCCTGGAGAAAAGAAGACTAAGGGGTGACCTTATTAATGTTCATAAATATCTGAACTATGGGATGCACAGGGAAATGGCCAGCCCCTTTTCAGTGTCTGTGGAGACAGGACAAGGGGCAATGGCTGCAAGTCGGAGCATAGGAAGTTCTGCACCAACATGCAGGAGAACTTTCACCCAGTGAGGGTGAGGGAGCCCTGGGACAGGCTGCCCAGGGGGGTGTGGAGTCTCCTTCTCTGGAGATATTCCAGCCCCATCTGGACACCAACCTGTGCAATATGAGCTGGGGAGCTGCTTTGGCATGGGGTTGGACCCGATGAGCTCTTGAGGTCCCTTCCAACCCCTACAATTCTGTGATTCTGTGAGTTCATGAACAGCTGGCCAGAAAAAAGAGAAGCTGATGAATTTAGAGGTGGTGGCTTCATGTGTAAATAGAAAGGGAGGGAAGGACGAAGGGCTGGGACTGGAGCCCTTCCGTTCCTCCAAGCAGCTTGCATTTGATGATGAGACAGTTCACGTGGGAATTGGGACAGTTGCAGTACTCCAGGGAATTTTTTTACTGTTTTTCAAGTGAAATAATTCTGCCTTAACAGATGGACAGGGACCTATCCCAAGTCAGCAATCTGGCGACCAGCGTGCGCAGCGGGAGGCTGCGGCACAGCTCCGTTCCAGCCAGGCAGAGCAGGGATGGGTGTGTGGCTTCACCATCAGGCACTTGGCTATTTTTGTCAGGCAAGGCATAACTTGATTTCTTCCTGTTTTGTCACCGAGTTGCTTACAAATGGTTCGTGTTCACCCTTCTGAGGAAAGGTAAATCTTAAAAATATCTGCAAAGAGGAGAAAAAATAGCTCTTGTTTGGCAAAGCCCTGCAGAGAGAGCTGCTCTAGAGAGTCCCGGTGCTACAAGTTAATCCTCCTCTCCTTGGTTTTGTTTAGTGTCTTCTCCATCATCTCCTCCATGGGAACCATCGCTCCTCTGTGCACCTTGCTGATCGCCTTCTGAATGGGAAGGTTAATAATGAGTTTCCACCTTGCAGGGAATCACCAGGCTTTGGCGTTCGGTGAGGGAGGTGCTGCGTTATGGTTTGTGGGGGCTGAAGAGTTGGGTCCTGTCTGACCTTAAACCCTTTGGCTGCATCTCCGTGGTTACCCAGGGCCATTCCTTGGCTCCTGTCCATACTCCTCCCCCCAGAGCAGTCTGTCTGTCTGCAGGCTGCCATCTCCCAGGATGGGTGAGGTGGTGTTGGACATGGAGATTGTTGGCGCAGTTCAGAACCACAGCAGGGACTCCTGCAGTCAGGAGCTGGTGGGGTTGGTCAAGTTCATTGTGTTAGGGTAGTCAGTTTTCTAGGATGTCTGAAGAAGGTCCCTGTTTGCCCAAAGTCACAGCTTGCTGCAAGCTTGTTAGCTGCTACCAAGGTTGTTGCTGATGCCTCTCCATCCTTTGAATCCAGGCAGTCAGGAGCACATGGTCGTGCCTTGCATGCTCAGAACCAGTCCCTGGGCTGTGCTGCCAGCATCCCGCTGAGCCCACAGCACGCTGGGCTCCTGAGCTGGCGCCGGGGATCAGTACCTGCGCTGCTGACGGCGCACACGCACACCGCTAACACTTGAGAGCCTGGCAATATGGCTCTGCAGCTGTCAGCATGATGAATGGATGTTATGTTTTATTTCCTGCTTTATCAAATACTAATTATGTATATGATAATTCTAAGCATCGTGGTTACTTTTGGCTCATTTGGTTTTTACTCTCCAGAGACGTAATGGGGTATTTCCATCCCCTCCACTTCCATTCTTGAAATTCTGCTTGGGTTGCTTCTCTCTGGCTTTTGCTTAAGGTTTCCTGCTCTGTATGGGTCAGTGTATTGATCCTGTGCTTTGATAAGGTCAGTGGAGATCAGCTGTGACATTTCAAAGAGATTTGCTCCTCCCCTAACAGGCTTAGTCATCAAAGAGTTTTACAGGGGACATGGCAGGGGAGAGATTGAATTTAAACTCTTAAATATGTTTATTTAGGCAGTGCTGCAAGGTGATACCACCTGAGAGACTCCAGCATCCAGCGGGCAGGTTATGAACTCTGTATATGATACCGACCTTTGGAACAAAACTTGATTGAACCTCCGTGTTCGTGACTCACATTGCAGCAGCTGCTGTCCAGGTAACTGAGTGAGGTTGGCACTAGCTGATCCCAAAGAGTGCAGAAAAAGGGGGCTCCCACTCCCTGCTTTTGGCATGTCTGTGAGCCCAGGGCTGCCCCTCTAGCTATAGCCAGTCTTTGGTGATTCAGAGGGAGGTGAGGGAGGGAAATTAGCAACATCTGTCTGGCCAAATGAGGCTGGAGGAGAAGAATACATGAATTTCTTCCTTATGTTTACAGGCAAGCAGCTGAGGTCTTGGGGAATGAGATTGGACTACAGCTACTCCAAGGCTGAGCAGCAGATAATGCAGAATTTCCTGTTCTTGTCATGGCTGAGGGGAGAAGGAAGGAAGCAGAGGCACAGAGGTATGCCCTGCGCCATCCAGCCCTGCTCCTTCGAGCCTGGGGCTTGGGCGTTCTCCCAGGAGCTGGATTAAAGCCTATCTACTGCTAGGCTAACTATGTCAGATGAGGAGGATCACACCCCTGAGAGGTCCCCCAGTGTTGGGTTTCCCTGCTGTGAAGTTGCACTGTATTCTGGGATTTATCTGACCTGAACTTCCAGGCATTGAATCTCACCATGTCATTGTCAAAAGCCTGGGAAGTCCCCTGCAACCTAGGATGTTTCCATGTTTAAGATGTCTAGACATCTTGTGATCTCTTCAGCACCTCTTCAACAAACTGAACAAGCTAAGATGAGTAATGAGTTCTTCCAGCTCTCAGCCACATGCCTGACCTCCATTTGAATGCTCCCTCGTGTCTTGCCTCCCTGCATGCATGCCAAGGGCTGGGCCACAGTCTGTGGGTGGGGGAGCAGGTGGTGAGAGAAGGCTGGTTGCACAACCTGGTTGCACATGGTTGAATCTCCCAGTTTTGTCACCCCCAAGGCTCCAAGAGTTCCTTTGCAGGGTCGATCCCAAACCTACAGCACCACCTCCCATGCTGCAGCCATTTCACCTACCCATAGCCCCACAGCTCCCCTGAAAGGGAACACATGGATGCCCCCTACCTCCAGCTGGTCCACAAAGAAGGGATAATTGTCTTTTCTCCCTATGACATCCCAGCATCTCTTGGAAAACCTCTGTAAACGCAGAGTGAAGTATGCTCTGCTCAGTGGCTCTCTGAGCACCCATTTAAAATGTTGGAGAGGGTTGCTTTGTTCTTCCAGTCATGCACATGTGGGTAAAAGAGGGGCAGAACAGTGGGTAAGAGGGAGCAAATGCAGGTAGCCAGGTGAGGCCTGGTTCCTGGTCCTGCTTGGATGAATATTCATCACCTCCATGCAAAGCATCCTTAGCCCTGTTGCATTCAGTGCTTCCTGAGGTTTTCTCTCACTCTGTAAGTAGCTGTGATTTGCATTCCTGGTTCCCAGAGGTGTTATCTTGCATTTGGTTGCATCAGAATGCCTTTCTCCACAGTAACTACCTAGGCAGTGTAGATCAGGGGCGAGCAGCTTGGGGTTGAGGGACCATGTGTGGCTGAAGAAAACAGTCTGTGTGTTATGTCATCTGCTTCAACCACGTATGGATGTTTATCCTCTTGCATCCATGCTTGGCCACATGGATCAAGGGGCCCTCGATCAGGGGCCTCTGCTGACACTTGGTACTACAGGGTGACAAAAGTGTACTTAGTGGCTCTATAACAGGCCATGAATCCTGCCCCTTGGATCTGATCTCATTTAGCCTGCTCTGTAACCTGCCCTGTACTCGTCATTACTTATTACGTGACCTCTCTTTCTGCTGTCTATAAATGTTCCCAGCAAAGAGCATCACTCCAGCAAACGGTGGATAAAATGCCGAATGATGTGGACAGAGACCGGAGCATTGGCATTGATTTAAACTGCCTGGAGGTCCCCACCGATTGGAGAGCAAAAGCTTTCTGTTGATGTTTTCAGACTCATAAGTGAGGCTGTAAAGTTTTCTGGCAGTGGCAGAGCAATTCAATCAGGCTCCCTTATCAGATTCTCTTTTGTCTTGTTTATCTTCCCCTTCTCTTCTCGGTTATGGTAGGAAATGCCTTCTCTAAAGGGTTGGTTCCGCATGGCTGTGATGGGCAGCACCAGCGTTTAGCAGAGTAAGTGGATAGAAAACCGTGAGGTAACTTAAAGATTCGTCTGGTTAATGAAACCTCTGCTCTCCAGGTCTTCCCCAGCTCTGGTTCTGCACACCCTCATATCTTGGGGCTCACCGACAGACTCCCCAGGATGGAAGAAGACGTGTTTCCTGCCTGTCCTGTGTACACAGCTGCCTCCTCCATGGAGGATTTCCCAGGTACCAGTCTCCAAGATGGTCCTGGCTGCTGCTCTTCTTGGAAGCACCAGGAATACATCTGGCAACGTGAGCCTACAGAAGGAGGTTAAAGGTAGGTCATGTACTAAAAAGTCCCTTTAACTATTTCTTACCTGGGTTTGCACTGTATCTTGGAATAGAATAGCTCCTGGTATTCTGGTTGCAGTTCAAGCCCTGGCTCTGCAGATCCTGTGTAGCTCAGGTAATCTGGGGCAGTGTGAGAATGTGGAATCAAGCAGGCAGCCCATGCGAGCTGGAGTGTCCCTGGGCTGTGTATGGGCTGGCTTTTGGGCTGTACTTGGGTTAATGCTTTGCAAACACATAATTCCACACAGGATACAGTCACTCAAGTAGTGTTTAAATAAGTTTAAAGACTGGGCATGGAGGTCCTTAGGCCTTGGAGCAGGTGGATCAGGACAGCAGAGTGCTCAGGAGTGGATTTAAGACATGCAGCTGCCTTGTTTCTGACTGTGTCTGGACCGTTTTGTGATAGCAATCACAGGGCTCCTGGGGCTCAGAATTTGAGGTACCTCGATACCATGAGCTGAAGGGTGCTGCGTGGGCTGTGATGGTACCTCGAGGCCCTTCCCACATGCTCTTGGATACTGTGGCACAGTGCGGGCTGCATTGACAGAGGGGCTGGAGTGAGCAGGCTGCAGCCTGGGCCTTGAAATGCCTTGGGAAGCTGTTTGGCCCAATGTGGCTCAGGTCTCAGTGTCCTTAACAGTATTTCTTTGCCAAGAAGCATCTGTGGGCAGGCAGGGGAGATCTCCCTCTTTTGCCTTCCTTTTCTTTCACTGTACTGCTCCTGTTAAGCTCTCTTCACTGCACTCAGCCTAATGGTCCCTCTCTCAGTTTATGTCCTTCAAACTCTTCCCTTTAAACACTTAGTCATCACTTAGCTAAACTACGATATACAAATATAGCTCTTTTGATCTTCCTATGTAAATCAATACCTCCTGCCCTTTAATCTCTGTAGTGGCTTTCTCTGAGCTCTCTCCAATTTACTATCTGTCTTTGAAAGTGAGTTGTCTTTCAGGCGTGATTCTCTACAATTTCCAATCTCCCAAAGCCCTGCTCCCTGCCCACAGCAGGAATACGTGGTGGCTCCTTGCCACCTCCATTTATCTTCAAGTGGTGCAGAGTTACGTACAGAGCATCTCTTGTCCCCTTGGGCTGCTGTGGCTCTTCACAAGCAGCTTTGGCCTGTGCTGGAAGTGAAGTGTGATGCAGCCCAAGCTCGTGTTCCCAAGGCAGGTCAGAGGGGACACTGAAAGCTGAGGCACAAGCCAACCTCAATGGTGCTCTGCTGTTCTGGGGTGAGGGGCGGTTGTACTGCTTGGGTTATGGGAAGGAATTGCTGCGATAATTGGTGGCTGTAGAGATGAATTCCACGTTCTCTGCAACAGTACAGGATATACATGCTGTGTACAAGCAGGCCCAAGATGAGTGAAGGGAAAGGAGACATGAGGAGCAGCTATTTGTCTCTTCAGAGTGGGTGGTGTGGGTGTCCCTTCCTGAGTGAGAGAGCTAACCCTCCCTCCCTGGCTGCTGCCGGGACATCATCCTCCATGGCCAGTGGGGTTAGATGGCAAGCTCAGCAGGAAGCCAGACCTGGGAGGGATTGTCTTTTGTCAGCTGCTTGGCTGGAGCCTTGGGAGCACAGGGAGCGTCCCACTGACATACGCTCGGAGGTAACCTCGTACCTTCATTTAATGCGGGTCTCAGACACCAGCCCAGCTCACGCTTCAATCCCATACATTTAGCCCGTTGGTTATGTTACATTTGGTAAATAAAACTGTCAGTGAAATGGTTTTGAGCCTGTAACTGTAGCTTCAGGGCAAGAATTAAAGCTCTCTGTGGGGCTTGTGCAATTTCCACCCACCCCCACCTTGTCCCGACTGCTACCTCCAGCTACCCTGGGACCATTCCACCCCTGGACTGGGAATGCTGGGAAAGTCATTATAAGCCATTACAGTAAAAATTCTTTCTTTCCACCTCCCGCCCCCCACTCCCTTTCAAATGAAAGGTTTATAACAGCAATAAACCCCTTATTTTAGCATCTCGTTATGGGTCAAATAAAAGCTGGTCAGCACATGAGCCAGAATCTCGCTGCTCTGCTCATCCCCACTGGATAAATGTAGTAGTGCTGCCTTGGGCCATATAGCTTAATTAGTCACTATTCTCTGCTGTTCCTAAAAGGGGAGGAAAAAAACCCCAACCAACTTTGCAAAGCCTAGGCAGGCTGTGTCATATTTCCTGTGTTCTTAGAGGTGTTAATGAATTCATTAATCACTTAATGGCAAGGAGGGTCTTTAGGGACCAGCATCACAATTTACTGCTCCCAGGAGGCAGACTCTCTCTGTCACTGATCTAAAATTTCAGCTTCACTAATTTGTGCCAGCAGAGCCACTGTGCTTCTGCCTGCAGTCCTCAGAGTGCCCGTGAAACCTCTGAGCATCGCGGCTGCGAGGAGCATCCGAGCAGCATACAGAGCGGCGGGGGGTGCCTCTGCTGGGTAAGGGCTTGCAATGAATAATTGAAGTGTTCAGAGCCTGAACAGGGCAAAGCAAACATCTCCCCTCCCTCGTGGTTGTGCTGCTTGCTTCCCCCACCCTCCCTGTGACAGGCTTCCTGAAAAAACTGCTGCAGAAGCTTCTGCTTGCCGTAGGCTTGGGAGCGCATCCTTGGGCTCCGAGGTCTCTCGCTGACTTAGAGGAAGTAGAAGCTGTGGCAGCATGGCTGTATAAATCTGGCCTGGGACTGCAGGCTATGCTGTGAAATGAGTCTGTGAATCTTTTCTAATTGAAGAACGTCAGGATGATGTATTTTGACTGAAACTGTCAGTTAAGATGCGAATTTGAATGTTTGCATTTCTGTTCTGCAGAAAATGTTGATTATTTCAGTCTCTCGCCCTTCCTGCAGGAGAGCAGCTGATGCCAAAGTTCCCTACAAAATGGCTCTTTTGGCTTATTTCTAATCGCACTGCAGTTCAGGGAGAGGAGGACGAGAACAGAGCCCTCCTCTCTGCTAATTCCCTTCCACCAGCCTGTCATCACTTCACAATTGCACCTTTTTAAGGGTTTTTTTTTCTCCCTCCTTTCCTCTTCTCCCGTCTAACTTCTGCTCTGATTTCTCTTCCCATCTTTCCTCTCAGTCTGTTCCTTTCCCAGATCAAGAGCCAAGGGAAGCAAAGCTCTTTAGATGAGGGGTAGCAGGGCGGGCAGAGCCCTTGGACCCTGGCAGTCATGAGCAGGCGTTGGCTTACCATCCCTGGTACCCTCCTGGGATTCATTCCCTATGGTCGTGTTCTTTGCTCACCAGTTATTGCTGGGATGCTCAAGGTGGGAGAGAAACTACACGTTGGACTGAGAGGAGGAAGGAGGGAGAGAAAGCAGGAATACAAACCCTCTTTATCGTAGAAAACACAAAGGGAGGCGATTTCAGTAAATGCCAGATGGTCAAAATTAACCAGAGACATGGAGAGCCCTACAAGTCCAACTGTTTGCTTTGGCAGGGATCCTTCAGCTTCTTAAAGGAGAGTCTCCCAGGCACCCTTTTCTTCTCCTTGGCCTTCCTCTTCCCTGTTGCTCATCCTCTGGACTTCTCTTTCTTACTCCATCCCTCCTTCTCTCCTTGGGTCTCTTTCCTGGCCTCTCATCTCTTAATGCTGCCCACGATTCACATGGCACCTCAAATGCTGCCTTGCGTAACGGTGAGCATGGGAACCAGTTGCCTGCCACCTCAGAGAAGATGTCCCCATTGAAGAGCAGGCTTGTTCAGCATGGGAGCTTGTTGCGTGGACAGCAGGAAGGTGTGCATCCTGCTGGGGTATTGAGATGGTCAGATGTGGAACCTCCAACTCTGGGCATGTCCTTCCTGTGGGCGTTATCCTCTTCCTCCCCTCCCGGGGTGGGGAAGGCTTGGGTCAGCCTTTTGGTTTTTTCCTTTGGCTGGAAAGCCAGCAGGCCCCTTTGCAGGTAGAAGGCTGGGGCATGATCTGCTTACCCCAGGGGAGCAGGGGGACCTGGTGTTAAACGAGAGCACCACTGCATGACATGGTTCTCCAGACAATGCAATCAGGAGGACCCTTGTACACCGCAGGCAGAGAGACCCAGCTAACAAGGGGCTCTTTGTGTGTGCGGGTGCTCTCTGCATTCGAAACATTTATTATTCTAAATTGCCTTCTGCACATTTTACAATAATTACGACTAGTGTTTGCCTTGTTATCGCCACAGTTCCTAACAAGAATGCCATCATTATTCCAGTCATTAGCAAAATGGATGTTGTTGTCTGGAGTTGCCGGCTGTGGGACTGCTTTCAGGAGGAGGCTCGTGCTCTCCAACCTTGCTTGCTCCATCTTTCTTACAGGGGGATATTGTTGTTCTCAGTAGGGTTGAACATAAGAGGGCGAAGGGGGAATGGAGATTACATGGAGAAGAATTGGTTTGAGGGAGTGCTGGTGGGTGTCAAGATTAGCAGTGGTAAGCTCAGGGAAGCTGCTAATGGCAACGTCAGTGGAAATGAGAGAAAAAGCAGCCGTTTCCCCATGCTTCTTCTGTGTTTGGTGTGTCTTAGGTCTGTTCCTGGCAGCACAGCCTGATACATCTGCCTTTAAGTCCGGGCTGCTTGGACCTGAGGAGATCATAGAATCATAGGGGTTGGAAGGGACCTTGAGAGCTCATTGGGTCTAACCCCCTGCCAAAGCAGCTCCCCAGCTCATTATGCACAGGTTGGCGTCCAGATGGGGCTGGAGTATCTCCAGAGATGGAGACTCCACACCCCCCTGGGCAGCCTGTCCCAGAGCTCCCTCACCCTCACTAGGGAAAAGTTCTTCCCCATGTTGGTGTAGAACTTCCTGTGCTCTAACTTGCAGCCATTGCCCCTTGTCCTGTCTCCACAGAGCACTGAAAAGGGGCTGGCCATTTCCCCGTGCATCCCATAGTTCAGATATTTATAACATTAATAAGGTCCCCCCTTAGTCTTCTCCAGGCTGAATAGTCCTAGCCCACTCAGCCTTTCCTCACAGGGGAGATGCTCCTGGCCCTTCATCATCTCCGTAGCCTCCTCTGGACTCTTTCCAGGAGATCCCTGGCTTTTTTATACCAGGGAGCCCAGATGCTTTCACTCTGATAATGGAGATAGGCAGATGAAGGGAAGAAGGCTGGAATTAAGCTGACACCACTCGGCTGCTCTAAGGTGAGTCCAGTGATGCATGGTGGTACCCATCTCACTGGCAGTTGGAAGCTCCAGCAGACATTCCCACTGGATCCTCCCCCTTTATCGATAAAGAAACAGTAAAAGACAGGTTGGGCAGGTTACATTTTTCAGCAAGGCCACTTTCCTCCCAAAATGTAGCAACCCTGAAACATTTGCAAATTCATTTAGATTTCCTTCATTTCAGGTAGAGGGATATGGTAGGGATATTGTAGCGTCTCCCCTTCCGCCCCCCCCACCAATAAATTCTGTTCTACCTTGTTGCCTTCTGTTTCACCTCCTGGTGAAGATGGTGAAGTTCATATTTCAAGTCTCACAAAAGTTTTTCCAGAAATCTTAACCAAACTGGTTACAGATGCCTGGTTTAAGTTGAGTAATAGATTTCATTCAAACCTAAATGATTGTTCGTCTCATTTTAGTAAAAAAGAAATAAAAGCAGTATTTCTTAATTTTCTTTCAGTTTCGAAGTCCTGAGGGAACCAAGACTGTTAAGTGTCTCACTCTGAGACTCCAGAGAGAAGGCCTTAACTGGTTTGAAGTGTAAAGACAATGCACACAGCTGCAGAGGCAAACCACAAGCAAGGTTGGTTTGGGGCTTTTTACTTCCTGAAATAGCAGTATTTTGCACTATAGTGCAAAAATGGCCACATTCTCTCCCATGGCTCATTCTCATGAGACTTTGTTTCTCAGCCTTTAAAGCCTATTTGCATCTTTGCAGGACAACCATGGTACTTCTAAACTACAGAATGATGTTGGTTGTCCTTGTGTTTTATAGGAAGCTAGGGTAAAATTATGTATGGGCCTATTTTCTTCTTTTCTAAATGCAAATTATTAATTCAAGGGAAGATGTATAATTGTTTCCTGATATTAGGTATTTTTAGGTGTGCTTGCATCTGAATGCTAGCAAGCAGCCCTTTTTCCATTACACTTTGGAAAGAAAAAACAATTTTCAATGGGATTGTATTTGTTGAATACTGATTAAAGTACCTAAAGAGGACTTAGAGTTTACATGGGAAATAAGGTGTAAAATGTGACTTAGTGAATCACAGACTCACCAGGTTGGAAAAGACCTTTAAGATCATCAAATCCAACCGTTCCTGTTCTGTGCTGACCCATATCCCTGAGCACCTCATCTACCCATCTGTTAAACACACCCAGGGTGGGGACTCAGCTCCCTCCCTGAGTAGCCTGTGCCAGGCCCTGACAACTCTTTCAGGGAAGAACTTCTCCCTCACATCTGATCTGACCCTGCCCTGGCGCAGCTTGAGGCCATTTCCCCTTGTCCCATCTCCTGTCCCCTGGCTGAAGAGACCATCGCCCACCTCTCTGCAACCTCCAGTCTGGGTGCTAGTGAAGAGCAGGCAGGTAGCAGTACTCAAACACTGATTTTGGAAAAATAAGAGAGGACTGGTGGTGTGTCTGTCATCACCCTAATATGTTCAGCTGTTGCTAAGGAAAGTGTGCAGAGCCTCAGCCCTCTCAAAAAGTCCTTCACTGCTTGGCCATTGCGAAAGAGGGCAGTGATTGAGCTGTGATAGCGTTGGGGCTTCTCCAGGACCAGTTGCAATGCTGTAGTGATGCATTGCAGTCTTCAGAAAGCTCTCGCTGGTCTTGGATGCAGTAAGCCCAGCTCCCAAATCAGATAAATCTATATATAAATCTGATAATCCATCTTGGTTGATAATCAATCCTAAGTGCTTGAAAGGAGACAGGACTTCATTTGTTGGCAGCAGTTGTCTGTAGCAGAGAGCCTCTGTTGCTGTCCTGCCGGTCCTCTGGCACGCAGCACGTGGCTTGTGGCCTGGGAATATCCAAGCAGACCCTCGAGGGGGAGGTTGGACTTGGTGGCTTCAGAGTCCTGTGACAGCCCAGGACCTCCCTTCTCCAGCTAAAGCATGGGTAGCAGTGTCATTGTAACCAGAGATCCAGTTCCTGTCAGACTGGACTCTCGATCCACCTCTGACCAGAGATGCTGCTAGGGAATTAGACTTAATTAAATGAGACAAAGAGGGCAAGAGAAGCAGAGGGATTAAAAGTAGGGCTGAGTAGCTGGGAGTTGCCGCAGTTCTTGTTTATGCTGAGTCTCTCTGTGGGGGATGTTCTTCAGTTTGTCTCAGCATGCCAAGAGTCCTTTAACTGAGAGGCTGTGGTTTACAGAGTCAACAGATTTAAGCAGGCTACGAATATTAATTATTAATTACTCTTGGAGAGTGCTATACATTAGATTGGTGAAGTAGTTAACAGCTCTGCCTCCTCCTCCCCGCAGACACTCTCTTGCTGTCAGATTTCTCTCCCTGACTAAGACCCTGGTGCTAGAATTAGGCCAGAAACTATTTTCCAGTCGAGTGGCTTTTAATGGGCTCTCCAGCCTTGTTCTTTGCATCCTGTGAGTGACTAGATACGTGGAGAGGAGAGACAGTGGGATTGATTCATTCCCTAGGAAGTATTAGAGTTTTAACTAAGTGGGGCTTGGTGTTGTTGGAGGTTGTATCTGTTCTCCAGAAGCACCCGCTAATTACCCACAACACAGGGCAGGGCTGTGCTCTGGAGAAGCCCATTTGCAGAACTCCTGAGGGAAGCTGTTTATTTGATGACAGGCACAGTACTGGTCTTTCTTGGATCGTCTCTTGTGGAGAGAGGGTGTTACTGGGGGCTCAGCGTGTCTCTGGGAGTCCCTCGTCCACCTCAGTTATGGCAGAATGGACAAAATGGTGCTTTGAGCATGATGGTTTGGAGGTGGTGGCATGTCCTGGCTCTCTGCAGATATTAAGGAGGTATTTTGAGTGTTGTTTACAGCTTCTGAAGCCATTAAGGTGCTGCTTCCTTCCAGGGATGGTCCTCTCCATGTGACACATCGTGTCTTGGCACATTAAGGTCACCCACACCTTCTGGTGGTCTGAAGGTTTGCCCACATGAAGGGACTTGCCACGGGAGAGGAGTGCCACAAGGGAAGGCTCTTTGGGATGGTGTTGGGGGAGTCTTCGGATGGCTTTAGGTGATGTCTGAGTCTGGGATGGCATTGTCTTAGAGCAGTAGATGGAAAAGACACTCCAGAAGGAAGCCAACAGCAAGTCCTCCCTGGTGGCCTCCTTGTGTGCTCCACAGCCATGTGAGGAGTTCCTTCCTGCTTCCAGCCAGCTCTCTCTTCCCTCCCACACTCACACTGTGGATGGGAGCCGAGCAAAGGAATTCCTCAAGCAAAGGACAGGCCACAAGTCTCTGGGGAGATCCATCTCCCCATTGACTCCACCTCGATTCAGCCGAGCTCATCACCCCACCCCCCCGGGATAAGACCCTGGCATGGCAATTCAGGATAAAGCACAGTCCTAGTTACAGGAATCGCTCAACCAGCAACAGCAAGGGCAACGCAGAGGAGGCTCTGGAGTTCCTTCTGCAAGAGGAGGGAATATTGTGGTCTGTTAGCAGCTGACTTGTTTCCAAACACCTAGCACACTCTGTTCATGTATTAAACAGCCTGTAGAATTTAATTCCTTGGGGGGGGCACGGGCAGAGATGGGACAGGACCTACAAAACAAAACAGCCTCTCCACCCCCAAAGCACAACAGTGCTGTAATTGGGCTGTGACAAAGCTGAATGCCTCCCGATCCGATGGGGTTGGGCAAGGAGATTGGTTGGAATTCTGTATTGGAAGAGAGATGCGGGTGATCCTGTGTCTGATCCTCTGACAGTTTGGCAGGGAGAGTCACAGCTGGGTGATCCCAGCTCCCCCAGCCGGGGCTGTTGGAGTGGAAATGCTGACAGATCCACAGCAGTAGCGGGCAGGACTCTCATCATTTATTTTTAATGCCACGCTGTCTTTAACTGTGCAATTTCCTCCGGGGTGTTTGCTTTGAGATTGCGAGATAATTACATCTCAGAAACCAGGCTAATTACAGTTAACAGCCTGAAAAAGTGAAGGTCCCCCGTTTACCCCCTCTCAATCTCTTCCCGCCCAGGTTTTTCCACCAGTGCTCCTCCCGACCGCCCCTTCCCATCTCCGCAGCACCAGTGAGGAAGTCGGTTTGGCACCAGCTTCCTGCCCTGGCCCCACCGAGGTGACGCTCCGTTGATTTGTGTTGGGTGGGAATGTGGCAGCCCCTGCCAGGGCTGTGATGGAGAACTTGATAGTGGGGAAGGTCATCACTAGTGCGGAGGGGAGGAGAAGGCGATGGTGGTGGGCATGGCTGGGAGAGGTTAGTGCCTGGTCAGTGTTTCAGTGACCTCTCATGGGTGGACTAGCCTGCGCAGCCACGTGTGCACAGCTCTGTTGGAGAAGGATGCTTCCTTCAGCCACGTGGAAAAAAAAGAACTCCAGAGTCTTCCGACGCGCCGTACGTGGTCTAGGCCTGGAATCATGAGTAGCTGCAGCTAGCTGGGGAGCAGGTTGTCTCCCTCCAGGTGCCACGCCTCAGGCGAGCAGGGCACGAGCTGAGCATGTGCAAGCCCTTGGGCTGGGATTGAGGTTGGGATCTTGCCTTTGGGTCTGCTGCTGCCTTCCCCTGTAGCACAGATGATAGTCCCCCCTTCGGCCCTGGCACTGTTTTTTCTCCGTTTAACACAGACATCTAGGCTTGTTCAGCTTGGAGAAGAGAAGGCTGCATGGGGACCTCATTGCAGCCTTCCAGTCCCTGAAGGGAGCAGAGGAACAGGAGGGGAATCAGCTTGTTAAAGGGCAGAGACTAGTAGAACAAGGGGGATGGAGTGAAGCTGAAGGAGGGAAGGGTTAGATGAGATATTAGGGGGAAGTTTTTTACAGAAAGAGTGGAGAGGGGCTGGAACAGGCTGCCCAGAGAGGGGGTGGTTTCCCCATCCCTGGGGGTGTTCAAGGCCAGGTTCACTGGGGCCCTGGGCAAGCTTGTGTAGCTGCAGGCCTGAAGGTTGGTGACCCAGCCTGTGGCAGGGGGGTTGGAACTCTGTGATCCTTGGGGTCCCTTCCAACCCAGACCAGTCTGGGATTCTATGGTTCTATGATTTGTATTTAGGGGTGGCAGGGTGGGGGGGTGACTGGTGAACCGCAGCTTTTTCAGAGTAGTTAATACCTTTATTAGTCCAAATGGGGAAAAAGAGATACCCCCCAAAAACCCCAAACCTGACAGGCTTGTGGCCTTGGAGCCCCAGGAGAGAGGCTCAGAGTTTGCATCCAAGATGTGTCCTTTTTCTGTCTCTATCAGCTGGTCTAATAAAAGATCCTAATGTTACCTACAGGTCTTGCTGCCTTCATGTCGGTCAGGGCCCAGGAGCCCACTCAGCTTGCAGAGAAGCACCAATGGCTTGGGAGGGTTCCTCATTTTAATGGGAACACAGTGAGGCAGAGCAGGCAGAGCTCCATAGGAAATAGGGATGTGCATTCCCCAGAACCCCGGGGATGGCAGGTTGTGGTCCACGTCCTCGTGGTGGATCTGCAGGGCTTGGTGCTCCTTGCTCAGGCCGAAACGGCTGCGGTACAGCCCCAGCATGCTTAACTGCGCCACTCAACATGCTCCTTCAGAGATCACTCTGAAAGCTTAAAAGGCTCATCCTGCCTTGAATGTCGCTTCGCTCTGTCACAATATGGTTGCCAAGCTCCGTAGAGAATGTCAGCAAAGAGCAATGCAAACCCTTCTCCCCCCTCATCCTCCAGCAGCCTCAGACGCTCTCTGGCAGCGTGTGCCTACCCTTGCTCTTCGTGATTTTTACACGATCTGGAAGGTTTGGCCCTTAATTCTTGCAGGCTTGATAAAGAATTCCTTTTCTTTTCTGGGATTCCAGATCAGGGATTAATTTAATGATTTTTATTTTTTTTCCCCCTTTCTCACTGTTTGTTTTTAGTGATTAAGGTGATAGTTATAAATTGTTAACAAGTTCTGGTGGAAATGTGATCCCTGGGAACTTTTTATTACACTGAATAAAACACCAGAGAGATGGATTCAGCGAAGCCGGTTGAGTCACTGTGTCTTCAAATATTATCTTGGTTCTGCATGAAGGGCCAGATTTTCAACAAGTATTTAGGCCTAACCAAAATCAGGTGCTTAAGCGCCTTCAAAATAAAGAGAAGCTTCTGTCTGTAGGGAGTGATAATATTGTGTGTTAAACCAGCCAGCGTATTAGACTTTACTTTTTTGGCTGGGCAAGTTTTGCTCCAGGCTGTGATCATTCCTTCCAGCAAAGCGCTGAGCTGGCACACCGTGAGGAGTTTGATCAAAAAACCCCCAAACAAACCCTTTCTCTGCTGGAAACAGGTTACTGAGGCTTTGAGAGTGTTGGTGCTCGACCCGTGGTGGCGTCTCTGTGGGGCCCTTGATGCGGTGGCATTGTGGTACGAGCCGCTATGGGGCCTGTGATGGTGTGCAGAGGCAGAGCTCGGGGTTGGGGGGGGTTTGCCTGGGTTCGTTTTGCTTCGCTCTCCTCCTGGTTAATGTTTGCTGATGCACAAAGCATTCACTCCTGGCAATTATTCTGATGAGAGGGGGGAGTTATTTGAAAGCTGCGAACGGAGGTTTCTGGGGAAATGTCTTCAAAGGATGATCTTCTTCCGATGGAGGTTGTAATTGTTTAATGATTTTCTATATGGATTTCCGTGTGGGCTGCGACAGGACAGCCAGAGCTGATTTGTCAGCAGAGAGCTTCTCCTCGCCGGTCAGCCGGCTTCTGTGCATTATTGTATGCTTTTGATTTATATTTCCCTTGGTGGTTTCTGCTCTGTGTCAGACCCAAACCTCAAACTTGTCACCTCTTTTTCCGATTAAATCAGTTTCCCATGCAGAAACGTATTGTCTCTCCAGCACACCTGGCCTCTCCAGCATCCTTAGTCTGCATTGCTGCAGCGATGCTGCTTTAACAACCAAGACAGGCCTGGGGCAGGACCTCTTGAGCCATCAAGTCCCACTTTCAGCTTCTGCAGCCAGGAAGCGACTTCACAGAACCACAGAATCACGGGGGTTGGAAGGGACCTCCAGAGCTCATCAGGTCCAATCCCCGTGCCAAAGCAGGGTCCCTAGGATGGGTCGCACAGGTCCAGACAGGGCTGGAATCTCTCCAGAGAAGGAGACTCCGCACCCCCCTGGGCAGCCTGTCCCAGGGCTCTCTCACCCTCACTGGGAAGAAGTTCTTCCACATATTGGTGTGGAACTTCCTGTGCTCCAACTTGAGGCCATTGCCCCTTCTTGTCCTTCTCCCAGGCTGAAAAAACCCCCTTCATATTGCACTGGCTTTTCCTCTGATTGTTTGGACAGCGAGAAGCCTTACTGTAGTTTCTCACCTAAATTTATTCATGGGTGGTTTATGACCTTTTGCTGATGCTGTCCTTTCACCTTAAACAGCACTTTCTCTTCCTTCATGTTAAACCTCCTGATACATGGCGAGAGAACAATTTTATCACCTCTTCACCTTCATTTTCTTAGACTAACGAGTCAGGCTCTCCTCGCAGCTGACTCTTGTAAAAAGGCTACCTTTGCTCTGATGGTCTGGACAGCTTGCTTCTGAGCAGTTCCAGGCTGAGCTTACCGTCCTTGACCCCAATTTGGGGTGAGAAGTGCTGCACAGTGCTTCACGTGTGGTCTCACTGGACCATGTACAGTGACTCTTTGCCCACCCAGAGCACAGGCAGGTGCTTATGAAGCCCAAGTGTTTACAGGGGGCTCCTGCAACGTGCAAGATGACTGCATTTGAGGAATGGGGTTTTAAAAGCTTTGATCCCTTCCTCAATGAAGTCACAGTTGAAATTCCCATCGATTGCTAAGGGGTGTGTGTGTGTCTGGGACTTAATAAGTCTTATTGCTGAGTACCAGGAGTGGTGAACTCCTCTTGGCATGATAAATCATGTGCCAAAGGCGTTGATGTGTCTGAGGGAGAGCTGAGGTGAGCAGGAGCTCAGAGCAGGCAGTGGCATGGTGAGGCCAGGGATGGGTCTCCTCCTGCCCCTTTCTCTTTGCTCAACATCATCCAAATATTATTCAATAGTTTTTTAAATGACAAAATTCTAACCTTGACCTCTGATAGATGGGACCAGAGTTTTTTTAACCTGAGAAGTACTCCAGAGGGAGCAGGCAGAGAGATTTCGGACACAGCCAGCACTGTGGTCTGTGTCTCAGATGTTTGGCTCCTTTCACACCAGCAGGAACGCAGGGAGTGGAGGATCAGGAGAGGCACAAGAGGATCTTCCTTTCCAGTCATCACGTGCAGTGTTGGGAACTGTGTTTGAGGCCTGAGGCTGGCTGGAGATCAACCAGAGATCCTGTGTGGTGGAAACAGAAGGATTCTGTTTCCTGATCTAAGCCCCATAACAAAAGCAGATGTAAAGGTCTGGCTGAGATCAGGAAATCTTTTGTGTGTGGGGTGGATGCAAACAGGGACTCCGTGTGCCGCCAGCCCCAGGGAAAATGGGGTGCCTCCGGGGCAGGAGAAAGCTGGCTCTGCAGGGCCGGGAGCACTGTGCCTGCTCCTAAGCAGAACCTGACTTTGTGGAGTTGGTCCCGAATTAAATAATGCCTGTGCCATGACCTGTGCCTCCTGCAGGGTCCGAGGGATGCTGCGCCTCTCCTGCCTCGTCTCCATCATCTCCAGCTCTGCACCGCGGAGGCCCCTTCTGTGAGCAGCTGCCTCCCGCGTCGCGGCACTGCGAGTTGCTAAACAAAGCACGGGAAAATCAGGCACAAGCTGTGCAATTTGCAGATGATCTGTGTACCTGCTAATTCCTAACAGATGTTTTCCTTTGCGTGACCATTTGTGAGCTGCTTCCTTGTCACAGGCTGTAGTAGCTGTAATGCTCAGGAGTGAGTGGTATCTTACACCTGCACGGAGCAGCGTTCCTGCCTGTAAACTGGCTTTGCAATTCCAGAAATCTCCCAGCTCAAAGTTCTCTGATGGTGGCGTGGTAAGATCTTGTAATGTTTTTGATAGGGGCTTTAAAAATAAGAGCAAAGTAAGAGGGGAATTGCAGGAACTGGATGGGATCCCATATCCTCTGTGTAACCCCATATCTTCTGCGAGGGGTGGCCAGGAGCAGATGTCACAAAGGGAGGTGCAACAGGAGGCGAATCTGCCCCGTGTTAGATGTGCTCATCATCCCCCATAGCTAGAGATCACCTGCGATGCTGATAATGCTTTGGGCAGAGATGTTGGCATTTGGCTGCTCTTAACTCCAGCTGTTCTTGTTACCCGTGTACATTCCTGCTTCCTTTCTCAACTGTCAGAAATTCTTGGCCATGACAGCTTCCTGTGGAAGTTCATTCCAGGGTTTAATTATGCATTGTGTGAACCCTGTGTTTCCTGCTGCAGGGCTGTGCCTGGGTGGTGTCAGGGCCCTGAAGTGCTGGGTCAGTTATTACGGGGCTGCTTTTCCACCGTAGAGCGTCAGTGCGGTGTAAGTAGCATGGGCTGGGATGTGCCTGGCTTTGCAAACAGGCCTCTGATGGATAAAAGCACTGCATTCCTCAATTGTGGCCAGTAGGTCAAAGGAGGCAATCTTCCCCCTCTGCTCTGCCCTGGTCAGGTTCCACCTGGACTATTGTGTGCAGTTCTGGGCTCCCTGGGATAAAAAAGCCAGGGATCTCCTGGAGAGAGTCTACAGGAGGCTATGAAGGGGATTAAAAGCCTGGAGCATCTCCCCTCTGAGGAATTGCTGAGTGAGCTGGGACTGTTCAGCCTGGAGAGAAGAAGCCTGAGAGGGGATCTGATCAATGGTTATCAATAGCTGAAGTGTGGGACACAGGGGGACATGGCCAGCCTCTTCTCAGTGTCTGTGGGGACAGGACAAGGGGTGATGGCCTCAAGCTGAGGAGAGGGGGGTCTGTCTCAGAAAGGCTCTTTTCCTGGCTCCTTGTGAGCTCTTACACCAGACTGCCAAGACTGGTGTTTGGGATGAATGTGTGTAAAATCGAAACAAATCATGAAGAGTCTCATCCTGAAGAGATGCTGTGGCACTCCCCAAGATAACCAAGGTCTTTGATTAGCTTGGACACTCGAGGGTGGAGGGCTGGGCACACCTCTGATGGAGGAAGGGTGCTGTGGTCAGGAAACCAGTGCTCGCCTTAATGCACTGGGGTGCTCTGTGTCAGCACTCTCCTAGAAACACCTTTCTCATCCATTCTGGAGTTGGATAGTGCGGAACCACAGGGATGACTCTTAACAGTTTCCTCCTGTGCACATTCTGCACCAAATTCCCACGTGGGCTCACCTGCAGAGATCTGTGGGAGCCTGGATTCCCCATGGGCGCTGCTGGAGCGTGCTGCTGCAGTCTGTTGGGAACGGCTGCTTGCCATCTGCTGTGGAGATGGGCAGCAGAAAGCAGGGGACCATGACAGGTTTTAGTGAGGTACCTTCAGGCACAGCATCCTCTACTATAGCTTTGTCCAGAGCAGCAGGATCAGGCCTCTTGCAGGAGCTAAGCTGAGAGCACAATATAAATTCCTTTGCTGTGTAGAACAGAGGAGAAACTTCTGCTACGTGGCTGAGGTTTGTGGTGGGTATGGGCAGTGGGTGCATCCTTGTACCCCTCAATTTAATGTCTTGTCTTCATTTCACAGGGTGAACCAGCCTGCTGTGAGAAAACACTCATGGAGATGTAAGATGGTACCTGACTTTTGGGGAGAGTAAGGGTGAGTGCTGTGGATTTGGAGGTGAAGGTTGGGCTAGGGTGAGGAGCAGTGCTGAGGGAGATGATGTGTGGGGTGGCAGGAGCTGCAGGAACAAGGGGTCTTGCTTGAGGCATATGTGCTTTAGAGATAACAGGCTTTCATGGCAGGGCAAAAAAGGGGAGGGAATGGGAAGGCAAGCAGTATCCCACGTCATAGGTGAAAGGTAAATGGTATTTTTCCATGGGTAGCTTGGAAAAGCTGGGATAAAACAATTTCCTCTGAGACACAGCTCTAAACAAGGGGATTGTCCCAGTCAGCACCATACTCCTGGGTATCTTCCATGAAGGAACCTAGAGTAACAAGCACAATTTAGCTTGGAAATCTGGGCCAAGGTCAGGAGAAAGGGGGGCACTTTGCCCTGAGTGGTTGGCTCTGCCAGTGTGACCCCCTTTTGCTCTGCGTGCAGGGGGAAATTTTTCTTCCCTCTCCTGTTGTCAAATTCATGCCCAGCTAACCGACAAATCCATCTCTTCAGAGATCAATTACAGTGTCTGGCTGTGAAGCCTGGAAATCCAATTAACTCCCAAATATTTATTTTTTTTCTGTTTTAAAGAAAAAAAAAAGAGCAAGGGGGGAGTGAGAGAGAGACAAAGAGAGAGAAACATACCGAAGTGGGTGCATAAATCACCTCGGAAACATTCCAAACATTAAAATAAACAAGGACGAGTTTCAACTTCATTTGTCTCTTTTTGAAGCTCTGTCAGTGATTCATTCTGCTGCTCTCCCTGAGCCTTGGGTTTGTCTTCGCTCCAGCTCGGAGTCAGTTGCTGTCTTTGGAGCAGGGCCCTGGGGTCGGATGCCTCCTGTGGCAATGCCCTCATGGGGCATCCTCCTTTCTGTGGGGTCTGGGCTGCTAACCTCAGGTTGTAAGGGGTTAAACTGTGTCACCATCCCACAGGGGAGTGATAAAATGGGTGCTCAGCTCTGCCTGGGTCTGGTAGTTTGAGTGAAGAGCGTGACCCACTAGATGTTTTAGGAAGAAATAACTCTGCTTCTCAATCACAGACTTTGGACTTTTTGCAGCCACCCAGAACTGGTTTTTCAAATTGAACTCCCTCTCAACCCCACGTCCTTGATCTTTTTGAGGACTTCCTCCATTTGACCAACTCCACTCAGGCCTCCCAACGGCCTAAAGGAGACTTCTCCACAGGAGAGGGACATGTTGTCCATATGGGAACACACAGAAGTGCCTGATGGTCAGTGGGGGCCCCTGTGGGACAGGCTGATGGTCTCACACCGATGCTAAAAGGACTGGGAAATACTGTGACGTTTCTTGCTTTGGGAATGGGCCAGCCAAGGATTTAGCAAGTCAGCATATCAAAACAAGGGGATATGAACAGCAGTGGAGTCAGGAGAAGTGTCTTGGCCAAAATAAGAGTTATTGCAGTCTCAAATGCGCAGGATTTGGCTGAAGACATTTTGGGATAGGAATGCAGACAGCTGTCCTGGTTCTGGCCAGGCCAGAGTCAACCTCCCCAAGCAGCCAGTACAGGGGAGCTGAGTCACCCCTGGCTGTTTCCACGCCGCCTGACATCACTCCCCATTAAAAGGGGCTCCTGGGGAGGGGGACTCCTGGGTGCCTTCTGGGCAGTCTGAGTGCAACTGGGCATTGGGTTGGTCCTTGTGTTGGTGCAGTACTCTGTTACTGTCCAGTCAGTGTAGTATCCTCGACGGGCTGGTGCCATCTGTAATGGCGGGAGGCTGGGGAACTACCCAAACAGAGGTGTCAGCCCTGGGAGAACCTCTGTCTCACTTGGGCACCAGAGATTTGAACCTGAAGCCTCTGTGCCACTGTCCTTAGTTCCTGTCCCACTCTTCCAGGGATCTTTAGTTTTCATTCCAGAGGAGGATGAATAATCCTTGGGGGTTGTGAAGAGGAATTGTCACCCTTCCTTCAGCTCTATCAGAAACTCTTCAAGAGGCAGTTAACAAATAACCTTCCCTTGGGATAAATTAGCTCCCAATCCCAATTCAATAGCTGCTCATTTTAAGATGTCCTTGTTACCTTGTTTGAGTGGCTGATCTTCCTTTGAATCCCGCTGTGTTTTCAGACCCCGTGATTGCTGCAAGCAATCATGAGTTCCACATTAACAGCTCATGCCCTGATTGCACTGAGCAGTCCCAACACAACCTTTTGTGAAAAGTTTGGGAAAGTTGAGCTCTGCTAGCAGAAAGCTGCACAGATCTCACTCCATCACACACATTCTGGCGACTGAAGCTTCAAACAAGGGCGGGTTTGCAGTGGCTGGTGTGCAGAGGAGATCTGCGCTTCCGAGTCTGGCTTTAGAAAGAAAATCTTGGAGGCATTGTCAAGGAAACCTGGTGATGGTGTGGAATTGTCCAACAGCCTCCAGGCAGCCTGGAGCAAAGGCTCTGAGATGTGCAAATAGTAATCTAAAGAGATGAGGGGTGGGGTTTTTTTTTTCCTCCAGCCTGGAGTAGGAGAATGGCATCAGGATAGCTCAACAGAAAACAAAGAACCCCCTCAGAAAGAAAACCTCCCTCTGTGCCATCTCTCCCAGACCTTCCAGTGAGACAGCCTTGCCCAGCTCTGTCAAGGACCATCTCTCCTGCGCCGAAAACGCTGCTGCTGTTTGCAAGGAGTAAGTCATCCTTATTAACGAGCCTCTCCAAGAACAGCAAGCTGAAACATGTGGTCTTGCATGGATGCTCTGGTATATATCTCGGGCTTTCAGGACTGTTGTGAGGTTTTTATTTCCTCTCATGCCAATGGTAGTGGTATTGTAAGGAATCTTGCGTCGATTAAAGATCTCTTTAATCAAATACTGGCAGGGGAAGTGTTCAAAATATTTGAAGAATGACTCCTAAAAGCTGCCACTTGACTGTGAGTGAATTCATCCAGAGATTGGCCTGTCACACTGGTACCCAACACAAAATATTGGCTCACCTTTATTTCCAAAGCTGCCAACAAACTGTGCTGATGGGTATCAAGAGAAATGTGTGACCAGCAGGACAGAGTAAGCTATGGTCAGTTCTTCTGCAGGAGGCATTGCCCCAAGAAACCTTTGTTAGAGACAAAACCCACTACTCAATTTATCAATCCCTAGTTATGCTTCAGATTCCTATAACCCAAATCCATGGGATAGATTAGGTAGCTTAATTTGAAGTGTGAAAGCAGGCTGGAAATGATTGCCATGCAAATTGTGTAGAGGGTTTTTTTTTTCCCCTGTTGCATGGCTGAACTGGACTTCAAAAGAATAAATACAATCCGTTCTGGTAGCTCCCAGGGAGGAGTATGCTACTTGGGAGAAAGGAGAAAAAAAACCCAACCCCAAACCAATCCCTCCCAGTATTTTATTCAACCCAAAGCGAAGCATTTTGATTTGGGGGAATTCAGCTAATTTTCTTCCTCCTCAAAAATAGGTCAGCTTTGAAATAGAAAATGTCATGTTGAAACGGGAAGTTGAGTAGAAATGTTTAGGTTATATATACATACATTTGGGAGTTTAACAAGCTTGTGAATGGAAAGAAGGCGTCAGGGCTATTTATAATTCAATTAGGCTTAGATTTAGGACGAGGTTTCACTCTCCGTAAACTGCATTTCTTTTTCATTTAGAACAATCGCCTTCCTTCGTCAAAGCCCCTTCTCCTAGCTAGGGCTGGAAATATATAGCTATAATATAGCTGGAATGACTCTAGCTATACTGTGTCAGCTAACTGCTGTATTTTTTCTTTCCCAAGGCTCTCCAGGCATCCAGGTGTGTTCACTCCAGGAGTATTGGCGCTTGGGACCGAGGAATGGAAAACACGGGGTGTGTGCTGCTGGGATGGTTACTTTCCATCCAGCACCCCTCTCCTCCAGGACTCATCTCTTTCCCCCACTCCTCTACAAATGCCCTGTACCACATTTTCCTTTTCACACAATCTTCCAAAAGGGTCTCCTCTCCCTCCTTTCGTTGCGACTTCTCTGCGTCCCCGTGCCGGCTCTCCTTGCAGCATCAGTTATGTATGTGTAAGTAGGAAGCTAGTTTCTATTCTCACTCTGGGGGGTTGGCTTCCAAACTGTTTATTGAGTAATAAAAAGAGAAAATTACAAGCCATTGCCCAGGGATAATGTGCTAATAATTTTATGGCTGGACAAACGGTGGGAACAGCCACAAACGGTGGTAAGCAGGAATCCTGGTATCGAGCTACCCCTGAGGAGATAAAACCTCACTGCTGGTAATCAAAGTTGATGCAACTGTGAGCTATTAAAAATGACTTTGGGGGGGGGTGGGTGGGATGACCATTATTGTTTTTGGAGTAAGAGTGGCATATAAGCTTTTTGGAAGGTGTTGAGAAGTTAGTCCTACATGGAGTACATGTGAAGGACCACCATGACTGCTCACGCTCAGGTCCACATAACCCACAGCTCCTGACCTACAGGCTGAGGATTCCTGGAAAAAACAAAGATTAGATGGTGTTAATGCTTTCAAGCAAACATGAATTGCCCCAGAGATTACGAAGGGGGTTGAATTTAGGTCATTGTCTGATTTTGTGGCGCTCGAGCCCACCGAGCAGTGTCCCAGTTTTGGTGCTGCTGAGCATGGAGCCAGAATCTGCTGCTGCAGGGTGACCATAGGGTTGCACCCAGCTATGCAATAATATTCCCCAATCCCCTCACCCCAAAACCTGTGGGTTTAAATATTTCTGGTTTAAAGATTGTGTCTGTAGGTGGTTTAGTTCTCATCCAGTAAATCATCCAGGTCCTTTGAAAAACCCCAAGAGGATTTCCTAATCCTTCCTGGGATCACGTCACAGCATCACGTCTGTGCTGTCGTTCTTTCCACCGATGCGGGGTTCAGTGGAGGACTGGGCAAGGAGGTCAGAGGTCTCACTACCCATCTCTCAAGAGGCAGGATGAGCTGTACCTCTTCCAAACCAGCAGTGGATCCAACAAGGGTCTGTATGGGCCGGAAGCCATGCAACTGGGAGTAGCTGTTCACAGCTGCCAAGACCTCACATTTGTATGGTAGTGATGCAGATAGAATCTCATAAACCAGTCTCCATCCTGCTTTACTGCTGATTTAATGGTCGGAGGAAGAACTTGACTGTTTATTAAAACATTAGACAGTAAACTTTAACAATAGACAGTAAAGGGTTTTGTTTTTCCATCCTTCTGATTGTTAAAGCAACAACACATTGGGCTGGAGAGGGACCTGCTCCCACCCTCTGAATCCAGAATGATGGTACAGGGTTGTGATGCAACTGGGCAGCGCTCTGTCCATCGGGCAGGGTGGAGAAGTTGGCATCACCACTTCTGTGCTTGGCAAATCCGGTATGTGAAGAAGGGAGAGAGCTTCGTCCCTGCCTGGGCTGTCTCAGGCAGCTGGCTGGGTGATGGCAGAGGGACGGAGCGCTGCAGCTGTCCCTGTAGCTGCTCATCAGCAGCTTGCCAGAGGTATTTGCATCATCACCCGTTCTCCTTCCTCCCTGGCGGAAGGCACCTCTGCTGAGAGGCGCTGGTGGAAGCTGCTTTCTCCAGTGTGTCTGGAGGATGGGCAGTCTCTGCTAGCTCTCTTGTCCTCAGAGGAAGCAAAGGTGGTTCAGGCCCAGAGCCCCGGTGATGGCTGGGTGCGCAGTTCTATTCAGGTGTCCACCAGTGCAGTTTGACACCTAGTCTGAACAGTGGAAGTGGCTCCTTGGGACTGGGTTTGGGGTTTTTTCACTTTCTGTGGGCTGGGGATTCTCTGGTGGCATCAGCCTGGTTCCTGTCCAGAGTGGGGTTTGGTCAGCCTGCAGAAGGCATGGCTTCTCTCCATGCATTGTAGTGGGACTCTAGATGATTTTTTTGGACATTAAGACAGGCTGATGTCTGCAGAAGCAAATCTTGCTTTGGACACTAACCCACAGAAAAGGTGTCCTTCAGCATCCACCTCCTGGGACTCCCTTGAAGAGCCCTGACTGTGAGCACAGCAGCCTTGCCATAGGGGCTTCCTGCACCTGACTAAGGACTTTAGATCCTGGGTAAGCCCCAACTGAGTTACTTTCTACCCCAAGTCTTGGTTCTAAAGGTTCCTCTCCAGTGGGTGTCTGGTGGGTCACACAAGAGGGCCAGATTCTGCTCTGCCCTCATGCTGTAGTGAGGTGTGGGATGCAGGTGGTGCTGGAGGCTGGCTGGCTGGGTGAGGTGCTGGTTCTTAGGGAGCTTTGTCCAATGGATCAGCCCCCGAATGCAAGCGCGGGGTGGGATGTGTCTTTGCTAGGCTTGAAGGGAGAAGAGAGCTTGTGCTGTCCTACCCACAGATGGTGTGAAAAGGGAAGCAGACAGAAGACACAATTTACAAGGATGTAACGTCACTCAGGACAATACCAACAAAAGCTGGCTGCAGAGAAGTGTGGAAGCATCACAACGCACCAATGGCTGTGTGATGGCAGTGGAGGAGACCTGTTGCTGTACCTGTATGGTGGCATGGCCTGAAGGAGCTATTGCCTCTCTGGAAGGAGATGGTAGCGGCACCACAGGCTGTGCCTGGAAGTGTTGGTGACAAGGCAAAGGCAATACAGAGGAAGGAATGGAGGGTAAAACCAAGCCTGTCATGATGCGACTGGATACATCCATGGTGTACCCCATGGTGCTGGGATGCCACGTGGAGTTGTGGTGTCCATGTCCCGGGGGGGTCAGGTGGAAGGAAAGATGTGAGTGGAAACTACCGAGTACCTGTCGCTGCAGCAGGACCAGGAGACCTTGATCTGAAGAGGACTGAAGGAGTGAGCGAGAGGAAGTAAGTCATGGGTGGCTTGGAGGAGGTGGATGGAGGGGTGGGTGGACCTCTGCTCCAGCCAGGGCGGGTGCTGTACAGGGACCCCAGCCTTGGCTCTCTGGGGTCCTAACTGTGCCAGCACCCATAAAATAGATGGAGGGGGGGGAAGCATGAATAAGAATGGCATGACTGATGGGAGCCCTGCTGCTGTTTGTCTGTAGGACAGTGAGCCCCACCTTGTCCCCTGTCCTTGTCCTGCCGTTCACAGTCAGTCCCTCCTGCTCGGGGGGCTGCACACCCAGAAAGGTGCCATGGTGCATATCGTGCTGTCATCTGGGCTGCACTTTGGCCCTAAAAGCCTGAAATGGGCTCAGCCTGACAGCTCAGCTCTGGCCAATGTCCGTGCACCTGAGGGCTACATCCTGCTCCCGGTGAAAGGAGCTGAGCATTTTTGGGTTGAGCCTGGTGGGTCACAATTCAATTCCCAGTTTTAAAGGCTCTTTAAAATCACTGTGATATATAACCAGTCTTCTCAGCATCTAAATACCTTGAGAAGATTGGCAGTGCTTCAGGAGGGCCACGGCCAGGGTTGCTGGCCAAGCTGTAAGGCGGGAGGGAAGCTGGGGAGCCTCCCCTGGTGCAGAGCTGAGCTGTGAGGAGCTGGGGCTGCGCTGGGCACAGGGACCTGGGCGGTGGGGGGAAGGCCTTTGCTCTTTTAATTCCTGTGCACCTATCCATGGTTTGGAGTGGGTGCATGTGGATTTAGGTAGGTACAGACACGCAGTTCCCTCCCCAGCAGCGTGTGTCTCCTCAGCTCGCCTCAAAAATACAGACAAAAGGATCCAGTCCCTTGCCATGGCTGAGGCATCAGGAACTGATACTACAGCTACCGGGCATTTTTTTCCCCTGAACTATCCCCACTTCAAGCTCCTAATTTAATGATTCTTTCTGTAGCTCTTTACCTTCTATTATTTATAAGAAACAATATTCCCTCCTCCCTTGACGGTATTTGCAGGGCTGCGGAAAGCAGTGCGGCAGCAAGGTGGTAGAACAATTTTTGGTTATGTTTCCATAGCTACCTAGCTGCTAAATGTGGTTTATTCCATTTTAAAGTCAACCAACACACACACACACACACACGCACGCACGCAGGCACACGTTGGTACCCTCTCACACGCAGGCAAATCACCAAATGAAGGATATTCCAGCTAATCCCTGCGCTGCCTATTACCTCCTAATGGGCCCACGATTTGTATATTTAAAGGGCTACTTGCTGCATAAATAAATGGCAGGGCAGCCTTCTTGCTGGGTAGAGCAGGGTGAGAAACATATTGGTTCTTTCTTGCTCTCCTCTCCCGACGTGTGTGTTCCAGTCGATCCCTGTAATATTATTATGGAGATGGTTTTTTACCCAGCCGTTGAGAGATCGGAGAAGTCGGAGGTAGGATGGTGTCCTCTTGTGGTAAATGGCATCTTTGCAGCTTCCCAGCGGCCTGTGATAAGATGAAGGGAAAATGGGGTGTCCTAGAACCCCGTGGGTATTTTAGGGATAGAGCTTCCTGCTTCTCTGCCCTTGTGAGGCCCCAGCTGGAGTCCTGTGTCCAGAGCTGGGGCCCCAATACAAGAAAAATGTGGACCTGTTGGAGAGGGGTCAGAGGAGCCATGAAGGTGATTAGAGGGCTGGAGCAGCTGCCCTACAAAGAGAGGCTGAGGGAGCTGGGCTTGTTCAGCCTG
>VZTU01026282.1:80640-98374 GCA_013400835.1 Zapornia atra
CCCCCAGTAAATGTTTCCCAGTGCCTCACTGGTCAGGCTCTTCTCAATCCCTGTGAAATGGGATGGGTAAAAGCCAAAAGCGGGACAAGAAACAACTACAGATGGGGATGATAGGTGGAGTCTGTAAGAGAAGGGTACAGATAGGCTCAGCAGAAATTTCCTGCCTTAAAGATGATCAAAATGTAAATAAAGTGTGTACAAGGAGGATAATTATATATGAGGAGAGTAAATAAGATGTAATTATATATATGAGGAGGGAAGCATTTAGCCCTTGGCTGTCCATCCTGGCCTGAGCATCCATCCCCCGCTCCCTCCCACGCCTCTGCGGCATTCGCCCTGTCACACTGTAACTCCTGCAAGCCATGTGTGACACGTGGCCTTGGTGATGGCGTGTGGCCGGAGCAGATGGCATGGGGGGCAGGGTGAGGGGTGAGGCTGGTGGGTGCTGGAGCAGCTACGGCTTTTACTGGGAGGTGGCCTGGTCAGTGGGGTTCATTCCTCTGGTGCGGTCCCTGCACCTCTTGAGGGGTGCTCTGTGGGAAATGTGTGCTGGAGCCCTCTTGCTCCTGAGAGCACGGTTACTCATCACTTACAGACATTGCCCTGCAAGAAATCTCCATGGCATCACCAGTTTAACACTATTTTCTGTTCCCTGGTACCTTTTTTCCGCTCTTTCCTGTTCCTGCGGAGTTGGAAGCGTGGTCGTGGGGATGTTGCTTTCCCCTCCCAAGCAGCAGTCATGGTCAAGTCACTTCTAGATCTCAGCAAAATGGTCTCCTAAGCGGCTTTGTGCAGTGACAGCCGTGGGGATGGGATGTCTCTCCTCACATGGAGAATATTTGTCACAATTCTTATTTTCTTCTGCCAGGAAGAAAATGAGAGAGGTAAAAATGTTGCTGACAATACTGGTTTATTAGCATTTGTAACCAGGTGCAAACCAAATCATTCATAATTCTAAACAAAAAAAACCCCTTTGACCATCCCACATCTGCTTGTATTTCTTGTTTTGCAGATTCCCCCTGCTCCATGAGGTTGCCTGGGGTCTGCCATGCTGCCAGGCTCAGTTAGCTGCAGGTTCATCCTTCTGGGTTGCCTATGCTGAGGGAGTTGGGCTTGTTCAGCCTGAAGAAGAGAAGGCTGTGGGGGGACCTCATTGCAGCCTTCCAGTCCCTGAAGGGAGCAGAGAAACAGGAGGGGAATCAGCTTGTTAAAGGGCAGAGACTGGCAGGACAAGGGGGATGGCTGGAAGCTGAAGGAGGAAAGGATTAGATTAGATACTAGGCGGAAGGTTTTGACAGAGAGAGTGATGAGGGGCTGGAACAGGCGGCCCAGAGAGATGGTGGTTTCCCCACCCCTGGGGGTGTTCAAGGCCAGGTTGGCTGGGGCCCTGGGCAAGCTTGTGTAGCTGCAGGCCTGGAGGTTGGTGGCCCTGCCTGTGTCAGTGGGGCTGGAACTCTGTGATCCTTGGGGTCCCTTCCAACCCAGACCATCCTATGATCCTATGCTGAGCAAGGTGGAGTGGCAGAGAGCTAGCAGATGCCTTTGGGTGAGTCGCTGGGGTTCAGCTTAGCACCGTGCAGCCCTGCTGGTGCGGAAGCAGTGTGGCTATATTTGCATGGAGCTCACATCTGGTTAAAAGCTCGGTCAGGTTTTATTGTCCCGGCTCTGTTCCTGCCCAGGCACAGCCACTGGTCTTGTACCAGACCCAAGCTGCCTTGTGCAGGGCAACTCTGGCTCTCCCTGGCTTTGCAGGGAAGATGCTCTCACCTTTAGCCCAGAGCTCCTCTGGTAGTGCTGAGCGGTTAATGATGCTCAGTCCAGAGCCAGCCCGTTCCGCCATGCAGCACTGGAGCTCCTTCCCTTCCCAGAATAGCCCCAGCTTTAAGCGGCTGCAGTACTGGCTGCTGTTGGCTCCAGCTGCCCTCCAAGCACTCAGGCCCTGTCCCAGACCTGTTTCTCCACCTCTGGTTGCCGTGTTCCTCACTCCTTTCTGTGGCAGCCCAGAACCGCGGGGCTGGTTTGGGCCAGGCAGGTGAGCATGGGCAGGACCATGCTCATCACCTCCGGGCTCGGCTGTGCACTGGGGGAGGCAACACCATGGGCACGGTGATGGAAAACAGAGACCTCATAAATGTGGACAGCCACATCAGCCCATAACTCTGTTATTTCCCCCACGATGTGCAATCCAATAGTGGGCTAAGAGACACTGTCCTTAATGCAGGTGACCATTTAGTGACCGAGAGGTGACCACGCTCGTTGCTGACTCGCCCTGGCTGGCACTTAGGGACATTTGCCTTTGTTGCTTTCTGTCAGAGCGGAAGGGGCTGGCGATGAATCGATTCCCTATGGCCATGGTGCTCTCCCCTGCCATCATTATGTGTGATTATAAGCAATAGCAATAATCATCGTGTCACTGTTTCCAAGGCAGGCTTTGCTGTCTTTGTATGGGCACTCTTTTATCTCCAGCCCCCCAACAGGCAGATGCTGGAGGTCAGTGTGTTTCGCTGGCTCTGCAATGACAGGTAATAATCTGAAGGCTACAATATCGGCAAAGGATTGCTCTCCAGGACCCTCTCTAACAAGAAGCAGGGAGTGCAGGCACATTTCTTCCTGCCTTCTCTGCTTCTTGAGCCACTGGCACTGAGCAAGGGACTCGTGGGCCCTGGCAGAGCCTGGCTTTGGATTTTCTTCTGTGGGAAAGGGACAGGTCCCCTTCCCCATCACCCTGGGAAGTGGCAGAGTTGATACAGAAACCAGCCTCTGTGCAGCAAAGACACAGCTGGCTGAAACATCCATCCATCCTTCTCTCTGGGTTAAGGGCTTTTTACTTTTGCTCTTTTAAAAATTTAAATCAGATCAGTGTTTTACAGCCCAAATTCAAATAGCAGCTTAAGAGCTTGAACAATGAAACATAAGGATGTGTTGGCATGGATGGGCCATCCTTCCTCTCCCTGCTTGTGCACAGCGCTCTGCTTGGGCCTTGCCACCACAAGCTGCTTGGCCTTTCCTGGCTCTCCGCTGGCTTGCCAGGAGGGTGACAGACCTGTGGCTAGTCAGGAGGGGTTCGACCCAGTGGGCCCATGCCATCCTATGCCTGCTGGCCCCATCTGTCCAGCAGCCCTCAGCATGGTGTCTCCTTCTTCCCTACTGATCCCTGCAGCTTTGTGGGTGCTGGACACTGCAGGGGAGTCCCTGAGGCTTTTAGGAAGGTTGGTGTTGTAAGGTGTGTTCAGAGACAGGGGGAAATAGGCCAGGTTTGGGCTTTCCTGGAGAAGTGTGTGTGCCAGATGAGGCGGCATGGGGTCTCCAAAGAGCTGCCCCGGGTGCTGCCCTTCCTGACCTTGTTCCAGATGGATGCTGCTGCCTGAAAATAATTGCCCAGCGTTTGGGAAGCTTGTTGCTGTTCAGTGTCATAGGTCTTCTGCTGTCTGCTCCTTCTCTTGGACGCCTCTGAATCCCAATGAAGCTTCACTGTCCCCTGCCTCTGGCTTGGGCTCTTGTTTGGTCTCCTCCACTATTGACTACCTCCCATCCTCCTCATCAGCTCCCTCCTCTCTGCATCCCCAGCTTGCATCACACAGCACCTTCCCAAAGCAAGGACTTCACCTCCCACCTCTTAGTTACCATGAGAGGCAACACTTGCCCAAGAAGCCAAAGAAAGCCCAAGGGACAGATCGTGGACCTGAAAAGGTGGCTTTTTCTGCCCACTGTGACGTGTCTGATGGAAATGCAGCTGCCCCTGGGTTATTGTGTTACCAGGGCAGAGAACAGTGTGTGCTTAAAGTCTGGGTGGAAAAAAACCACAGCAGAAGAAAGGATGCTGCTCCATTCGGGGAAGGAAGACTCCTCCCAGGCTTCTGGACCAGATCCCCAGCTGGCGTAAATAAAGAAGCGCTAGACTGCTTTCCTCTAGCTGCAGCTGCTCTCGGATGCTTCTTCCAAAGCATTTTCCTGCCCGGGTTGGTTTTGTTTTTCTACCTTCCTCCAACTTGAAATGTCATCACTAAAATCCAGGCATGCAGCCCGCCCCACCTTGTCCTTCGCAGCCCAACCCACGGGCCAGCAGCCAGCAGGATGGCTGAGATACCTCAGTCCCGGGGCCAGTTCAGGGATGGAACCCACCCATGAATGAGGCTGACCCGTTCTCCCCAGCACTCCCAGTATCACAGAATCATAGGGGTTGGAAGGGACCTCCAGAGGCCATCAGGTCCAACCCCCTGCCAGAGCAGGGTCCCTAGGACAGGTGACACAGGTCGTCATCCAGATGGGGCTGGAATATCTCCAGAGAAGACTTCACACCCCTCTGGGCAGCCTGTCCCAGGGCTCACTCACCCTCACTGGGAAGAAGTTCTTCCACATATTGGTGTGGAACTTCCTATGCTCTGACTTTCAGCCATTGCCCCTTGTCCTGTCTCCACAGAGCACTGAAAAGGGGCTGGCCATTTCCCCCTGCATCCCATCCTTAAGATGTTGATAAACATTAATAAGGTCCCCCCTTAGTCCAGGCTGAACAGCCCCAGCTCACTCAGCCTTTCCTCATAGGGGAGATGCTCCAGGCTTTTAATCCCCTTCGTAGCCTCCTCTGGACTCTCTCCAGGAGATCCCTGGCTTTTTTATCCCAGGGAGCCCAGAACTGCACACAATGCTCCAGGTGGGGCCTGAGCAGGGCAGAGCAGAGGGGGAGGATCACCTCCTTTGACCTGCTGGCCACACTCTTCTTGATGCCCCACAGGATCACATTGTCTCTCTCAGCCCCCAGGGCACACTGCTGGCTCATGGCCACCCTGTCATCTACCAGGACCCCCAGGTCCTTCTCCGCAGAGCTCCTCTCCAGCAGGTCATCCCCCAGCCTGTACTGATTCCAGCAGTTATTCCTTCCCAGGTGCAAGACTTTCCACTTGCTTTTGTTGAACCTCATTTGGTTTCTCCCTTCCCAGCTCTCCAGCCTGTCCAGGCCTCACTGGATGGCAGCGCAGTGTCCTGCCTGTCAGCCATTCCTCCCAGCTTTGGATCATCATGTACTTGCTGAGGGTGGATGCTATTCCTTCATCAAGGTTGATGAAGATATTAAACAGGGCTGGACCCAACACCGAGCCCTGGGGAACACCAGTAGTTACAGGTCTCCAGTCAGACTCTGCTCCACTGATCACCACCCTCTGAGCTCGGCCCGACAGCCCGTTCCCAACCCACCTCACTGTCCACTCATCTGTCCCATGCTGTCTCAGCTTTGCTATCAGGATGTCATAGGACACAATATCGAAAGCTTTGCTGAAGTCAAGGTAGATGACATCCACTCCATCTACCCAGCCGGTGTTGACATCCCTCTTCCAGAGCACACAGCAAGCATACCTCAGAGTTAAGGAGCTCTTGGACTGATGTGCCAGACCTAGCTGGAAAACAGAGCATCTTCATGTCACGGTCATCTGCTTGCTTTCATCTCAGGCTCCTACTCATGTGAGCCGTGCGTCGTGTTAGCCACGTTCCTTTTACTCTTCCCTGTGCCAACACAGGGGTGTCGTTAGAGCTGTGGCTTTCTCCTCTCATTATTTGTATGCTCTCCATCACCAGCCCCTAATAGTCTATAGCGTGAGAGTACGCTTTCCTGATCACCTTCCTTCATTAAGAAAACTTAATTTTAGTGCTGACGGGAAATGAATTAGATTAAAGAAAATAACCCACCCTAGAACAACCATAAGGTTTCCTGTTGGATTAAATATTAAAATTAATAATCCGGTGCTGCATTCAGCCTGGTATTTATGTTAATATTTAATTCAATAAAAGCCCGTGTTTTAGAACATTTTCCCATTTGTTTAAAGCTACAGATGAAATTGCAATTCCTGCACGAAGTAGAACAATAGGGAGCTAACTGGTTTATGGTAATGAGGAGGAATGGCAGCTCAGAAATCCCCTACCTGGCAGGGAGGGGAGGTTTCAGCAGCGGGAAAGGGAGCGGATGGGAACCGCTGCGGAGGAATGCTAATCCGGCTCGATGGAGGAAAGAGAGCCAGGGGCTGAGGGGGCTGCAGGGTGATGGTGAGTGCTCTAGATGAGCCTTTGAGATGCGTCTTGCCTCTTTTGCATGGTCCTCTGTCTCTGTAGCATCCCCTCAACCTCTCCCTTCTCCATCGCTGCGCTGTCCTCAGCCTGTGCAGTGAAAGCCAGGAGTGATGTCTGCCCCTGGGAAGGAGATGCGTGGGGTAAGATCCAGGTCCTGGACTGGAGGTGCATCCTGGTTGATGGATGCATCTGGAGGTCTTGGAGATTCACTGCTGCTTGTGCCGGGGTGTTTGCTCTCGCAGTCTCTGCTAGCGTAGTCCAGTGGTGGCACTGCCACAGAGTATGAAGATTGTGGCGTGAGGTGGGATGGGGTGAGGATGGGGGGTCTGGCATGAGGCTGGTCCCAGGCTGAGCGCTCCCCAGGGACTCCTGCTGGGAGGAGCCTGCAAGATGTGCTCAGTAACGAGCTTTGGTTCGTTCTCAGTGCTGGATGAAGCTTGGCTGAAGCAGACCTCAACAGCTACTGCAGTCCTGGGCTTCAGCCTCAGCATCCCAGCAGGAAGGAGAATTGAGTCTGAGAGGAGAACCCATTGCCCAGGCAGTTTATGTTTCAATGTAGGAAATCACCTGGGAAGGACTTTAAAAATCCCCCTCTCTTGTTCTCGCTTTCCAGGGTATGGAAGAGGGATGTTCTCCTTTTCCAAGGGTGGGCAGAACCCCTTGCACAGGCTGTGGCTGGGGGTTTACCCATCAGGAGCTCCTGTGAGAGCCCTTCGCTTCCCAAGGGTAGCTGGGGCATCCCAAACACTCCAGTAATTCCATTGCTTGGTGGCACGTGGAGCACGTAGCAGAGACCAGTAAAACTTAAATGCTTTGGAGTTACAAGGGAGTTCTCCTGAAGTTTAGATACATACACAAACTTCCTTGGACCTTCTGGGGCCTAATTAAATTGGAGGGGATTTATTAAAAACCTGCATGGAAGATAATACTCTCTTCTATTAAGAAACTGCTTAATAAACCAGATTATGTGTAAAATAGAAATACAGGCCTTGCAAAGGAAGAGGGAAAAGACACTAATGAGCAGTGTCTGAGTGTTAATGAATTGTATTAGCATGCCATTAACTGCAGATATTATAAATAGACCGACCCAGGTTTGGCTTCTCCCAAGAACCTCACGTGAGTTCTGAAGGTGGCTTGATGTGTGGTTCGTCCTGTTCCGTAGGAGGGGAGCCTGAAGCAGGAGTATCCTGTGGAGGTGAAGATGAGAATGTTGGCTGCTTTGTATTGTTATACAGCATGCTTTGGCCTTTGAGGATTCAGAAGCAGGTGGGCACCACCCTGACCTCTGCGTGTGGAGCAGCCCTTCCATCCACACAGAGATGGCGTTGAGATGCTCGCAGCTCCAGTGAGTACCTCCCTGCCTGGATCCTGAGTGTGTTTGTTTCCTCTCTGGACCTCACCTGGATGCTTCCCCTGGGTATGCTCGAGGAAATACCCCCATGGGGGATGGGGGATGGGTCCTGGGGGCACTTGGCAGGCAGTGGGTGCCAGGGCTTTGCCCACGTCGGAGCATGTCCCTTCTGCGGGGCTGATGGATGTGTGCTGGCTGGCGGTCCCACCACCCAGGCATCCTCGGTTTCCTGTAGTGTCTGTGGCTTGTCAGTGCCTTTTGTAGCAGATGGCTAAACCTCCCCCTCCTCCATCGCTGCGTTGTCCTCAGCCTGTGCAGTGAAAGCCAGGAGCGATGTCCTTTTTGGCGTCCTCTTTTTGAGCTCTGCTTGAGCTGGCACTGCCATCCAGGATGGAGAAGGATCCCACTTGTAGCCAGATCGGGCTAGGAAAGGTGGGCGGGTATAATGCTAATTCATGTAAATCCAAGTCTGGGGGGGCATCTGTCACCTTTGCTGTGGTCAAGGGAATTACTGTGTCCACCTGGGCTTGGCCTGCAGAGACTGGCTGTGGGGAGGAAGGTGTAAAGGAGACAAGACACCAGCATGCCAGGGAAGGGCGAGCAGGGCTCGGAGGCTGCGCTGGTTCACCCAGGAGCACTTCTTCCTCCTTAGTATTTACAGCAAAACTCCCAATTGCAGTGATGGACATGTTCAATGATGTTCTGGATAAAGAACCTGAGAGGAGGTGCTACTAATAATTGCAAAGGATGTCAAGAAGGAAGAACTAATGTGTTGAAACATATGGGCTGGGATTCCTCTCACCTCACCAATCATGGAGAAATGAGGTACACGCTCATTTCACCTCACTCTGCAGTCCGTGCAGAAGCAAGTTTCTTCTGGAAGATGATTTGTCCTGTTCCACAGGGCTGTCCATAACAGAACTTCTCTGGAGGTTTCTCCTCCTGTTGACAGCAGAGTACAGACAACTTTCAGGCTAAATACGTGACTTTCAGTCGGTGCCGTTAGCAGAGACAAGCCCTCTTCCCTCCTGGAAAAAGCACAAATAACTGTAATTTCACAAAATCTCTGACAGTGAGTCTTGGTTTTTTAAACAGCCGGAGCTGTCAGGAATAGCTGATGCCTTTGAGGATGGGTGGTGGTTGTAAAGCTGAGTGAAGAAGCAGCGTGTAACTGCTGCTCTCTGGCTGACAGCGGGATTGCATTTGCCCATGTCCCTCCTTGGCTTCCGAGTTGACATCTAGACCCTGGAGTTACCCTGCCTGGCGCTGCAGACCTGGGTGAGTGCAGAGCTTTCCTTATGTTATCCATAGAAGATCTGTACTCTTACTAAAAAACACTGGGAATTTGTCTCCTTGGAACAGCTATGGGGGACCACAGCCCCCTCCTCCCTGGTCTGTGGCTCATGGATCTGTTTGCACACGTTATCTGGGGATTGTTGTAGTTCTGTGTGGCTGTTGCACCCCCAGAGTTGAGGACAGATCCTCCTGTGTAAGCTTCCAGCAGAAAACAGGGATGTGATTTCTCTGCCCGGTTGCTTGGCATCGTTGCCTGGTTTGGGGTAGTTATTTCTGGAAGAGAGTGGGAATGTGTTTTACCTCTGCTCTCGAAGCACCCGGATTAACACTGGCTTGCAGAGCCCGGAGGTGAGCTGGAGGTAGAAGCAGCCCCTGGTTTGGGCTGGACTCACACTCTGCTCCCACTGCTCATCTGGGCCGGGATGGAAGCATCCCTTCATTGGGAGGTACAGCATCTTCCAAGCTGGGAATCCCAGAGTGCCCTTGCAGAGGAGAGGCTCTTGGTTGGCTGTCTTGCTATCTTTTCCCTCCGCTTGTGCACAGATGAGGGGGGAAAAAAAAGCTGGAAGCAAGGATGAGCAGCTTTGTTTTACCAGACGTGGCTCTGCAGGCTCCTGGCAGGTTGTCCACAGACTGCAGTCCGTGACGGCTGTCCTGGGGAGCAGGAGGGCTGGCGGGAGGGAGGGAAAGCTCGTCCTCACCTTTTATTTCATGTTTGGAGAGTCTCCTCATCCTGCTCCCAGGCAGCCCGCAGAGCTGCAAGGAGCCCAAGGTGGATGAGCTTGGGTGTAGCTCTCCCAGCTCATCTTCCCACCTTCCTAAATGTGTTTAGTTCAGGCTCCTGAGGTGCTGGTCAGATCTGTGCCAGGATGCACAGACACCTGCATCCGGACATGGGGGAGACATTGCCTGTCCCAGGCGAGCACCAGGCTGGGCGGCAGTGATTGCATCTCCCAGCAGCCATGTCCTCAAACACCCCAGTCTCCTAAAAAAACCCAGTAGAGTCTAAAAAACCCCTGTAGAGTCCTAAAAAACCCCTTTACTGCAGAGCAGGCAGCATCCTCCCTCCCACAAAGAAAGATGTAGCAGAATTGCAAATGGCCAAGCCAGCCAGGATTTCACATGCAGCAGCCCAGCTTTTTTTTTCCTCCTCTTTTTTTTTTTTTCTCTCCCCACCTTAGGGGTTTAGACTGCACAGCAAGTCCAGTAATGAACTGTTACTCTGGAAAATAAGACTTTCATTAGGTTAGGATTCTGCCAGGGTATTTGCGTTCCTTTATAATGAACCATGATATTGTGCAAAGCCCCGGTGCGGAGCGAAGCGCTGCTTATCTCACTGCTATCATTTACCCACTTACCAGGATCACATCCCCTCACCTACAGCTGGAGGAAGGGAGTTGGGGAACTGTCTCACCAAAGAGCTTGGTTTTGGAGGGGGGTGTCTAATCCAAGCATGGGTCAAAGAGAGGGTTTAACTCTTGATCGTAACCCTGCCTTCTCGGTCCTGATGTCTTATAAACAAGGGCTTTTTGGGGTTGGTTGGGGTTTTTTTAGGTGTTCATTATTCACAGATACTGAGGTTGTGATGCGTGTCTCTTCTGGTGTGAAAACATTAATAACTGCTTGGGCTAAGTGCACGAAGATCATTTATTTTACAAATACGTGGAAAATCCAGGCTGGCTGGGATTAAAGCTCAGCTCTGCTCTGTAGGCAGGGCTTTGGGGCATGTTTTTACCCAGAGAAGAAATTAGTTCTGTGCAGATCTGTGCTTCCATGAGCAGACACGGCCGGGCTGCTCACCCACCAGCCGCAACCTTAAGCCACGGGGCTGGTAGAGAGCAACACATATGTAAGGCATGAGCATGGGGGCGGGCTGGGAGGTGTTTCTGCCCTGTCTTGAGGGGTTTGGGCAGAATCCTAATCAGGCTGATGCTTTTTTCCTGCATCTCCCCCTTGTCTGTGCACATCAGGCTGGGCTGGATCCTGCCACGCGCCGGGGTGGGGGAAGTGCTCAGCACCACAGCGCTGCCTTCCCCCCCTCACCCCATCCCTCCACCAGCCTTCGGATGCTCTCCGTGCACCTCACCTCCGTCAAGGACAAGGAGCAGTAAATCCCAGCAGCCTCCTAAAAACATTTTTAATTAAAAAAAAAGAAGACATAACAGGAGCTTTAAAAGACATGAAAGAAACCAGCTGTGGAGCTCCTCTCTGCTCCCCCCGCCCCTCCCCTGCCTCCCCCTCTCCGCAGTGCTCTTCAGAACAATTTTCATTTGAAGCTTTTTTGATTTCATCAGCTCTGGCCTCCATCAGCAGTTCGCAGTGCGGGCCGTGGCAGCAGCCTGGCAGGGATGTGCTTGGGTTCAGGGCAGCCAGCAGCTTCCCTCCTGCCAGCCTGGGTAGGGTGCAGGCAGGGCTGCCAAGGTGACAGCCTGCTTGCCCTAGCCCCAGAGCAGGCTGATGCAGAGCCCATGTTGAGGTTGGAATTGGGGGTATCGGGGAGGAAGAAGGGCGGTATGAAGGTCCCTTGCTGTTCGGACTGACTCAGATGAGCTGGGTTCCAGCCCAGACTGGTGCAAGGGCTTGGGCAGTTGGTGTCATAGAGGGGTGTCTTGGTGTGTGGCTGGAGATGTGACACGCTGCTGGCCCCTTAGGGTCTCCTTTGGAGATTGCCAGCCATCAGAACTGAACCCAGGGCTTGGTTCCTGAGTCCTGGCTTGGCTGGTCCATCCCACCTTAGGCAGGTTTCCGATGTCTCTAAGCCCAGTTTTGCTCATGGCTGGATGGCTCCTGGACCTGGCAGGCCGCTCGTCAGGCAGCGCTGGCAGAACAGCGACCGGAGCGCAGAGCCTGCCGCAGGTCCGCGTGCCTTGGCACAGCACGGCGCTGTGTTGGCACGGGTGCTGCCATGACCACTCAGCCTGGGCCAAACTGCTCAAATCTGCAGTGAGCGACTTGGTTTTTTTACCCTATTGAGCTTAAAATATACTTCATGAGATCCAGCACTCACTGCCTCACCCCAGAGCTGGGGATGTCCTACCATTTCAGCAGGAGCACAGATAGTCCCGTTATACTTGGCTCTGGGGAGGCTGCACCTCAAGCCCTGTGTCCAGTTTTGGGCCCCTCGCTACAAGGAGGATGTTGAGATGCTGGAGCATGACCAGAGAAAGGTGACAAAGCTGGTGAAGGGTCTGGAGCACAAGTCCTGTGCTGAGGGAGCTGGGGGTGTTTAGTCTTGAGACAAGGAGGCTGAGGGGAGACCTCATGGCTCTCTGCAGCTACCTGCAAGGAGGGTGAAGAGAGCTGGGGTCGGTCTGCTCCCTCGAGCATCAAGCTGTAGGACAAGAGGGAATGGTTTGAGATTGCCCCAGGGGAGCTTCAGGTTGGGTGCCAGGAAGAATTTCTGTACTGAAAGGGGAGTCAAGCACTGGCACAGGCTGCCCAGGGAGGTGGTGGGGTCACAATCCCTGGAGGGATTTAAAAGGCATGTGGATGAAGTCCTGAAAGACATGGTATAGATGTAGGCTGGGCAGGGTTAGGCTGTGGTTGGACTCGATGATCTAAAGAGTCTCCTCTAACCCAGGTGGAATTCTGTGATCTCAGCTACCCAGGAGAGCATCACCACTGAGCTGGGCTGGGCTGGCTGCTGTTCCCAAGCTCTGTTGCCAGTACTAACATGTCATGTGAGGTAACACATGGTGCAGCATCAACATTTGAAGTGGGCGAATGGATGTTCTATTTATTTATTTATTTTCCTAGGGAAACTGATGAGAAGAGGGAGCCCTTGCAGCATCTGGAAGAAGATGAGATGATGCCATGGCCTCTCCCCGGTCTGACCATCTCCTCCCCACTCCTGGATAGCATCTCAGGCTTAAGGATCAGCAGGTAAGCCAGGCCCAGCCTCCTCCTGCCAGCACTGCCCCTGCTTTGCATTGTGGGAATGGGAAGGACTCCCTGGTTCAGGACTTCCAATTAGAGCTGGGCAAATGAAAACCTTCTCAGCTCACTGCCCAACCCTCTGCACAGGAATTTAAATCAGGGATGGTTTGGATCAGTGCAAAGGACAGACCCTTTGATTTTATATATTTTTTTAATCTATCAAAATAAAACCTTCTCCTCCCCACCCCGATTAATTTTAGATCAAATGAAATGTTTTATTCAATTTCAGATGGAAATGTCATTCCAGAACGTTCGCTGGAAGAATATTCCCTTTTAAAAAGCAGCAGAGCCAAATAGTTCAGCTTCCCCCAACTTCTTTTCCTCCCCCTGTGGAGGTAGGAACAGATCTGTTTGTCCATGGAGAAACCCAAGGTTTTTCCTGAGTCTTTTTGTTGATCACCCTGTGATCACCCAGGAGAAGGGGGTGCCACCAAGCCCTAGGGTGGGGGCCCAACCTCCCTGGAGCCCTGCAGCACAGGTTGGCCCACATCTTTCCCCAAGAGCTTCCTCCTACTTCTCTGCTGATTGCTCTTTAATCAACTATTTAAAACCCAGCTCTGGGTCTTTCATCACTTCTCCAAATCCCCAGGACCTACAAAAATTGAATAAAGCAGAAGACACCTGTGGGTGCCACTGGCCACTGGGACATGGCTCTGGGGCAGGAGGAAGGTTCAGGGCAATGGTTGATTTTGGTGGAGTCCAGGGCCACGCTGCTGTTTCCATCAGGCAGATCTGGAGGCAGCTCTCCGAAGGGATTAGTAAAGATTTATTTGTCTTTTTCTGGAGTGAGATGAAAGGGGGGAGGGAGGGAGGGAGAGAGAGGCAAGCAAGGAGTCCTACAGAAAGGAACTCATTATTTTTTATCTTTTCCAATGACCTTGTTTGTTTTATTCCTACTTGAAAGCAGTTTTCTTGCCTCGTGAAAGTTGGGAGATATCTGGAGACTTGGGCTGGTGAGAAAGGGGAAAAAAACCAAGGGAATATGCAAAATAAACTGAATAAACATAAACTGAGCTGGAAAAACTGCTGCTGGGTGATGTACCTCTGAGGAGAACCACCGGTCTGGGCTTGGCACAGTGATGGGGAACTGGATCAGGGGACGATGGGCTGTGGGGAGGGGAACTGGATCGGGGGATGATGGGCTGTGGGAAGGGGAACTGGATCAGGGGGTGGATGGGGAGCATGCTGCTTTTTCCCTGCTCTGAGTGCTCAGGGTTCCGCACACGCGTGTGCACACACACATCTCTCTGCAAGGAGGTGTTGCTGCTCTGGGATGTGGCTGCTGCCACACATGAGCGAGCTGCCCGCGGTGCCTTCTGGGGGGTTCTCAGCCGTATTTGGCTGTATTTAATGTGTGCAGACAGGACCATGAGCTGAGGCATCTCCTGTCCTCACCCTCATCCTCGCCCTGGTCATATCTGTGCCTCTCCTGAGGGGCTGCTTCAGCGCCCCTGCGAGAGGGATGTTATTTAGGTGTTTCCGTGTCTCTCTGCCTCAGTGGTCTCTGGTTCAGGCTGGAAAGTGAGGAGACCTCACGAGCACATCCCTCCTTTCCTATGTGGTTGATCCCAGGGAGTTGTGTTGCTCAGGATTTGAAGCTTTGCCTAGCAGCAGCCCAGTAATTTAACCCTGGGTTTTGTTTTTTTCATTAAGCACCCAGTTCTCCAGTTAATCCCTGCATTGGGAGCTCAAGGCAGCGGCGTCCCAGAGGTGTGACTGTCCTGGAGCCACGGGGCACAGTGCAATGGACCACCAGTAGCTCCTGTGAGTGACCCAAACCCAAGGGTGCCCCAGCCGATGCTGCCATTGTGGGTGTAGAGAACTCCCCAGCCAGCACCCCACAACCCCGATACCCCCCATGGAGCCCACATAACCCCATATCCCACAAGCCAGGATGGTGCATGTGCCTGAGGCTGCCTTTGCCACACAGTCCACAGCTGGAATTCCTCAGACCACAAAGCCGCAGCAGCACATTCTTCCATGCTGTCCCTGTAGCTGCATCAACAGCCTCTTCCTTCACACTGAACCAGTGGCATTTAACCTCTCTACTTGTTGTGGTAAAAACTAAAACCCAAAAAGCAGCTCTGCCAGAGACGCCAGGACCAGTCGGCAGGGTGGCTCCTTTCACCTAACCCCTGCTTCCAAGGGGTTGGTCTTCTCCTAGTTGCTCATAAATACTTAGGAAAATGCTTCAAGTGCTCAATTTGCATAGCTCTAAAGCCTGAAATAATTCTTGGTACTAGTAGTTAATTGTATGACCAGTATCGTGGAGGAATTTTTACCTAGTTCATGGGGAATGGAATCCTCCTGAATGGGGTCTGGGGTCTTACATGGCCACTGAGTTGCCATCAGAGCAGGTAGCGAAGGGGATGAGCACTCAGCCCAAATGCTTACCTCCAGCTTCTTGTCAATATTCACACTAATCAAGGGTAATTTAATTTACATGCCACTTCTGTGCTCACTGTTGGGAGCTGCCAGGACTCCTGAAGCAGCCCATTTAGGAACAGGACAGTATTTTCCCAGTAACATTGAGGTACGTGGCCCTTGCTATGTGCTGGAGATGCTGGGAACTGGAGAACTTCGTTCCCTCTAAATAACCTGCTCGCAGAAGGGATGCTAGCCCTGAGGCAGTGCGAGCACCCACCTCGCCTGGGACAACTCCTGCTGAGTGAGGGATGTCAGGCTGGCTCTGTGTACGCCGCTGCCTTCAGTGGGAAGGCTCCTGCTCTGCATTTAGTCCTTGGACTTCAAAAGGAATAAAGGAAATCGGCTATTTTTTGTAATTTATTTTTAACCTGCTGTGTCTAAAGCCCACCAGAGAGAAGAGGAGTCAGTAGAGGGTGTACAGTGGGGAGCGAAGGGAGAGAGAAGAGAAAATGAACTGGAAAAGTCTTTGTAGTAACTGTGCTTCAGTGAGAGGCTTTCCTGCGGCTGCACAGCTTGAACCATGGCATGGGGCCAAGCTGGACCCTCTGGTCTGCCTTGGTGGGGGGGCGTCACCCAACCCCTGCCCAGCCTGCCATGATGGAGACATGTTTCAGAAGAAAACACCTTTTCATTTCAAGGGGAAAATGCTGTTCCTCTCCAAAAGGGGGCTCGGAGAGAGACCCTGCTGTCACCCCGGCGGGGTTTTGCCCTACCCAAGGGCAGGGAGCAGTGCCCTCACTGCCCACATCCAACATCACCAGCGTAGCAGGAGGCAGCGGGGTATCGTAAATAATTCATTCCCTGGGCAGGGTGGGGAGGAAGAGAGAGTGAGCTTTTAATTAAAATGATATCTTACAGATCAAATAAATATGAAGAAGATGCCAAAAACAACTGTATAAATCCCAAACATTCTCTTGTGCTTTAATTATTTGTGTTGATAAAGCAGGAGCAGAGGCATTTCGCTCTGCTCGGAGGGTCAGGAGGCGAAAGGTGACGCTGGCGGGTTTTATGTTCTTCCCAAGGAACAAATGTTTGAGCAGCACAGAGCTGACAAACTATAATTCATACCAGGAATTAAATTGGAATTTCGAGAACAATTGTTAATATTTCAAAGTAATTGTTTAAGAAATTATCATTTTGCTATCTGCCTCCAAAAAATAATTACCCGCAGCTAATTTTTCTCTTTCAAAGGCCGCTATTTGTGGGAGCGGTGGGAAGATGAGGAGTTTGTGCTGTGGGCTATTTATGTAGTTCAAATGAGGAGATAAATAGGAAGGGACTTTCATGTTCCTGGGCAAATGAGTCTGACTAATGTACAGCTTCAAGCTCAGAAGTGGGCTCTGGATTGATTTGAAAACTGGGAGGGGGGGGGTGTGGGAATTTTTTTCAGGATGTGATTTGCAAGTCCAAGCGAAGAACTGAACCAATTAATTAGCAAAGGGGTCCCAAATAATAGAATCACAGACTGGTCTGGGTTGGAAGGGAACCCAAGGATCAGAGAGTTCCAACCCCCTGCCACAGGCAGGGCCACCAACCTCCAGGCCTGGATCAGGGGAGGGATTTTAAACATCCCCACACAGCACAGGGTACCCCTTCCAGCCCGGGCACCTTCCTTTGGTGGATAACATGGTGTATCTGCAGGTCATACACGTTTTTACCTCAGGGCGGTCAGGACGTGTGTGGTCTCCTGGAAAGGATGTTTAGATCCTGGATGGGGGTGGGTGTAGGAAATAGGGTCAAGGATTTTAAGCACCTGAGTGGGATTATTGAGTGGCTGTAGCATCCTGGCCCTACCCTCTGCTGGAAAGCGTGTCCTCCACCCTGGTGACAGTTGGGGGTTGGACCCAATGATTTCTTGAGGTCCCTTCTAGCCCCTACGATGCTGTGATTCTGTGACACTGCTGTCCTGGTGGGATGGAGAGCCGCGGCACTGGGAAGGCTTCAGCAAGGGGCAGCTTGGTGCTGGGGGAATGGGACTACTGGGGGCTTCTCTTGCAGATTTCAAACGTGGTTTGGAATCCCTGCCTCGCTGACAAGCTCCTTTGTAGCCAGCTGGCTTTTCCCCACGCAGCCCCGATGCAGATGCTAATTCCTAAAGCACACGAGGACAGGCAGCTTTTTTTTAACCAAATCTGCCTGGAAAGGCTGTTTCTCCCTGCAAACCCCAGGTTTTTTCATCTGAACCTGATGCCCTGGTGCCCTCTGGCTTCCCCAGGCTCTACCTGTTGGTCACCAAAAGGTTTTGCCTGACATTTCCCAGCAGGCTGGTTCCATGATGGGTCCATGCTGCCAATAAATCTGGACAGCCACTCCCTGGGGGGAAGATCTTACGGCTCCTGGGTTGTTCATATGCCTTCTACCCCCTTCATACTCCACCTCCCTCTTCCCTTTGATCTCGAGAACTCCAGACTCTGGTGAAGACTCTGGTCTGGAGGCTAATGAGGAATACACTTGACCTTTGCAGGTGCTGTGATTAAAGATTGCTGGAGAACTGAGGAGGAAGGGGGGGGGGCAAAAATAATTAATAAAAAAAGCTCCTTTTGGCAGCTTCTTCCTCCCAGCTTGCTGTAAGCATCCCAATTACAAAGCAGATCACAGGGGCTGTGTTGGATGACATCGGTATCAGCAAATTAACTGGCTGCAACAGGAGCAGTAATTAAGGGGGGG
>VZTU01026282.1:98437-115376 GCA_013400835.1 Zapornia atra
AGGGGGTTGTGTTCGCACGGGTTTGGGGGCTGTTGCTCCGGCTCACGTTATGTTCGGATCTGGGGTCCTCTTGCTCACCTGGGGCTGGGGAATTGTGCTGGGCCAAGCTGTGTCTCATGGGGGGCGGAGGGTGTGTGTGTGTGTGCCCCGTGTGGTTTAAATAATTGTAGTGGTTTCGGATTTAATTGCAGTGATTGGAGGTGATGGAGAGAATGCAGGGGCCTGCTGCAGGACCAGGGAGGCATTGGGAAAACGCCGTCCAGCGAAGGACGGACAAGAAGAAATACCAGAGAGGAAAGTGTTCCTGTGGGCAAGGGAGGATGAGGGACTGATGCCTTCCTGCAAGGGTATCCAGAGAAATTTATGCCCTCCCAGGCCACTCGCTCTCACCCAGCAGTGAGTGGCTCCCTGGTAGCTCCTTGGTGCTTGGGAAAGCTCTGGAAAATGCACCTCATTCAGCTGGCCTGTCTGCGCCTGCGCTGTGGGATGCACACAGGTCCGGCTTCCCGTGGATGAGGGAAGAGGGCTTGGAGCTTTTCCTCTGGGAAGTAGATTGTATCACAGAGCCGAGCACAGCAGACAGCTCTGCTTTCAGGACACTTCCCCCCTGCTATTAAGCCAGTACTTTCCTGTTCTTAATTTAAACCCAAACGACTTCACTTGCATTGGTGTAGAGGCATTAAAATAATAATAATAAAAAAAATAATAAAAGTCTCCCTTTCCCGTTGTTTATCATCTCTAAAGCTCAGAGCTAACAGCCCAGGTTTCCTTTGCTCTTTGCAGCACGCCTCATAAATCATCTGCAGACTAAAGGGATCATTTCCGAGCTCTTCCCTGCCACCCCCGGCCACGGGAACGGGCTGCAAGCTTCCACATGGATCAGATGTGAATTGGTTGCCTTAACCTGAAGGCTAAAGAAACACTGATCCTTCCCTCTGCGGCAACATGTTTCTCTCACAAAGGCTAAAAAAGCTGGTGGGGTTTTTTTCCTGCACAATAAATTTGGCCATGAGGTTTGTTATGGGAAAGAGGAGGGAGGGAAGCGCAGAGGGAGAAGCCTGTCCCTTCCCAGGTGGAGCTTGGCATCTCCGAGCGCATCCATGTCCGGGGGTGATTCCTTCTCAATGGCTCTGAAAACAAGCCACCCACCTTTGCTAAGGAGCTCCTCGGGGTTGAGGCAGGATTTGGCCTCTGGAAGAGCCTGGCTCGCCACATCACCAACCTGTTCTCCCCCCAGGAGCACCGCACTTCGTAGCGATCCTCTTCAGCAGGGCTGGGTTTTGAAGGGCACCTGCTCTCTGAAGGATGTGGGCAGGAGCAGCTGGGAGATGTTTGGAGGAACAGCAGATGCCCAGAGAACTACTCACACTGATTTTCCAGCCACCCAGATGTCTGTGTGACATGAGCCAGCTCTACCACAACGTATCGCCCTAACCATTGGGCTGGGGCTCTCCTCTTCCTCCTCCTGCTCCTGAAAGTCTCACAATAAACCAACTCCTGTGATCGGATCGTGCCAGATCCAGCAAACAGTCTGACAAATCCCTGAGCATCTGTAGCATCCCCCATCACCCAGGCGGTACCCGAGGTGGGTGGAAGAGGTGGTTCGCTGTGGGACAGCTCAAGCCCCCAGGATGCTTTACCCACCTACACATAGGTTCATGAAAGAGCCCGATAAACCACATTGCCATCATGGGCATAGTGCAGAGGAGGAGGAGGTGAACAACTTTTCCCCTCCTGGAAAAGCTTGATCTTTGCACCAAGGCTAACTTAGATGTGTCTTGGTGTTGGCAATGCTGCAGGTCCTGGGGGCTTTCTGGGGAGTGAGGGAGGTGTCAGTATATTTTGGCATACAGGGGGAACTCCTCATGAGGAAAGCACTCTAATTAGAGGAAAATATTTGATCTCTGCAGGCTTTTGGTGAAACATCTCAGGAAGGCAGCAGATATTGTGGAAATTATTTCATTCAACTGTTTTCCCCTTTTTTCTTTCCTTGTTTTGGGTTTTTTTAATGAGTCCCACTGAATTAACATCTGATCAACAGCTCATGGTGGTCTATCAAGGGGTGCAAAACAACCCTGCTTGAAATCAAAGCTGATGCTTCATCTGAAGCAAAGTTCATGTGCCAACGTCCTCCTGCCTTGGCTTTTGAAAGCCACTAGTTATCCAGAACCTCCAGCTCACCCAGGGAGCTACCAAAGACCCCCCCCCAAAAAACACATCGTAGCACAGCCAGCACATATTCCTCCACTGCAGCTGGTGTCACCCAGGTCGGCACAGCATCTGCACACTGCATCAGCCTGCCTTGTATCAGTCCTTCGCTTGGTAACTGACCTTCTCCCACGAGCCAGAAGGCTGCAAATCTGTCTGCTTTGTCCCAAAAGAAAGTGTGCATGAACACAGGGCAGCCTTAAAGACCTCCCAGAAGTTCTTGTGGAGCATCTGACTTTATCAGAGTGGCTTGAGATGAGGAGGTTTTTTAAGTCAGGAGGCTGTATCCAGGTTAGACCTTTGGTTCCAGGAGACTTGGGAGAACAAAAGCCCCATTTTAGGATATTTTGCCCTCCTAGCTGAGCTAGGATTCTGGTATGAATGAGGAAATGAAGCATGTATGGATGAGAGAGTATGGATGAGAGAGTACAGATGGCGGGCTGCAACAGAGGGTGGGAGCTGACAAATGCACCCCTGTGTGAAATGTTCCTTCTAATGTCAGAAACAAAGGGGTTTCCCCAAGAGAAGGGGTGCTGGCCTTGGAACGACAGCAGACCACATCCTAGATGCCATCAGAGTCTTCTGCGAGCGCAGGCAGCTCCACCTGAACCAGGAATAACCAAATCCCTTTCTCCTCGAAATGTCATTGTCCAAGGGGTCTACAGAGACCCAGCTACACAGGCTGAACATCAAATGCTGCCTCAAATCAGAGCCCCCACTGATGATGGCATCAACACAAGGGTCTTTATGAGTTCCCTTGTCTTGTCACCCCAAAAGCATCTGCAGGACACCACAGTCAACCCCATGGGACGGGTCAGTTAATTATTTTGCGTGAGCCAATGCATCGATCAATTTATCAAATGATAAACAAGGGCTTCTGCTTTCATCAGGGATGTGAATATTAATTGATTTGATGGGCTGAAGCTCGGTAAAACAAGTGGAGGGGGCATCGGGGCATCACTGTATTAATTAGCCATGTTGAAGCTGCTTTTAGCTGCTTCCGAAGTTTAATCAATATGCTGCATTTGAGTCCCAAAAGGCTTATGAAAACAGCCTTTGAAACCCTTTAAATTGTTGGCTCTGTGAGGTTTCAGGCTCTTGACGTATTCTTGTCCTGCTGGTTTTCTTCCTTTTCTTTTTCTCCCCTCCCGAAATCAATAGTGACCCGTCAGGACTGGTGGGGATGGGCTTTCTTGGCTCCATCACAAATTTGCATCCACTAGGAATAGAAATAAAATGGAAAAGATCTTCTGTTTCCATAGAGTAACAATAATACCAGACATTAATGAGCCACCCTCTGCCTCCCAATTTCTATACTCAGTAAATTACCTCTACAGACCTAACGGGGTGAGGATGGGCACGGCACCCGCTAAATCATTTTCTTGAGAGGAAGGAGAAGGTGGAGCTGAAAGATAAAGCCAGGAGTGAAGCTGTGAATGAAGCTGAATCTCGGAGGAGATGGCGGGATGGTGACCACAGGATGAGGGGGGGGATGGGGGAGGCGGAGACGTGGTCATACACTGAGTCTCAGCGTTTCAGGAGAGGAAAGCAAGTAAGTGGAGGAGACAGTGGGAACACAGGAGGAAGACATGAAGGCAGGGATGGATCTGGGACACCTCCTCTCCCAAGGGACAGCTGACAGCTGAAGTCTTCAGTCTGTCCTCTGGCCATCACTCCAGCAGACCTGAAGGAAATGTTCCAAATCTGGGTTTCTCACCTTGTAGTTTGTTTCTGCTATTCCGACTTCTCATCCCTCCCAAGCCCAAACCTCCCCAGATGTGCCCGTAGCGGTTTCCCAGCATGCTCCCTGCCATGCCTTCAGCCATTCCGCCCTCCTTGGCGCCCCGAGGTCACTGCTACAGATGTCACACCAGCGCAGCCGGCACAAGGAGACCAGCACTGCCCGAAACGGTACTCGGGGCCCCAGTGTAATTAGAACAATTAGGGAGTCAGGCCCTGAGCTGTGCTCTCTGACGCACACATCTGCCGCGCAGACCTCCCTGCGCGTACGGATCCTGTTGTTAATAATGGAAGATGCCCCGGTCTCTCCGGGGGCAATGCTCTTTGCTACGGGCAAGGCACTAAATCACATTTGAAGTTTCTAGGCCAAAAATATTTCATTTTTAAGGAATAAAGTTCCCAAAAAGCACAAGTCAGATTTCCAGGCCCGGTTAACTTGGTAACAGGTAGAAAAGCATTGAAGGGTGAGAAGGATACACCAACTCGTAGTGATGGTGTAGAAGTGATGAGAAGGAAACAGGCCTGAAAGGGACCAGTGGGTTGTGCATGCCACCCCACCCAGAGTTAACTCTTCCCTCATCACTGCCAGTGTGGAGCCCTGGGAAGGTGAAAACATCTCAGTGATGTCCCTGGAAGCAAGGATCATTTCTGGGGTCTTTGGGTCACCAACGGTTCCCACTGCTCAGCAATCAGCCCCAAACACTGAAAAGAGACCCTGCAGCAGCAAATGACCTGAGGGCTTCAAAGCCAGTTTGGACATGAGCCCCGTGTGAGTGCATTACTGTCTCCATCGCTCCTCCCGGTTCCAGGAAACCAGAGGGAGACCCTGGAGCTTCCATCGGGTTTGTGACAGTCAATACTTGGGATTTGTCCAGCAAAAGAGCTGCAAAACACATTTACCTTGCCAGTCAAGTCTCGTTTTATTCCAGGGAAGCCATGAGTGGTGTCAGAGGAAAGCCTGGTGTGTGTGTGTATATATATACACATACGTCTATATGCACTCATCAGCTTTTGCATCGAGAGCTGCCTGCCCCATCCCCAGCATTGCAGGGATGACCCACCAACCCCTACCACAGGGCAGGTGGGACAGAGACCCACCTCATCTATGGGATTAGTCCTTCCACACCTGATAATCCAACCCCCTACCCCAACCCAGGGTGGGGGGGTGGTGGAGGAAACCCTGTTGCTGAAATCATACACGCCTCATGTCATCGTTAGTTTTAAAATTATAAAGGAAACCATCAGCACGGGCACAATTACCTTCCCATTTCCCTGCTTCACCTCATTAAAAGGAAAATGTTACAATTAAGGCACGGACGGGAGGAACAGATTAATGTTCTGTTCCTAATGCATTGATGAATCGGCACTTAGTCAAGGGGCTTGAAAATACTACACCCTCCTCAATAGCCATCCCAAAAAGGAGTGCTCCTCAGCCAGGGGGACTTTCTGAGCCCAGACAGGCGGTTCTCTGTCGCCGTGCTGAGGGCATAGTGGGTGGGGTGGTCACGCATTCCCAGGGTGGGACTTTCTTCGTGGCAAATCTTTTCATGTCTAAGATGGGTTATTTTGGGGTGTGCTTGGGGGTTTTTATAGGGAATCAGACATCACCCCCTTTTACTCTGTGTGTTTCAATCCCATTTCTCTCCCTCTGGCACGTCCCCGTTGGAGTCCAGGCTCTGTTCTGCCCAAGACAAAAACCCTTCAATAATTAATTCCACTTTTTGGCCAGGTCACCGCTGCATCAAGGGACCGGAGAGCAGGCGAGTGGAGAGGGCTATTCCCAGTCCCCAAAACCAAACCCCAGTTTCCTTTGGGACAATCCCAACTCCCCCCACCCCAGGAGGCACCTCCAGCAAAACACCTACCTAGGTGCAACTGCTTCAGAGGGGGCACAGCTCCCACCTGCAACATCTTCACCCCATTTCGGAGCCTTTTCACTGCCCTTGCGGTCTCCAGCTGTGACGTGGGGCCTTGCCATGCCCACGCCTGCAAGCCCCATCCCTCCTGCAATGAGAATGTCACTCCTGATAAATATTTAAAGGAGCCACGATGCTTATCTTTATATTTACTACCCTGGCCTTTAGATATTTGGGTTTTATTTTAACGTTTTATGGGGCTTGCCTTCACCTCTTCGCAGTCAGGCGGAGCAAGAGCACTGCTGCAGCCTCGCGATTGTCACTGCATCATAACTATGTGCATGGTACCTACAATTACAGAACTTTAATGCCTGGTATAATTACTGTCTGCTGTCTGCGTTAATGCCCGGGGTGATATAGTGACGCCAGCCATTAGACACTGAAGAGATCCGCATCCTGAGGGGAGGATGGAGGGAAGAAAAATAGCTGCTTACGATCTGGCGATTAATTATTGTGCCTTGAGTGGAGAGGCTGAGATTCTTCCCAAGCGCTTTGCACCCTTCCCAGGCTGATTGACATGCCCACGTGGGACCGGTGCTGTGCAGCCTGTGGGCAGGGCGCCGCGGTAGAATCAAGCGAGGGGCTTCAATTTTGTTCTTGGAATGCCAAAAGGGAGAGAAATAAACAGCAGGCGTAAGGAGGAGAACATGTGTAATGGGTTGAGGCATCTTGAAACGTCATGGAGGACTTCTTCCTCCCAAAATCTCCTTGCGTCACATTGGGGGATGCTACAAGGCACGAGGAGCTCACGAGGAGCTCACCCCCTGATGCTTGCCCCCCCGGGCAGGGAGGGTGGTCAGAACCTGATGGGAGCCCTCCAGGAGCTGGGATAGGATTTATGGGCTGGGGGATGAGGGGGTTAGCTGTTCTACATGGACGTGGCTGCCAAGAACCAGGGCATTTCCCGCAGCAGCGGGGAAAGGGGAATTCTCCACTCAGTTGCATCTGGCAGCCTGGGCTGAGCCCTGCGGCTGTTTTTCCCGTTAAGGAGGAGAAAAAAAAAAAGGAAAGGAGTTAATTTAATGGGCTTGATTGGACTTTACTGAAAAACTTTTAAAAAAACAAAAAAAAAAAAAAGGGAAAAGAAAGTGCTGAGGCAGCTCCTTTCCATGGCTTTGAACTTTAGGCTTTGAAAAGAGGTGGGGAAAATCTTAAAGAATTAACGAGGACTACTGGGAAATTACTGAGGAGGAACTTCAGTTCTTGCTCTCAGCTTGGAAAGGAATAGGAAGAAAAAACCCCCACTTTATATATAGATTATATAGATATATAGCAAGCTCTGCATGGACACGCACGCATCCACGTGCACGAGCCCACACGAGTGTGATCCCCCGCTTCAGCCAGCCATTCATCTTCATCTCTCTAATTTGGGGTTTGATTTATTTTTTCACCTTAAATGCTGTATTAATTATTTGATTTGTTGACAGGGCGGCTGGGAAGGGCAAGAGCCGCCTTCCTCCCCTCGCCAGGGTTGCGGAGGAGGCAAAGACCCCAGGGACTGGCCCCCAGCCCTATGACGCTTGCTGAAGCTCAGCCTTGATGGGAATAGCTCTCCTTTCAGGAAATAACAACTACTCTTTTTTTTTTCTTTTTTCTCTTTTTTTTTTGGTTAAAGAAACCCCCTCAAGATAAATATTCTTGGCTGAAAAAAACCTATAAAAAGCTCAGACTGACAAACTATTTTTTTTTAGGCACTTCTTTTTCTCCCAACAAGAATATATCTGTCAAGAGAAACAGATGTTCTCCATGAAAAATCTTCTTTAATTACAACTCTGTCAAAAAAGCTGGAGACGGATTCCTCTTTTTTCCCTCCAAGCCCATTAAAATGTATGTGAATGGCCAAGGTTTTTAAAGCCACGGCTCCTATCATAATATAATATTTAAATAAAACATTTCCCTATTAAGGAGGCCGAGTACCAGCAAAGCCACAAGCTGGAATATACAGACAGATTCAAGCTGCTTAAAGTTTGCGGTGTTGAGTCTAAACTTGAGCCTTCTCCGGCTGTGGTCGCCGGTGGTGGTGGTCTCTTTTCAGGGACCACAACCTCCACAGACACCCCAAATTTCTTACATAGCTTAGGGGGACTCAGGTGAGGCAATTTCATCACTCTGGAGTTCAGGACTTCTGCAAATAGGGCCAAATATTTGCATAAGAAAATGAAGAGTTGAAGACGCAGATGTCAGCCAAGGTGGTTCTTTGAACCTCATGCTGTTCCTTTGCTAAATCACAGAATCACATTTCCATCCACCTGCCAACCCGCCCGAGAGATCACAGAGTCACAGAATCGTAGGGGTTGGAAGGAACCTCCAGAGCTCATTGAGTCCAACCCCCTGCCAAAGCAGGGTCCCTAGGACAGGTCACACAGGTCGGTGTCCAGACGGGGCTGGAGTATCTCCAGAGAAGGAGACTCCGCACCCCCTGGGCAGCCTGTCCCAGGGCTCACTCACCCTCACCGGGAAGAAGTTCTTCCACACATTGGTTTGGAACTTCCTGTGCTCCAACTTGAGGCCATCACCCCTTGTCCTGTCCCGACGGACACTGAGAAGAGGCTGGCCATTTCCCCCTGTGTCCCACCCTTCAGATATTGATAAACATTGATCAGATCCCCTCTCAGGCTTCTTCTCTCCAGGCTGAACAGTCCCAGCTCACTCAGCCTTTCCTCACAGGGGAGATGCTCCAGGCCCTTCATCATCTTCATAGCCTCCTCTGGACTCTGTCCAGGAGATCCCTGGCTTTTTTATCCCAGGGAGCCCAGAACTGCACACAATAGTCCAGGTGGAACCTGACCAGGGCAGAGCAGAGGGGGAAGATTGCCTCCTTTGACCTACTGGCCACAATTGAGGAATGCAGTGCTTTTATCCATCAGAGGCCTGTTTGCAAAGCCAGGCACATCCCAGCCCATGCTACTTACACCGCACTGACGCTCTACGGTGGAAAAGCAGCCCCGTAATAACTGACCCAGCACTTCAGGGCCCTGACACCACCCAGGCACAGCCCTGCAGCAGGAAACACAGGGTTCACACAATGCATAATTAAACCCTGGAATGAACTTCCACAGGAAGCTGTCATGGCCAAGNTTCTCTCTCTCTGCCCAGTAAATAGTTTCTTTTAGTACATCCATTAACGCACTAACCAGCAGTCTTTGCTTTCCTGGGACTAGGCCGCACTCCGGAAGCTTGCAGGCGATGCCAATGGGACACAAATGTTAAGAAAGATTTTCCTCTCTCCCAGCACAGCGTTTCCCCCAGGCTGGCCCGACATGTGTTATCCCAAGGAATCAAGTCCAACTGGAGACGCCGGCAGCAACGTGAGGTTGGTATTTCTTTATTTATTGGTTACAGTAATTGGCTGGAACACGGCTGAGTAGCTGGATGAAAATAATCAATAGTTCTTGTCCGCTAATGAATGATTTTCCAGCAGTCGCTGGTGTAAATAGGTTTCATTAAAATAGCAAATCCTCCCCAACAAGAAAATTAACAAGAGCTGATGAAACCTGTGAAATCGCGTGGGGCTGAGTATCTGACAGCAGTGACAAATATCTGCTATTGTTATTTTTGGTAAACAGATTTTCTTTTCAATTTTCACTCTTGTCGCTTCAATAATAACAATACTTTGCAAATCCATTATTCCCTTCCCAGAAATCTTCAAGTGCAAAAACATGTCGGCCCCAATTCAGGAAGCAACACCCCCACCATCACCATGCATCTGCAAAGCCCAACTCCTAAAATTCCCAGTTTGCCCGTGCAGTTAACATCTTCATCAACCTTAATATGAGTTAACTGCACGGGCAAACTGGGAATTTTAGGAGTTGGGCCTTCCAACTCGCTCACTGCAAATGAAGGGGGCCAGGCACAACGCAGCCACTGCTTTTCCTGACTCCTGGGAACAACGTGGTGTGACATCAACCTTCCAGTGACAGGCTGCAGCCCTGCAAGTGGGTGGGCAGGGATATATGGGACTATAATGGAAAAAATAATATGGGAATTTGTAGTGATGCTGCTGGAGGATTTGAGGGTCAAGAGACCAGGATGAAGGAAAAGAGGGTTGAACTGCTTGGTGTTGCTAATTCTGGCATTCCTTTCAAACTCCCATAAAGGAATCTCCAGAGAAGAACAGCAAAACAAAAAACCCACCCAAAAGATGTGTTTGGCCAGCCCAGAGCCTGGGTCCTTTTGCCCTTGAGGAACAGGAAACTCTGCATCCCCAGCCCCTCTAAAGCTCCAAGGCTGCTGGGTGAAAAGTTCCCCACGTTTTCCTCTGTTTCTGAAGACTCAGAAGTCCTTTGGGGAGCAGCAAGGATGCTCTTGCAAGTGGCAAAGCACATTCACTCTCAAAGGCAGAGAAAGCTCTTGCTCTGATTCTCATTCCAAGATCATCCCTTCTCCTCTTCCTCCTTCTTCTTCCCCTTCTCCTCCCACTTTCTCTTTCTCATCCTCCCACTTTCCCCTTCTCCTCCTCCTCCTTTCCTCCTCTACCTCCTACTCTCCTTCTCCTTCTTCCCTTCCCCTTCTCCTTTCCTTCTCCCCCTTTCTTTCTTCTTCTTCCCTTTGCCTTTTCCTCCTTCTTCCCCTTCTCCTCTTTCCGTCTCCTTCTCCTCCTTCTTACCTTCCCCTTCTCCTCCTTCCTTCTCCTTCTTCCCTTCCCCTTCTCCTTTCCTTCTCCCACTTTCTCCTTCTCCCCCTCCTTCTCCTTTCTTCCCCTACCTCCTCCTCTCCTCCTTCTTTCCCTCCCCTTTGCCTTCTCTTTTCCTCCTTTCTCCTCCTCCCCTTCTTTCTCCTGCTCCTCCTCTCCCCCTTTTCCTTTTCTCCTTCTCCTTTCCCACCTCCCCCAGTCTCTAGCTCCCCCTCTCTTTCCTTGCCCCCATCACCCCTCATGCAGAGCACCAGGGGCAGGTTTGTGGCCCTGTGTGTCCGTGCCAGCTGCAGGGACCAGATGCCAGGGTTTCAGATGGGAAACTGCACCAGTAATTTCCCTTTGAGGGAGATGCTCCCATTTTTCACGCCAGCCAGTACTTTTGGGAAGTGGATGAAAAGAGAAAGTGTTTCATTTGCTCTTTGGAAGCTGGAGCTATAGATCAAGGCCCTGCTCATTCCCCTGAAGACTGGAAATGGGGTTTTTTTGTGTGAGAATTGAGGCTATCGTCCGTAAAAACTAAAACAGTTATCTACACTTTCATCTAGAGGTCAGCAGTAGAGATTTTTCTCCAAAACCAGGATAAATCCAGGCTGTTTGTGCCTCTCCTTCCCACTTGCCTCAGTTATTGCTCTTTAGTACAGGAAGGGTGAGGTGTGAGTGAACCCCTCTGCTTCCCAGCTTTGCTCTTGCCGGGCCACACGAATGATGTTCTGGACCTGAGCAGCTTTGGTGCCTGTGATGGGGATGCCCAGGGCTGTGTGGGTGGCTCAGGGAAGGTTGTTTTGAAAGCACAACACCCAACCCAGGTGGAGATAGAGACCCTTCTCTGTCCTGAAGAAGGAGGCAGTCCCTCACCCGTCGAGTCAGCAGGGTGGGTGGGTTTTCCTTCTGCAGGACCTCAAGGGGTGTCTTCTCCAGCCAGAGTGTCCCTCTACCAGACATTTCTTGCCTTCTTCTCCCTGAGGACTGGTGTTGGTGAGAGAATGATCTCTGCATCTGTTGCATCCCGTTCAGGGAAAGCAGGTCTGGACACACCTGAGAAGCCTCATTACATAGCTGAGGGTGTCTTGTGAGGTAAGTTGCCTCCAGCTATGGCATTGCCTTCCTGCAGCCCCCACTGGTGCTACAGTGGGGTTTCCCGCCCTGTACTGGTTTGCACTGGGCAAGCTGGTATGTTGGCTTCAGCTCTTCACCTTGTCTTGGCCGCAGCTGATACCACAGCTCCCCAGCAGCCCCCCACGAGGCCAAGCGTCCGTGAGCACCGCACTGGGACTGCTGGTGGGTCCCAGAGGGATGTGGGTGTTATCTCCATGGTTTGGGCTCAGCTTTGCCAAGAGATGGCTTTGTCATCAGCCATCTTGGTGCAAGTCCTCCCTCCAGGCAAGTCTCCGCTCCTGGGGGACTTCCCAACCCTGCACAGGAAGCCTTGTAGAGCGCAGGAATGGGGAAGGTCTAAGACAAAGTTGGGTCAGTATTCTGGCCATCAGAGCAGCCTGTTTTCATCACACAAACCCCAGTACCCCAAAAGCCTAGCCAAAGCTCACAGCTAAAATCAGGGGCATGGCGGGAGCGGAGGGGCTCTTGGCCCTGCTACAGGGAAAGCCCCTTCCCCTTCTTCCCCTTCCCAAGCATCACAAACCAATGAAGATAGAAAACACCATTCAAGTGACCTCAGAGCCCCACGGATTTAAACCTGCACCCTGACCTTGGCTTGCTCTGCCCATGGCAGGCAGCCTGGGGTACCACCCTCTCCCACCTCCACTCATCTGCCACAGGACCAGGCTGCCAGGATGCTCCTGGCATCCGGGATCATCGCAGAGAAGGGGTTTCTGAAGCCAGGCTGCTCTCCCACATCCACGATCCTTGCCGTCATAAATCCCGTTCCTCTGTCACAAGCAGGGCTTGAGCCTGCCTGGCAGGATTTATTCCTTCAGAGCCCACGTGGGTACAGCAGAGATGATCATCCTCATCCCAAGAAGCAGCACTTGGGATGAAATCCTCCCCTCTTGAGAGCTCATACAGAAAAATGCAGCATAAGCTGGTATATAGCCTGGATCCCTGGCTGTAACCCAGCCACATCCCTGGTATATAGACTGGATCCCCAGGTGTAACTCAGCCACATCCCTGCTTTATAGCCTGGATCCCTGGCTGTAACCCAGCCACATCCCTGGTATATAGCCTGGATCCTGGCTGTAACCCAGCCACATCCCTGGTATATAGCCTGGATCCCCAGGTGTAATCCAGCCACATCCCTGGTATATAGCCTGTATCCCTGGCTGTAACCCAGCCACATCCCTGTGATGCGCTCAGCCCATTCCCGGCACTTTTGCCTTGTGCCATCTCTCGGGCTGCAGATGCAGGAACGGGGGCACAGACCAGCCCCAGGAAGGGTTGCATATCTACTCCCACCCACCACAGCTCTTCCCAGCAGCTCCACACCTAAACACCCCAAACTCCCCCGGCCTGGTGGGACGTCACTCGGTGCTGACACCCAGAGAGGGGCTCAGGCCAATCTCTGGGATGAATAATTTTCCCCCTGGGGAGAAATCCCTTTGGTAGCATCCCCCCAAGCCCCTCGCCTCGCTGCAGCTCTCTGAAGCCAAGTGTGCTTTATTGTTTGTCACCTGGAGCACTTGGAAAAAAAAAAATTACACAAATCCATCAAAGTAACGAATGGTCTGAGCAGCAGCGAGCGGCCAGAGCCAGGCAGGCGCTCACCCGAACCCCAGCCCCTTTAGGAATTAACACAAACCGAGCTCTTTCGCACTGGTCCCAGGGGTTGGTGGCCGCCTGGTTTGGGCGATGGTGGCTCTCCATCACGGTGTGACCCCAGGGTAGGGCCCTGTCCTCCCCAAAGTCCCTGTCACCATCACGGTCACCGCCGTCCTCGCAGCATCCAGCAGCTCCGGGAATGACGGAGCAGCAGCACAGCAGTTGATGCTGCGTTATGCTGCCAACAGGGATGCTTAGGCAACTGCTGGATTTTTGGGACTGTGGGAGCCTCATCACCTTCCTCCAGCCTCAGTTGGTTCCCTCCAGCCCTCTGGGCTCTTGAACTGGCTCGGCTGTGTCTGTGTAAGCTCGCACACTCCTTTGGGGAGAGACCGTGCTGGCGCTTACACCTGTGCACTGCTTGGTCTGGGCTCCATAAATAATAAATAGCAGGGCTTCTGCCTCCTCCGAGCCTTCATTTTGGTACCCAGGTATAATATATCAATCTAGATGTGTCTGTGCATATATCTATGTACACTGTGTATGTGTATATGAACACAGACAGATATATATATATTTTTCCAGTGTATGTATTACCAGCCTGCAGTGTGGGAGAGGCCGGGGTGAGGCTGCTGTGTACAGGACAGTGATGGATCAGGTGCCCATGCAGCCCCCCGTGCTCCCGTCCCCTGCATCCACACACACATCCCAGCACCCTGCCTCAATGCCCTGGCCCCGCTAGTCCAGATGTTGCAAAGATGCAAAAAAACCCTTCATGGTTTTTTTTTTCCCCAAAACAATTCTCACCAGGATGTGTGAAGGAACCAAACCCAGCTCAAAACCAAACTGCAGAGGAGTTTGGCGAGGAGCACAGTGGGGCTGGGGGAAATTGCTTTTACATAGAGCCTGGCAATCTTCAAAGCATCACTGGTGCTTCTTGAGGCTCCATCGCTGCCAAGCACAGCTGAGCCTGAGAGCCCACACGCTCCCGGGGACTGGCCACGATCCTGCTCCTCCAGCGACTCCGAAGGGAAGGAAACCGGGAGCAGGCAGATTGCTCTGGAGCACAGGAATCCCTCTTTCATCCCCACCTTGAGGTTTGGGGGTTGTTTCTTCTTAAATTTATTAGTCTACAACGAGGCAGCTGTGCCAGTACCTGCGGGGCCTGCCCTTGCCCTGCAGGAAGGGACGGAGAGCGGGATGGAAGACGGATGGATCCTGAATTGTTTCTAATTTATGGGGCTCCGCGATTCCTGCCGCCGTATGTCTCCGAGAAATGACACCACTACTTCAGGAGCAGAGATTAATCCGAGGCGGCAGGAGAAGGACAAAACAAATCATCTGCTGCGGGAATCTCATTTGATGCCTGTTAGGAAGAGCACGGGGAGGAACGGCTTGTGTAAAGACCACACCGCCACACAGGCTTTTTCCCCTTTTTCCTTCGCTATTCTGACAATTAAGGTCTATTAAGGTGCGTGGTGGAGCTGATCCCAGGGCAGCTCCAACATCAGAGCCAACCAGACCCCCAGGATTGGGGGTTTTGGCTTGAGGCTGGGTGAAACTCAAGAGCAGGGGATGGAAGGGCGGGAGGAGAGCTGGCTGCTGAGCTGAAGCTGTGACGGTGCTTGCAGGCACAGGGACAGGGCAGAGGCTCTTGGTGCATTCAAACTGCTTTACTTTTAACCACCCACACGCTGGGGAGAAGGGTCAAGTTGTGGAGAATGGGGGGGCTGGCGTCTTCTGTAAAGGGAGCGGATGCACATCCCTGGGTGACAGACGGACAGACATCCATATGGACCCACAGCATCACTGTGGCATGGGATGTGATGCCTTCCAGGGCATCATCCCCATGTCTCCAAGAGCCCATCTGTCATCAAAACCCCCTCAATTCTCCAATGAGGAAGCTGGCAGGCTCAGCACAGCCTGCAAACCCCGCTGCGGAACAGTACGTGAGCCCAACCTTTCCTGCTCCTCAGCCCGCTGAACCCCATCCCATCCCATCACAAGAAGTCCCAGGGATGCTCCTTTTCCAACCCAGCCCGCTGAACCCCATCCCATCCCATCACAAGAAGTCCCAGGGATGCTCCTTTTCCAACCCAACAAGTTCATCCAGCCACAGCCCCAGGGCTGGAGCCGTACCCAGCGCTCCATGGTGCATCTCAGCTTGATACAGGATCAATTTAATCAATCTTTTTTTTTGAAGGTGGGGTCTCAGAATAGCTGAGGCTGTGGAAGGCACAGCTAAGCATGTCTTTCCACAAAATAATTTGTCAGGCCCTACTGTAGAAGCCTAATGATAGCTGTAATTTATTGCTGACAGACGATATTTATCACCGCAGCATCCTCTCTTCCTCTCTCTCTGTCTCGTTAGGAATGGCATCAATAATGTTTATTGTAGCTTTTAATTTTTTATCGTTGGTATTCTTACCTGTGCTGCTGCTGGTGGGCTGGAGCCCAGAAGAGGCATTAGAGCCTCGATACATATTCAAGGCTAAGTGAGGAATTTAGGGAATTCTTCCTGTATGCTGCAGCAGAGCCTGTCTTGACAGCAAAGAAAGAAGCAGGGGTAGGGGGGATTCCTCTTTCCCACCCAGTCTTTTTGACCTTTGTGAGGTCTGTGGAGGATGCTCAGATCCTGAAATAAAAAAAACCCCAACCACCCAAAAAATCCAAACCCATGGGCTCATGCTGTGGGGTTTCATTCAAATAGTGTGGCCAGTGGGTTCAGGGAGGTGATTGTGCCCCTGTACTGGGCACTGGTGAGGCTGCACCTCGAGTGCTGGGTCCAGTTCTGGGCTCCTCACCATAAGAAGGACATCGAGGTCCTTGAACAAGTCCAGAGAAGGGTAACCAGGCTGGGGAAGGGGCTGGAGGGCAAATCCTATGAGGAGCAGCTGGGGGTGTTCAGCCTGGAGAATAAGAGGCTGAGGGGAGACCTCACCACCTACACTGACCTGACAGGAGGGTGCAGAGAGGTGGGCGATAGTCTCTTCAGCCAGGGGACAGGAGATGGGACAAGGGGCAATGGCCTCAAGCTGTGCCAGGGCAGGGTCAGGTCAGATGTGAGGGAAAAGTTCTTCCCTGAAAGAGTTGTCAGGGCCTGGCCCAGGCTGCCCAGGGAAGGGGCTGAGTCCCTGCCCCTGGGTGTGTTTAGGAGACAGGGAGATGAGGTGCTCAGGGATATGGGTCAGCACAGGACAGGGACGGTTGGACTTGATGATCTTAAAGGTCTTTTCTAACCTGGTGATTCTGTGAAATCCCAAAAAGTCATTCTCCCAGCCCAAAAATCATGGCTGGCAGCTCCCAGGGTTCCTCACACAGGCTTGATTTGCAACCACTACCACCTCCGTGGGAACACCATTTACCTGCTGTCTCCTGCCCAGTTTGTCACTGCTCTGAAGGAAGCTGGGTGCTGTTCCTGGCCGAGACACCCGCCTTTGGCACGCAGATGCTTTTTGCATCTCTGAAGCAATGCCTGGCTTAATCCCCCCTTCCCCGACTCTGTGAGCATGCTGCCAGCCCCATTGCTGTGGGGGCAAAGGAGTGGGGGGGATATTCAGGTGTTTGGACCAGCTGAAAGATGCCCTGGTGAGTCCCAGGCAGTCCTCCCCTGGACCGCTCACATGCTGAGAAGCCCCCGGCTGCGCCCACCCTCCATGGCCATCTGGGCCCCTATCTGCCACCCTAAAAATACCTGAAATCCCCCACGCACCTTGACATTTGTCCC
>VZTU01026283.1:0-24562 GCA_013400835.1 Zapornia atra
CTATATCCCCTCCCCCCTTCCTATGTTCATCTGACATAATGGTCAAAAATAGTGGCCAGGGATAGTAAAAGGGACCATGGAAAATACCTGTTAATGTCCCAAGAAGGATATTGGATAATTCTGAAATCATTTTGCCAATTACCATAGAGATAGGACAACTGGAAAAGCATCTCCATGCTCTTATAATGTAATGTAGATCAAGATTTTTCAAATGTCATGCCCTATTTATGTATTCCAACAAAGTAGTATGTTCCTTCTTTTTTAATGGAATTCATAAAGCCCATTAAATTTTGTTAAGTGCCTGTAATAGTTTTTTTTTAAATAAAATTCTTAACAATATAAAGTTTGGTTTATGCTTAAGTTTCCAACTCAGATAGAAAATTCATTGATTGTAGCTTAACTGTGTCCTGGTTAAGCTTTGCACATGTGAAGCCATTTTCTATATGTCTGAAGCATGTTTATCCTGTTCTGTAACTACCAAGGACTCCTTCACTTATTTCTGCCTGCACACCAATGTGCATGTACATGCAATATTAATCTTTTAAAAATCTTCTTTCCCCCATGTTTGACCCATAACTCATAAAATCTAACAATTCGTGATAAGATGTGAAGTGCTGTCTGTTTCTTCCCATTCTTCAGTCATGTATCACTCTAAATAATTACTTTTTTTGTTGGTATTAATATGTCTGTTTATCTGAATACGAGACAGTACTGCATCTGCAGCTGCACCTACAGAGGCTCTTCTTGATTCAGAAAATGACATGACAGATAAAGGCAATAAACAAAGCCTGTTATAAATGATAGATAGGTAGCTGGAACAGATTATCACAGTCGCGACAGAATTTGTGGACTCCTACAAGTTATTTTAAGACACATTAGTTTCTCACAGTGTAAAATTATTATACGGAAGAAACCCTGAAAGAATTCTGTTTTTCCTGTAAGGAGTCAAATGAAAAATAAGTGATATGTAGTGTCTGTCTTCTGCAACCATGTAGACCTGTAATACAGCATTGACAGTGCTAGTGGCAGGCCACAGGCGTTGTACGGAATTTGCAAGGCCTTAGGACTGATGCTTGTCAGGTTTGCTTTACCTGAACTTTTCCTGATCTGCTTGAAGCTTTGTTTTACTTGGTGTTATCAAGACACTAATTCGTTACTCTAATTTCTCTACTTGACCAGGTTATCTGTGGTTGGTCATGTGGTACAACCACAGCTTTACAGCAGTACTGACCATTTATTCCATGAGTGTATTTACAACTCTTAACATGATGATGTAGCATAAAAAAATGCAGCCCTGGTATGTACAACAGGAAAGGCCTTGAGAAGCTGACACACAGAGTGAAGAAACATGGGTCATAACTGGAAAGTCCACACAGAAAAGTAATTCATAAAAGCTCAGTTGAAGAAACGTATATGAAGGGGGAAAGACTTTTTATTAAGGGTAACAAAAATAATCTAATATATGCAACATATGTATCTAACATATGCAAAAGACAGATGTAACATGGCACTGCAGGCCAATGAAGAAAAAGCAAAGATCTAAAAGTCTGATAGCAAACATGCAAAAGTCACACCAAGTTGGTACTAAAGTGCTAAAAAAAAGGACATACATCAACAAGTTATATCTTGTCATGAAGAAGTGCAGAAACACAGAGATTCTTTCTCCAGAAGCTGAAACTACTTGCTTTAAGACTTAGAGAGCAATGGAAGGGTAAGTGTATCCACAAGAAAAGTAATAGCAACTACAAATACGTAAGTTGCAATTAAAATTTTATGATTACTATTATTGAGGTATTCTCTTCAGGGAAATATTATAAGCATTATTATTCATCCTTTTTCTGTAATAATTAGATCTAGACTAATAATGATTTTTCAATTAGACTTCTAAGATGTCAATAACCATGAATTCTTGGCTTTGTACATGAAATGTGTTACCTTTTTTAGCATAAACAACATTCTAAGAATGGTTGTCTCTTTACAGAGGTAATCTTTATGAAAAAATTGGTTTCTCTAGTGAAAAATACATTTTTTTTTTTTTTTTTTTGATTTCTTAATACCTTGCATATATCTTCCTGTCTTGTGTTTCAAATAGAAATCTGATTTTCTCAATAATTACCTGGGAGGGTGAGGTGAGACGGGGAAATATTATCACAAATATTTGCCAGATAGCTTTTTCCCACTTTTATTTTGGAGAAATGAATGATGCTGGCAATGATCTGGTTTAACATATCCCAAGGTATCAATGCGTTTGAAACTATAATCTCCCAGCATATTTTAACTTTGACTATTAAGTCTACTATTAATTAATAATAACAGTTGTTGATAATATAAAGAAAGTATTTCCTTTGGTGCTTCTTATAGGTGTCTCAACAATTGTGTTTTAGATAAATGTATTTTGGACATGCTAAAAATTAATTTATTCTATTAAAATTTCAACTGAAATATTTTCAGTAGGTGAGTGTAGCCCAAGCTACACTCAAACTCTTTCCATGAACAAAAATGTTTTGCTGTGGGACCTGTGTCCTGTCTGCATGGCAGTTCAGGTAACTGACCTGAAGGACAGAGAGACTGGAAGAACCCAGATATCTGTTCAGGCTGTAGCCACAAGCGTTGTGTAGATAAAAGTAGCAATTTGAATTACATTTGCTAACAGCACAAAACCAGGAGTTTATATTCTTGTAAAGTCATTAGCCCTAAAAGCCTGATGGATCTTCTAGCAGTTAATAATCCAGAATAAAGTACGTCATCTGCAGACAGCCTCTCCAGAATAACCTTATGTAAGGCCTGACACATTACTCTGTAGAACAACCAAAGAGGTTTGTGTAACTTTCATTCTTTTTTGGCTCTCTCTAAGGGTTTTAACAAAGACAAAACTGATGATCTCCTAAGATTGTGTTTTCATGCCACCAGTGAACAGAAAATGAAGTCCAATACTTACAAAAAATTTCAGAAAACAGAAATGTATCTCACATAAGATGAACAAAAATTAAGAGGAAATCCTTCCTTTTTTTATGGCCTTATTTTTCATAGACACACACAAGTCTCTTGTAATACTAGCTGAGGAATTATAGAAATTATCATAAGAAGTCTTTATATTCCCTAGCATACAAAATAAATATCATGAGGACACAGGAATGGTTCCTCAAAAGGATGTGTGTGTGGTTGCTTTTGGGGAAGTGCAATTCTTTTGAGATTTCTAAGGGGGAAATAGGATGATCTTTTGTCAGATGAGCCTACAGAACCAGATTATGGACTGATTATTCCATCTTAAACTCTGCTTATATGACAATGGATACAAATTTAAAGCTGGAATTTCTAACATTGAGTTAAAAAAAGAAAAAGTCTTTCCCTAGTCCTCAATATTTAATTGTACATGACTTTAAAGCCTATTATACTTCATAATTTACTTAATGTTTTAAATATTTACCATCTTTATTCTGTATCTATTTTCACCATTTGTAGAAACAAAGTAATATTACAGATTTATTGTTGGAGCTGGCAAAAAATTCTGGCTTCATGAATATACTTTATAAAGAAAATCAGACACTAAAAGGAAGAGGGAGAAAGCTATGAAAGTTAAGAGTTTGTATAAGCATAGTCATTATTGAATAATGTATAAATTTATTGATTTTTCAAAGTGGAAATAAAACAGTAGAATTGGTGTTTATTTTATTGTTTCTAGTATAAGCTTATCCAACACTTCATCCACAAATCTCACCTTTCCTTTTTCCAGTCAGTATCATACCTTCTAGCTCCGCTTCCTAACTTGTGCTCCTCTTTGTGAGCCTTGTCTTTCTCACAAAAAGAGCAATCAGTACCTCATGTTCACATCGATTACTGGAAATCTTAGAACTAGTTTTACTCTTCCACCAGCCCAGCATGTGTTGTTTCAGTTAATTATTTACTAGCAGTGTTCAACTAGTTTTATTTTAATTCTGCTGCTATTATACTGATTGGACACAAATTCAGTATGGGTAAGTAGCCTTCCTTAATATAATAATGTAAGATGGTAAAATGTAATAGTTGTCATTATCTGTTATTGCTAACTAATAATCACCCTCAGATCTTTCAGGAGATCTGGTGGGACTAGTGCTATTCTAGGTTTTGAAATCATGTCAGTAAATCACTTATGGTAGCTCTAATTCTGGATGTGTCTGTCATTCAAATTGACATAACTGAACTCTTTTCTGAACCAGACAACATCCTAAGAATTCTGCACCTGTATAGCAGAGCCTGAAATAAAGTCTTGCTAAGAGGCTTAGCATACCAGTTAAAGCAAAATGCCACTTTTTGTGGGGTAGAGCTGCATCGTGTCTGCCTTTCTCAGTGATATCCATCATCTGATCATGTGAACAAAACTTTAACAGAGAATTCAAATGAAAATTTTGGGCTTAAGTTAAGATCTCTGACAATTCTCTCTCTCAGATGATAACTTTAATTACTTATGAGGTCTGGGTAGCAAGCAGTTCAAATATTAATGTATTTTGACAATATTATGAATTATTGTAGAAGTTAGGCTTTTGGCATTTTGCCAAGTGAATAATACAGGAAGGCTGAAGGCAACGATTCATACCAGTATTAGAGGAGGAAGGGAACTGTCAAGACTGACATAAATGCTTTATGGATTGCTCCTAGATAGTTTCTTGATTGTTATGAATATCGGGACTGTACAGTAACTACTTTCAGGTCAGTAAACTCTAAAGTTATTAATATTTTAATTTTTAAAGCAATGTTTTTGCCACCATTTCTATTAATTTTCTCCCATACTATTAGATTTTAAAAAGATTCTGTTCCTCCAGATCAAAAAATTATATTGCCATAACCACTTGAGAAAGAACATACCATGGCTATTCCGAATGCGCCAGAGGTTGCAAATGCTTTATAAACAGGAAAGAAAAAGTTTAAATGCATATGCTCATGAAGTCTGCCCAAGTGCAAAATATGTGGCTTGTTTTGTTTGTTTGTTTGTTTATAAATGTAGAGATAGCAAAATTATTTTATAATACCTACCTCACGCTGTCTGGCTTTTTCCTGAGGCTAACACTTACATCACCACCACCCCCCACCCCTTTTAAAAATAATTATCTTCTGTCAATACTCATATTGTTTATGAGTAATCTGAAGACAGATATATCTCCTTGGTTTTCTAATTTTATTAATCTCTTGTTTTGGTTTCTGCTAGGATGGAGTTAACTTTCCCAAGGAGCCAGCATTGGTGAGCTGAGCTGGCCAAGGTTTTCCTCACCAGGTCACATCATGCTCCATATAAATGTGGGCTAGTCAGGTAGAGGTGGGTCCCCTCTCTGTTGTGTCAGTAACTGCCCTTGTCCCAACCCATGGCTTTTGTCCGTGTGTGGTGCTCAGCTGCTGCCTGGTGCTGAACCATGACATCTCAATAGCTTGAGGGGTCATGCTGATGATTTCTACAAGAGAAATATTTCTCTGGGAACAATTAATTAGAAAAACGGTAGAAAGCTAGGTGAGTCAGTGTTTGTTTATATGCCATCAAGGGCAATCGATTTGCTGCACAGGAAAGAATATGTGACACTCCTTAGAAGATAGGCACTGGCTTTTTTTTCCCACCCACATACATAAAAAGAACTCTGGACATTCTGGCCCCAGCTGAAACTTAGAAATGGGGATACCGCTGTCCTCTGTTCAACAGACAAATAAGCTAAGCAACTGAAACAGCATTGGGAGAAGAATTAAATAAATTTGAAAGTAGAATTAAACATATTTAATATTCATACTTTGTGGATATTTTCCTTGGATTCCACTGTATTCTAAATCTCTTTTCTAATAAAGTTTATGATATTGGAAGTGAACAACAAAGTAGAAAAAAATTGACATCTCTGGAAAAAGAAGAAGTTACAATTCTGCCTTCTTATACTATTATTACTTTTAATTTATACAAATCAGTTTCTGAACACCTTAGAAGAAAGCCATGTCTGCTTTTATGTTCAGGAACTATCTTGTATTTGGGGATAGTATATGCACTACTAGAACAAATATGTAAGGACAGCAATAGTAAATCAAGCACAGTGGAGATAAGATTTTATTTCTTCAGGCACAAAGTATGATTTTTATCCTTTCATGCATAAATTTAAATTCTGCTCGTGCCATGTACAGTAATTTACTTCTTGTTTTCAAACACAAGAATGTAATTTACCATTATAGTTGAACTTTAAAACTACCTACTGGTAAGAGATGGGCATTTACATCTAGAGTGATGCCTCTGAATTAGAAGACTCAGAAAGTTCAGAATGTGTTTATCAAAGCTATCTTTGCAGTCTGAAGGGATAGAAACTTTTTCCTAAAGGATATGAGAGATCCTAATCTTGTCTTTCCTGGAACGCAGAGGATCACTGCTATTGCCCATGGATGATGAAATATAGACCTCAGTTAGAGAAGAGGATTTTATCCTTCACCCACATAATCTTTGAAGATACACAGATCGATATTTATTTTCTGTAAGGGGATTGTGTATCTGGTAGCTGTAGGAATTACCCTGTAATGGTAGAGTCTTCTTTTATTAACAAACTGGTGGTTTTGGGTGAGTTCAAAATTTACTTTATATGCTGAATAACTGTAGACTATTGGACTAAGCTTTGAGAAACACGAATACAGTATTTGATAGACTGGACTATGGACAATATTGAAACACTAATTCATTATAGTCATCATGGCAAGATGGTAACTATAGTAACCACATTTAAGTGACATAGTATCATCTATAGTGTTCCATCTCTGTTTCTGTTTCAATTATTTTCGATAGGTAGAAGGAAGTTCAAAGAAAAGAACTATTCCTGGAAGAGAGAGTATCCTGAAAGAAAAACAAGCATACCAATCATCTCTAAAGCATTACCCTGTATCATGTCTTCAGGCTATGGTACTCTAAACTTGTTGAGGGAGTATTAATTCTCTAACACTATTGCCAAATAAACTACTGCTGTAAACCAAGCTAAAGGCAAGCCTCATTTCCAGCTCTTCCATGTGTATTTGGAACTTCATCTTTTAAATGTGGAATTAATTAATTAAGTGGTAAAATTATTAGTGACTAAGCAGCTGCAAAATCTCACTATTGAAATGCCATATTTTGAATTTAATGAAAGTAAAAGTGGTTTCAGAAATCTTAAACTGTAATTTTGCTTTTACACTTTCATATACAGAACTCTAGGGTTCAGACTGAGACTATCTTCTTTCATACACAGTCTTGTGCTGCTGTAAAACTATGATAATACTGATGCCACAGAGTTCTACACTGTACACATGCACCTTCTCCCTGTAAAACACCTCATTCACTCTTTGAACAATATTTCTCTTCTGCATTTATCTGGAAGTGTGTTTCTCATTTATTCAGGATCTACTGTTTACTTTTACACAAAAAATAATGAATGTTAAAAGCAACTTGGTATTTGATACAGAAAAAAGGAGCTTCAAATGGAAGTCCTCAAATAGAAGATGTCGAAAGAGTGGGAGTACAATGATGTTATTCATTCTGGTATGCAACCTCTACTCTGTTCACTGTAAATGGAGAAGAGCAAGAAAGAAGAAAAAAAAAAACCAAACAAAACCAAAAGCAAACACCCTCCCCCCAAAAAAAAACCCAAACAAACACAAAAAACCCAACCAAAAAAAAACCCAACAGTCAAAATTAAATTGAAAAAGGCTCTAAATATTATTTCATTTGAAAACTTGAAAAAAGACCTCCATGTGTTTTGGCTTAAGCATCAAGAAAGAAGAAAAGCCTGTTGAAACATTAAAAAAAAAAATTGGATTAGATCTGGTGGAATTGTGAGAAGTAGCTATACTGAAAACTAAAAAAAGAACTAAAGCTGCTATCCTACTGTAGAGCCTGGAAGCTGTAGAAGCATGAAGCTGTGTATGGTCAATTTTATGGTACTCCTTCCATATCTCTACATAAGATTATAGTGTTCAATACATCTTAATATTACCTGATGTATCTACTGGGGATATTAGCTGTCATCATTTCTTATTATAATAATGAAGACTCACATGTAATGGACGGGTTTAAATTGGTGGGTTTATTTTACCCCTCATCTTTCTCTAGCTTGTGACTTTGGAAGATGACATTTCTAAACCCTTAAATAATATTTGGCTATACATGATTGTGGCTGGATATCTGAACTGTAGGTGTCCCAAAAATAGTTTTACAGGCAGCATAAGGAAAAAAGCAAGTATTCCATGGACCACTGACATTTTAAGAAACTCATTATTTGAGTTGTTAAGGAACTCATTATTTTATTAAAATTTCTGTTACCTTCTCTCATTAAAAAAAAAACAAAACCAACATCTCTTATCATCCTCTCTATATAATGTTGCATTGGATTTTTTTTTCCCTAATTTTTAATCTGTCTTGTGGTATCAATGAACAAGGAAGACAAACAGTTATTAAATTTCCCCAGGAAAATCCAGTCTTGGGTACCTGCAAACTTCAACATGGGAATAAGGTCCCCTTCTTTAATAAGGAAGATAGTTAACAATTTCAACCATTTAAATATGTTAGTAACCTTCTAAAAACCTTGCTTAGTTAATTCCCAAACAACTAAGTTCATTAGAGGAAGTGTTATCCATGTTAAGACCTTTCTGAAGAAGGAAGTCATTACAGAATACATCAATATTCTGATATGGCAAAAAAATGCATATATGATGTAATTGGCTGATAATAATTGTAGTACTTTTCAATTACTGATAGCTATTCTTAATGCCTTGAAGGAAACTGTCAAATGGAGCAAGTTGTGGGGTTTATGAGCAGAAGGCAGTATAATATGTGCTAGCAATAGGTTTGGCAATGCATTAGCAAAACTAAACTCTTATGAATACATTTTCACATATCTCATACCAGACACATGTATTCATTATTTTCTTCAACTCTTTTTTAAAAACCTTATAAACTACCATAATTAATTTAGAGATCAGTTTTAGGGAGTAGGTATGTTTCATGCTAACTGCTTTTGACCTTTTTAATTTTGGCACATAGTAGCTCCTAATCATCTAACTTCCTTAGAGAAAGAGCTTCATTCTGTCCTAAAACTAATGTCAAAAAGTCAAAGAAATGGACGTAGTTATTCTAGACAATTATTACATTATATTTTATTGTATTACATTATATTATATTATATTAGATTAGATTAGATTAGATTAGATTAGATCTTCAGTTATATGATCTCATTAAGCAACTTCCAACTTAATTCTGAAAATAAGAAATTCCTACAAAAGAAGTAAAATGGTAACATGCATTGATTTCCTCTTATCCTTAGGAAAACATTTGAAGATACTAGTATCTATGAAGATAACAAAAAAATGGAGAACATTTAGGAATTTTGTTGAAGTGATATGGTGAAGAAAGTGTACAAGGATATACTTTTCTACTTCTTTGTTTTAATCCTTATTCTCCAGTAGTTGTTGTTTTATTTGTGGACTTTTTAAAAAATTGTTTTTATAAACTCCCTTCCACTCTTATTCTGCTTATTCTGTTTTTACTGAAGAGTAATTTCGCTCTTACTAAATTTAATTAGAGAAATTGTTTATACAACAGATGAATCAGGACAATTGTGAATATGTAATAAAAGATACACAAACATTGGTGGAATTATGTCTAACTAAGGTACTGTGTAGTTTCCAACTCCTGTTGCCACAATCGCCCTGGTTATTGTTACTCACCATATCCTTTTCTAATTATGAGATTTGAACTACAACATCAAAGGGTTCTTAGAAAGTGTATTCTAACCTGATGCTAGATTCACGGACAAATAGTTGATAATCCTATTCTTAGTTTTTTAGGCAGGTTAGCATAAAATACTCTATGAATGCTTAAAAAAAATTATGAGGTTAGGAAAAAACCTGAAACAACATATTATTATTTTGTTCAGAGAATTACATGTTTTTTTTCTGAGAGTAATCATGGGGACATTGGAGTAGGAAGGAATTACTATTTGCAAAAAATGATACATGAAATTAAGGTGCTTCAAGGTTATTTTTGAAGTTACTGATGGGAAAAAAGATGTGGGAGCCAGCTCATAAAGTTAAGATACATACATTTAAATATCTATATCCCTCCCTTCACTGTGTGGCTAGGGGGCAAAGTGTTGTGGCTACCTCTGGTAAGGCAGACATAGACACCAAGACTGAATATATTGAAAACTGAAATAGTAGCCGTGTTCTCTGTATCCTACATCTAACTCCTTGCCTGCTGAATTTGGAATAACATGAAGAGTCATAAAATCCTAGGACCAAGTAAATAACATTTGTTTTATAGGTGTTTCTAGATCTTTCTGTTCATACCAGAACTTTCTAAAATAACAAAAGAGTACCTTCAGAATTTTTTCAGACTAGAATACTTCAGCTGTTTTGTTCAAAAGCAGGATGCAAACATATCAGACTAAATGTTGTATTGAATTTTAGGTGGGTAAAAGAACCACAGCTCTCACTTAGTCTTCTCCATCCTAACAGAAGTCCTATGTTCTTTCAGAAGTACAGAGATCAGCCAGACATCTTTTCTACAGATGTGTAATAGAGAAAGAGGGAAGAAGAGGAAGGCTGATACACTTCTACCTGATTATCTGTGTTTACCTCTTCCAGATCAAAGGACACACCAAGTATGTCATAGAATGTAGTATCTGGGCCTAACTTCTTAGAACAATGTTGTCCCTCTGTTATGTTATTTAGTATAAATACCAAGAATAAAAAGAGTTTCTTAGAGGCTAGATAACATGTCAAAGAAAACCCATAGATCTCCAGGTTAATTCACCTGTTTATCTATTGAAAAGTCCTTGGACATCCCTTTCTAGTGCTGAAAAAACCATAACATTTTTCTGAAACGTTGTCTAGCTGATATATAATCTCAATTTATATTTAAGAATTGTTTCCAGCTGTGATATCCATGCTACATATAAAGTAGTAATTAAAAGAAATTTGTGTTGGATGTCACTAGGCAGAACTCCCTAAAGATCAAGAAAATTATGCTTCATTCCTTCCCCAAAGAATAAAATTGCCTCAGTGATGTTAAGCTCTTTATGACGTGATCCAGAAAGACTCTGAGCTAAATGAGCCTAGACAGAATTTTTGAAACACGAAAAGAAACCATTCCTAGATTTATACTGTAGAATGAAATGTTAGGAAATTCTGAAAGAAAAGTTATATGAGAAATTTTAAAAAAAGAAAATTATCAGTTAAATATGGTATATGCATACAATTGAATTTACCTATATACTGAGTACACAAGCTGTACATTCAGGAAATTAAAATAAGAAGTCAGAATAATTATGCATGCCTGCAACAAACCCAAACCTTCCGTTTTCCTCTATCTTTGAAACTGCTTTTTTTTTTTAATTTCTTTTATAACTTTCAAGAATTAAGGCATCTTTGAAAATTGTGAAGGTTGTCTTTAGTGATTACTTTTTGAAAAAATAGTTTTGTGAAATTCATTGTCATAAATATGTTTCTAAAGGTTTCATCTGGAATCATTTATATATGGTTCTGAAGGAGTGAGACCAAATTTTTCAGGGATTTAAAAGCGAAAAGTAATGAAAAAGAATTAGTTTAATTGTATCATCATTTAGTGTATCAGTCTATATACAACTTATCCTTGAATGCTGTATAAAAACTTGTAAATCCAAACTCATATAACTAGAAAAAAGCTGGAAAAATACCAAATATTATAGTCTAATGAAGGTGTGAAAAAAAGAATAAATGTAGTAGAATCTTGATTCTGATGTAAGATTTATTGAATATTAACCGAAAATATAAGTTGGACACTTCAAAGTAACTTACCTAAATTTAACATCAGTTCTTACCAAAAAAGATCTGTTGATTTAAAATTTATAAGGCTGAATATGTATTGCATATATTATAAAACTCCTTAAGGAAGATAATTGCTTACAATAAAAAAATACGTTCCAGAATAAAATTTTAAAACTTCTGTCATAGTTTAACACAGCAGACAGCTAAAATAAACATACACCTTTTCACTCTCTTCCCCCCCCAGGGGGATCTCAGAATCATAGAACAGTGGGGTTTGGAGGGGACCTCTGGAGATCATCAATTCAACACCTCCCCCCCACCCCGATAAAGATAAGATTACTTGCAACAGGTTGCACAAAATCACGTCCAGGCAGGATTTGAATATTTCCTGGGAAGGAGACTCCAAAACCTTTCTAGGCAGCCTGTTCCAGTTCTCTGTCTCCCTCAGAGCAAAGAAGTTTTACCTTATGGTGAGATGGAACTTCCTGTGTGCCAATTTGTGCTCATTAGCCCTTGGCCTGTCACTTGGTACTGCTGAAGAGAGTCTGGCCCCATCTTCTTGATACCCACCCATTCTCCAGGCTAAACAGACCTAGATTTCTCAGCATTTCCTCTTAAGAGAGATGCTCCAGTACCCTTGTTGCCCTCCATCAGACTGTCTTCAGTAGTTCCCTGTCTTGTGTGGACTGGGGCACCCAGAAATGGACACAATACTCCTCTGATGTTGGTCAGGGCAGTATAGAGGGAGAGGATGACCTTCCTCGACCTATTCTCCATGCTCTCTCAATACATCTCAGGACACCACTGGCTTTCTTGACCATAAGGGCACACTGTTGGCTCATAGATAACTTCTTGTCCACCAGGACTCCCAGGTCCTTCTCCACAAAGCTGCTTCCCAATATGTCAACCCTGAACCTCTCCTAGTTCCTGGGGTTACTCCTCCCTAGGTGCAGGACCATACACTTGCCCTTGTGAAATTCATTTTGTTCCTCTTGACCAAACTTGCTGAGGTTAACACTTTGTCCCCTCTTCCAGGTCATTGACAAATATGTTGACTAAGATCAGACTAAGCATTGAGCCTTGGAGTACAGGCCTCCACTTAGACTGTGCATCTCTTATCACAATGCTCTGAACTCTGCCATTCGGCTAGTTGTCAGTCCATGTCACTGTCCACTCATCTCAGACACTTCCTAAATGTTATGGATACAGCGTCAAAAACCTCTCTGAAGTCAAGGCAGACAGCAACTACTGGTCTTCCCTCATCCATCTATCCAGTCATGATGTCATAGAAAGCTGTTAGATTGATAAGTCATGATTTTCTCTTGGTGAATCCATGTCGACCACTTCTGACAACCTTCTTTTCCTTCACATGCTTACTGGAATTAGCTGGTCCACCACCTTTCCAGGGACAGAGGTGAGAATGACTGGCTGGTAGTTTCCTGAGTCCTCCTTCTTGCCCTCTTTTAAGAATGGACTGCCCTTGTTTATTCTCTGGTCCTCAGGCATCTCTCCTCTTCTCCATGTCCTTTCAAAGATGATGGAGAGTGGCTTAGAAATAAATCTGCCAGCTCCCTGACTACTCTTGGGTGCATCCCTTCAGGGCCCATGGACATCTGGATGTTGAGTTTGCCTAAATGTGCTCAGAGTAGAACTTCCTCAACCAAGGGAAGGCCTTTCCTTTTCACAAGACTTTTTTTTTCTACCTCCACGGTCTAGGATTCCTGAGGGCCAGCCTTAGCATAGAACTTTGAAGTAAAGAAGGACATCACTAACTCTGCTTTCTCTGTACCTTTCATCACCAGGGCACTCACCTCATTCAGCAGCAGGCCCACACTGTCTCTAGTTTTGCTTTTGATGCTGATGCACTTGAAAAAGACATTTTGTTGTCCTTGACATCCCTTGCTAGATTTAATTCCTTAGCTTTCTTTGTTGCATCTCTACATTCTCTGACTAGAGCCCATATTCCTCCCAAGTTTCCACTTTTTTCACATTTGGTAAATTTCCTTCTTCTCTGATTTTTTTTCAGGATCACACATGCAGTATCTCTTTACTCCTTTGCTTGATTTACTTCTCTTTGGGATGCACCAGTCTTGAGCTAGAAGGAAGTGGTGCTTCAATACTGACCAAATTTCTTGGGACTCCTTTACTTTTTAGAGCCCTAACATATGGGATTTTCCCAAGACGCCCAAGTTTAACTCCAATTAGAACTTCTTTTATGTGACTTGTGACAATTACTCATCATCCTTTTGGCACCTGGGGTCACCTCGAGCTTGGCATCGAATCTGTCCTATATGCAGCCCTCTGTTAAATAATTGTAGAAAGAAATCTCCCTTTAGCCCTTGCTTCTCAAAGCAAAGGAAGCCCAGCTCTCTGGTCATAGAATCATAGAATGGTATAGGTTGGAAGGGACCCCAAGGATCATAGAGCTCCAACCGGCAGGGCCACCAACCTCCAGGCCTGGATCTATACAAGGTTGCCCAGGGCCCCATCCAACCTGGCCTTGAACACTTCCAGGGACGGGGCATCCACTACTTCTCTGGGCAGCCTGTTCCAGCACATCACCACTCTTTCTGTAAAAAACTTCCCCCTAATATCTAATCTAAACCTTCCTTCTTTCAGTTTTAATCCATTCCCCCTTGTCCCGCCATTATCTGCTCTTTTAAAAAGTTGAATCCCCTCCTGCTTATAAGCTCCCTTCAGGTACTGGCTCATGTTAAGTCTCTCATCCACCACAATCCCCAAGTCCTTCTCAGCAGGGCTACTCTCAAGAAGCTCTTCTCCCAGTCTGTATCTATGGCTGGGATTCTTCCGGCCCAAGTGCAACACCTTACACTTGGCAGTGTTGAACCTCATTAGGTTCCCCCGGGCCCATCTTTCCAGCCTGTCAAGATCCCTCTGGATGGCTTCCTTTCCTTCTAGGGTGTTGACCACACCACTCACCTTGGTGTCATCTGCATGGTCCTCTCATGATACACAGAAAGAACCTCAAAGCTGTAAGCATCTTGGTGGCCTTTCCTGAGACTTGTTCCAATCTGTCAACATTTTGCTTGTACTGGGAGAACAATCTGGTAGACAATATTTGATATGAGGCCTCACAAATTCTGAATAATCACTTAATGTACTAGCTACACTTTTGCTAATTAATACAGACCATTGTGTAGTTCGTCTTTACCACATTGGCACACTGAGATTAACATTCACCAGGATCCCAGGTCCCTTTCTGAAAACCAGTTTCACTGTCATATCCCAGTCTGTACTGTTTAAAGATATCAGCTGTTGTGCAGAACTTCTTATTTAGGCCTTTTCTTATTTGTTTGTTCTGTTCTGCAACACTCAGTAACTATCTCCAGTTTAGAGAATCATAACACTTCTTTCAAGCTAGCTAATTTTTTGTTTGTTTGTTTAAGAGTAGAGACCCTCAGATACTCTAAGTATAACTTGCTTTTCCAGGTGTTCCTATTTCAACAGAATCTTTACTCATGGCAGATCTTTACTTTGCATGGCTGTCCTACTGCCACTCTCAAGTATTTGAGTAAATATAGGGTAAAGATCACTTCAATATCCCTTTGACAAGAAGTACTATCCAAATTTTCTAAATTTACTGCTGCGTTTGTTACTTGATGCCATTTTCTAAGCTGGAACACTGATGTCTGTAATAAATACAATGATGCAGACTGATGCTCATTAGAAAAAAAAAAGCAGGCTTTAGACTGGGAAGCAACTCTCATTCCATTCTCTCTTCTCCAAGCATCCGTCACAATCCAAAACCTGGACAAGACTTACTTTGGCAGAGATTAACCCCCCTTGCATTCCAACCAAGGACCAAGTGATGTCCAATTGTTAGGTGTTTTATCGTGGTAAATTCTTTGCAATTCTCGAAGAACAGAATTAAGACTCAAAACGGAGTCAAGGTTAAAGTTGCTTTATTTAACCCACAACAAACATGCAGGAGAAGGGGGGTAGAAGGAGAAAATGGTGGAAAAGAGATAGAGAGAGGGAGAGAGTGAGTGGAAAAGAGGAAGAGACAGTGGTCAAGTGGTCGGGGGAGGTGGGGGCGGGGTGTGGGTGGAGGGGAGGAGGNAATGTGTTCGTTCTCCCTTGCTGCCCCTCTTTTTTCCATGGCAGAATGTTCCCTTTTTGTAGTCATCCTGGGAATAGCCACAAGCTTACACCTGGCGGAATATCCCATGTGTGAATAGCTACTGATGTCTCTCCTGATATCTTTTGGGTGGATATGTGGAAGGAATGCTCTCCTAATCTCTTCAGGGTGGCTCCTTCAACAGTCATTAGGTACTTGGCACAAGCCACTTTAAGCCTGAGCTGGTGGTGATGTGGTAGGAATGAGGTTTGGTTAGGTAAGAGAAAAAAGGGGGGAGAGGGTCCTGTTGGTGATTGTTAAGGCATATTTCCAGTACCTTACAGGATCCAACTGCCCTGTCTTTTGGGAACAATTAAGGTAAAAATGTTCAAATGAGGTTCATACAAGAACTTGTATTTCCTTATTCAGCCTCATCTTTGTACCACCTATGAATCTTTTCAATGGGTTTTATTTTTGTTATGTATTTTTTACCTGAAAGAGGCTCTCCTATGTAACTAAATTGAGAACTTTTAATTTTCCATCCATTACATAGAAATTTGGGGTTCAGGAGTTTTTGCTTCTGTTTCCTTTCATTTGCAATCATTGTAAATATTCCTAATTACTTTGTGATTTTTATAAAGTGTGATGGATTTTTTTTTTTTTTTCCAGATGCCTGGAGGGTTGTCTGAGCCCATTAATGCATACTGAGGAGGCTTTGACAGTGTCTCATGTAGACCCTTTGGTAGTAGCGGTTATGCTTTAGAATATAAAAAAAGGATTTTTTTTTGTCCATAAGCTGAATGACCTACTCCTATGAGTGTTCTTGAAAGCAGGAATTCCATGGGGCTTTAAAGCTGAAATGTCTTTATACGTAAGCCTGACTAGTTCCACCAAGTTCAATACCGTCTACTTCTTGTTTAGAATTTACATATATAAGCACATGTTTTAAAACCACTTTATTTTAAATTTAAATGTTTTAATTGTCTTGGATAATCAGAGTATCAAATAACTGTTATTGCTCCTCATAATATCAAAGAGACGTAACTGAAGTGATTCAGCTGCTTGAACAGACATGCCAGTTCAGATAGGCAAGGATAACCAAACCAAAAAGCACGCAGTCCTTACAAGATTCTCACAGGGACCTCAGAAGAAGCCTGCATGTTGCAGAGCAGCAGATAGGATGCACTAAGTGGTTGCAGAGAACACTGGATGTGTTGCCCACAGACAGACTATAAAAGATTGGAACTCCCATTTAAGATACCTTCAATGATGCAAGAATTTACAGGTAAGCATGGTATCTATCCTTTATTATCAGTTACAGCCTTATCAACACTGCTCCTTCAATCTCAAAAGCAACTTATCTCATGTTAAGGTACCCTTTCTTTCCAACCAAAGAACCTTACAGGTCAGTGCAAGGCAGCCAGTTATTTTCTAGAAAGTTGACCCTCAACCCACTCACACTCAAAACATAATTACAGTCTTGAATACATGATCTACCGGATGCTTGGCAAAACCAAGAAAGGCCAAGGCACATGTGGACTCTTCAGCAGAGGGATCCAAACTCAGATTCAGCACTCTCTGCTTTTCTTCTCACGTAGAGGGTGAGATGGGAATACTGCCATGGAAGTCCTTCTTTTCTGCAGTTGATGAGGGCTCACGATCCTGGGATTTATTTACTTATGGACTACGTAAATATTAAACACATTGTGTTAATGGCATTTGACCCATATCAGTAATTGTAAACACTGAGTTATGGAACAACTTTTGCAACATGTTAAAAATACAACTTTGTTAAGTGGTATATCATATAAAAAATGCCCACAATGACTATAGTTAGCCAATATGAAACACCAAAGGGAAGGCGGAGCCATTTGAATATCTTGAATTTTGTTTTCTACTCCTGAAGTATGCATATTTGGGAAGCTGAAAACTACTCAACTAGTTAAATAACTAAAGCTTCCATAAATACATAAAAAATTAGATGGATTGTTCATTCTTTCCCTTTAAAACATGGATAAAAAAAGGAAAAAGGTACTGCTGTTTAAATTTATCTAATAATTAAACTGTCACAACATTTACTTTGGGAATGGAAGTTCTGTATTCAACAAATACTTTCTCCTGAGAATTTTTATATGCATATTTTGGAAGTGAGAGCCAAAAGGGGAAGTCAAAACAATAGAAACATTGTAAAAGAATTATAATATTACTGGCAGAAATTTAGATTCCCATTAAGTCCCAGGTCATGAATAATTAAATAGGATTTGTTTTAAGGGATTGCTAACTTGGATTTAAATTACACTTCAGACCTCTCAATATCTCTATAGGTTTCAACCATTTGTCTAGAATGAGGAAAAAAAATATATCTGTGCAGAACTGTCTTTTCTGAAAGACATTTCTGGATACCGATGTTCAGGATTTATAAACGCTAAAGCTTTGTTTCTTACTTAATGTCTGTTGCCCATGAATTTCTTTAGTCCATTAACATATATGGAGAATACAAGAAGCTCCGTGGTTTTCCCAGCCAAGAATCTAAAATTTCAGTTCCCATTTTTACAGTTCCACTGTTGTTGCCTTTAAAATGGCATGGCGACCTGGTTCAGGTACAGCACGACGGCCACGTCCAGGCCGTTCGGACCATCAGCTCACAGACACCAATGTGGTGGACGGCAAATGGCGTTTATTGGCGGGCAGACACGGGCTTATATAAGGTATGGTTTTACCACGTGACTTCCGTCTGCTTCCGTTGTAAACCAAACACTATAGGCTGTCAGGAGAGGGGGCCCTATCTCTCTGTACAACGTGGCATCTTCCGATCGCCAAACCCTAACTACCGTAACGCGACACCTACTGACCACCGAGCTGACTGCAACACACTGTCCATTGTTTCTTAGTTGTTTTTATTTTTATTATTTATTTTTTAATTGTAGAAAAGTACCATTCTTACTCCTTTAATGGAAAATTGTAAAAAGAATATAATCATGTTCAAACATCTTTTCTTTACAGAGTAATTTTTGTTTTAGAAGACACCTAAAAAATACTAATCTTTTAACTCCCCCCATAACTATCTCATCCACATCTCAGCACCGAGTTTAAATGGGAATATTTTAATTAAATAGCAATATTTGTTACTAGAATGTATATGTATCAGCAACTTCAGAGAGTGAAAAACTGTTGGCATTGAAGATTATAATAGATTAATTTATTGTATGGAAAAGAACCACTTTAACAACTGACTTGTTATGAGAATAAGCATAGATGCGTAAACAGAAATATTGAAATTGAGAAGTGTTACCGTTGTTTGTTCCCATATTTGACAAAGTCTATGTTAAACAAAACAGGGAAAAATATTTTTTCTATCATCAACAGATTTTATGATCAGATGAGTTATTTTTAGCTTCTGTTTGGTACTTAACAAAGGTTTGTTCCGATTGCTAAAACAGAACTACAAAACCAAACAATCCTAAATTTGGGCTGTTTTCATATATAGTTAAATTTATATTTAAGCTGTTTTTTTTTCTCAGAATTCAGCTTTGTTTTGTTAGTGGAAAGATTAACATTTCCATTAATTACTTTTCCCTTTTCATTCAGAATTTTAAGTTCTAATTGCAATTTAGAAACTCTGAAATCTGATATTATTACAGATATTACAGTTTAAGTATGTGTCATATTAAGTTAGTTTTACCTTTATGAGATAAACAGTTATTTGTAATTAAACATTTGCTTCACAACTACCCCATGATTTACTTTCCTAATAGGAATTCACAAGGTGTGGTTCTAAAACAGTGATGAATTAAAATTAAATAATTATTGAGTGTCTCAACCAGCACTTCCTTGGATGTCAGTTTGATGGACACTTTAAACTACATTAGTAGCTCCTCTTTTTTTTTTTTTTCCTTCTCACAATGTTGTTTATATTCCAATATATTGTTATACTGTCACTATCTTAATGTGGATTTACCTGCGTTTCTTTGTCTACTTTGGTTTTAAACCACTCAATTATTTTTCTTTAATTTCCCTTGGGAAGCTGTTGTACAGTCTAATGGAACTGAATGTTTCTTATTAAGTCTTAATTTTACTTTCCTGGTTCGTCTGATTACACTCAATTATACTTCCATATATCAACTTTAACAACTCTACTCATTTCTTGTTTATGACCTATGGACAACTTGAAAAAAATAATGTTTCTTTGGTCATCATTTAGCTGTAAAATCTTCTGAACTTTATTTCTTAACTCATTGAAAAAGGGTTTTTTGGGTTTGGGTTTTTTTTGGCAGCCTTTTTAACTCTTAAAATGGGTTTAAATGCTCAAAATACATATATTAAAAAAAAATAATTCTGGTGTTTTATATTTCAAAAACTTCTGGTTAAAACCCACAGCCTCTGAAGAAATAATTTAACGTGTCATATATTCTACTGGCCTTCCTGATAGCTTATCTGAGATTCTTGATTATTTGTGTACTGTGTCAAAAAATTCATTTTCTATCTTTTTCCTACAATAATTTATGTGTATCTTGTTTATTTTGCTTAATGTGATCCAGATCGTCAATTAAAAATATAAGAAACAAAAAACCAACCAACAAACAAACAAACAAACAAACCAACCCAACCCAAACACCTTATTTTGTGTAAAACCCTATACAAATCTTCTTAATCTGGAAAATTTAGATCAAAATCCATTTTTAGATAATATTAAAGCTGATTGTGTTATAGACAATTGAATTACTTACATTCTTCCGAATATGCTTTAATTACCATTCATTGTATCAGAAGCACGCTGTTACTGTAGAGACAGAAGTGTATTTGATTTCCTGTGCTTGGTTTTTGTCTTCTGACCATGTGCTACAACCTACTCTGTGGTGTCCTCAAGTAAGCATTACTAACATGCAGACTTTAGGAATAAATGTGGCTGCCATCACCTTCTCTTTGCCTTAGAGGGGGAAATACCTCAAGCATTTCACATGGACTGAAGGAATTTCACATTTCACCATGTCACACAGCAGTTACTGAGGTGAGTCAAACTCCCAGGTGAGGCAGAAATGTAAGGTGTGGGAGGATTTTCCTCAGGAATTCCAGGAGTTCTCCATCAGATAAAATTACCCCGAAGCAGGTAGATGGCAAGGTGGTCTCCAGCAGAAAGTCTCAGTGGGAAGGTGGTACCATCCAAGATGCTGCAAAGTGTCAGGATATCCCCAGGGGATATCATCTATGAAATAAGATATATGGAAAATGCAAGTAAATTCTAAATGGCATCTGGAGATCAACTTGCACTTTGCAGGACATTTCACATGGCAATAGACATCTTCCCATAGGCAACTGAATAGATCCTGTAGTCTTCAACAAGGACCTACATATGTATCTCGCATATAGGTATCTAATCTGCAGATATCTGAATTTACTTGTCTTAATCCCAAATTGAGTTTCATTCAAGGGGAACAATTTAGATACCTAAAAATAGGGACCTCTGTTTTAACTGTTTCAAAATTTCCATCCTTGTCTCCGGCTGCTGATCCAAATAAATGCAGATGTAGCATCACATCTGCCATCATAATGCAGCTGCTTGAATAACTTAGATTACCTTAAAAGGCAGAGGTGCTTGTGCCTTGGAACGAACTGAAGGCTAGGTATCCCGGTTACTCAATGGAGAGCAGCACTAACCTGAGCCGGTCAGTGAAGGGAAACAAAAAACCACAGACATATTACATACCTGTTTCAGGTTATGAAATTTGTATTGAATTAATTGTGTACCTATTTTTCTCCTTTAACTATAAAGCTAGTCTAAATGACCATATTCACTATACATATGTCACAGTGCATATGCCTGTATTTGTCAGAGGAATTCCAAGTGTCTCTACATGATAGATTACAGGAATAAGTAAACTTGCTCTTCAAACTGTGCATTAGCTGATTAAAAATCTCTAAACTGAATAGTGAGTAAGCACAATCTAATAAAGCCCTTGAAAGTTAAGACATATTAGTTAAGTTTCAGTGATACATTAAGTCTCAGATTCTGTTTCAGAACAGCCAGGTGTTACAGCCAATTCAGAGACTTAAATGCTCATCAAACTTTAATGCAAATTTAATGCAAAGCTGTATCATTAATTCAAGTAACTCCAAGACAGCTCTTACACTTTTTCTGTTGTGTAAAAATAGACACAATGTTACAAAATTGGTCGCTGCCCAAATTCATGGGTGGAATTTGATTGCTTAATTATTAATGTCTCCTATCATTTGAGATACGAACTGTGAAATCTGCTTGGGTTAAAAGACATGGCACAGGAGGCCTGCTGCAGTCTTGCCTCCGGTATCAATTGCTGGAGATTAGCTCAGATGAATTTTCTCAAAAAGCACCAGTTGCTGACACTCAGGTTACTGGTTTATGTGCCTAAGCCCTTGAGTTGCATCTGCATATAAATTGTAGCAGAGTAATCCATTCCTTTCTTTATGCACATAAAAATGAAGCTCTCATAGCTCTGTATGTTAAGTGAGAAAAGATATTGGTTTAGATAAACCAGCGTACACTGGAGTCTTTTCTTAAATGGCTATTAATTCCAATCTTGCCTGTATAACCTATGACAAAAAAAAAGGTGATTATGATTAAGTGAAGGGAAGTAAATACTAAAGAATAGTATAAAATAGGGGGGGAAATTGAGAACAATTAGTCATTCAGCAAAATATTCATGTATATCCTGCAAAGGCAAATTTTAAGACTGGAGAACAATTAGTACAGTATTAGCTATAATGTCAGATTTTTTTTTTAGAGGAGAAAAATGAGACATGACACTGATATGAAGCATTATATTATGACTATGAAATTGGAATGCTTCAAGATATCAAATAAAGATTCTTATTTTATTACGTTATTACCTATGATCTTACAGACATTTATACAAATATAATGCAGGCCCTAAAGGAAACTAGAATCCTTCTGGAGAAGGAGGTATAAACTAGACAGGTTATCTTGCATCCCAAATGGCAATACATACCTTTGTTTAGGAATCTGAAACCTATTCTTCAGGTAGAATTTGGGCCAAGATTAAGGTACAGATTTTGATGTAGACGAAGCAATTTTTTTAAATTTAGAGTGTAAGTTCAATTATAAATATGAATAATATGAATAAAATATAAATTAGGCTGCCATTATTCACTAGGTCTTGATTTAGATACCTGAACACAAACCTCCTGTTCCTTTGTAATGCGTCTTTTTCTGTCTTACAGGTGACATTCAAGAATAGCTTAGATATTTCGTTGTAACTTACTGCTCTGTCTTATCTGCCAGGTAATGCAGATGCTGTGCATATAACAGGGTTTCTCACAAGATACTATATGCCTCTGATTAGGGAAGTGAATCAAATCACTGGGTAAATTGCTCATGGAGTCTGGATGGTAGTTCAGCTGACTGAGGAAAGCTATTATCATTTGAGACCTGCTCATCTAAAAAAGCACAGTCAAACCTCTCTCCTATATGTCAGGCTCATACAGATGATTTGGATTTTTCCAGGTGGCTTCGGCTTTTTCTTTCTATTCCTCAATGTTCTCTTTCTTCCTCCCTTCACAGGAGTATATTGTTATTTCACTTCCAGGATACCGATAACTTACCCTCACATTACAAAAAAAATCTCTTTACTTAACACTGTCCATACTCTTCATCCCACATATCCTTGCTGTTTTCCCCCTCTGACTTTTGTACTAATTTCCAGTAGTACATTTTTCTACATTATCATCTTCAATTATGGTTGTTTGTGGTTATTTAAATATTATTATACTCATCCTGGTTTGGCTCTTGTACTTTGGATAAGTAATTCAAGCAATTATTCACCTTATACTGGACACCAAATGTACTCAGGGCACAGAAGTAACACTGCATTCTTGATGTATCAGCAATCTAGTGGGACAGTAACTTCAGGGAAAAACTAAGTTAGATGCTACAGCTTGCTCTTGGAATTTGTCTTGTTAAAAATCTTTAAAAGCTTGATTATGACACTATAATGAACTGCTAGTAACATGCTCAGAGTTAAATTTTTTAAAGCTGGTCCTTAATGATATCTTTTCTCGCCAGCAAAATAAACGATCCAAGCCATGGCAGACATAGATTCCTTTGATGTATTTTGCTTGTATCTAATTTGTTTGCTCATTTTGTTCTTAAAAGTAGTTCCACCGCTTTTCCCTGCCTTTTAATAAATTGAACCAAAGGATATATCAAGCATGGAAAATCATTTTGCGAATAATTAAATATTGTTACAGTTTTATATATAGCTGAAAATGTCTGAAGAGAAGTCTTGTGTTGTAAGGACAATCCTGTGCCATTCTGATGTAAAATTGTCTAGAGAGAGTATATATTATATTTTCTATGGGCAGATTGTACAGAAAGTAGGACATATTTTAGATTTACCACATATCTGGATGCCACATTTTCTATTACATAAGCACACATGTAATTATCAGTTCCTACACATAGCTGTTACCAGTACAAGAGTTCAAGGACATGTTGGATGTGGCTCTGGGCAACCTGGTCTAGTGGAAGGTGCCCTTCCTGCTGCAGGAAGGTGGGAACTAGATGGTCTTTGAGGTTCCTTCCAACCAAAACCATTCTGTGATACAATGATTTAACGATTCTTTCTATCATTCTATCATTCTGCAGATATATTTAGCAGAGAAGGGGAAGAGGGAAAGGGGAGAGAGGGAGGAAGGGGGGAAGGAGGGAAGAAAGGATGGGGAGAAGGA